>JAXGGA010000117.1:0-330691 GCA_038373865.1 Uloborus plumipes
GGAAATAACTTCTTTCCGATGCCTGTAAAAGGAATTGGCTATTACAAGCCATTTCTTTTAAAATATTTGACCCAGAACTCTAGAAATTTATGACAGCAAGACAATGCCGTGGTGAAATATGATTGTTGTTTTATCAGCCGGTGAAAGTTATGAAAATTGTTTAGAAGATTCGGTTAATTAACTTCTTTTTTAGCAAGAAGACACACCTGTAATAGCGAAGACGAAGAATAAAGAGTAGGCATGTTTTGCATTTACCAACTGAATGACATAATGAATAGCACAAATAGCATTTACTGAGAGCAAGAAATTTTAACCTGATCTGACAAGATTTTACGCCTTGACCTGAAGAATGGAAAGATAATTTCTTAAGAAAACAAAGAGAATGAAGGCGTGACTTAGCCTAGAAAATGGAGGACTTTGACAAATCAAAGTGCTGATGCGTGAACTATGTAAAAGATGGAAGGTCTTTGAATCTTAAGGAATCAAATAATTTCAAACTTTGAAGAAATAACAGAGCTGTGTTGGAAAATTTGTTCCATTATTATCGTTTCGAGATTTCAAAATACATAATTCCATGACAAATAAATCGTACTCCTTTATGTTCTTGAAGAAATCAATTATATATATATTCAAGCCACCATCAACAACATGTAAGAAGTGTTTCAAAATTTTGTGAGATTTCTTAAGAGCTCGGAATAATTGGCTTAAATATAACCTTTATATAGTTGAAGTATTATCTAATGTTCCTAACAACTGATATTCTAGATATTAAGTGTTTATAGCATGCATCGTTTCATCGAAAAAAAAACTTTTTCCAAAAGAAAAAAAAAAGAAAAAATCATTACCTAGCAGATTCTCGATGTGTTAAACAATTGCTAGTATAAACATGAATGATACACGCTTGAGTGAAGAAAAAATAGCATACTACACTGCCCTTTGAACTGTAAAAGAAAATGGTTGTAGTTAAATATGTAACTGATCTAAATGATTTTATTGAAAATGTATTCTCATTCTGATGCTATGTCAACTTTTTCTCATAAATAATACCTTGGTAACATATTTGAAAAAAAAAAGCACGAGGGACAAAATGCTTTACACAACTATTTTTTTTTCAAGAACCATCGCATACATTAAAAAAAAAAAAACGGCGTTTTATTTCATAGCATATTTCAAGTATTTTCTTTTTGCAACACAAAATAAAATGAAAAAAAAAAATTACTAAATCGTAAAGTATAGATGAGTGGTAGCTCATTTTTTCATCTACTAGATACAAGCCTGTATGTTTAAGGTAAAAAAGTATTTTTCTTTTTTGATTTTATATATGTTAGGTCGTGTACACTAAAGAAATGTAATACATATATTAAGTTTTAAATAACATACTATGAGTTGAACAATATTTTTTCACTGTGGAACATTATGTGTGTGAATAATTTGAAAATCACTCGATTACTTTAACATACAACTGGTACTTAATTCATAGAAGAAAACAATAGAAAAAAAGAAAAAAAAAGAAAGAAAGCCACGCCTTTGCTTAAAAAAGTAAGATAAAAAATTAAGTATAGTTTCATTTAGATCGCTTAACCCATTAACCGCCGAAACTCGAAATCATTATTTGTTTTTGATACAAATCATAAAGGTTACTATTTTGAGCCCATACAATAGTATTATGCTGCAAAAAGAGCAAAATTCCACTTACATTTAGAAATATAGGGTGTTGCGTTGACGCAACGTCAGCGGAAAAAGGGTACGGATGCTAAGTAGTTCTATTTGATACAATTCCGCAGTTTCAATGCGTTTTAGACATCTAAAATTTGTATGAGCTTTGATATGGTTTTGAAATGTGCAGAGAACTTTAGAAGAAAGTAAAAAATGTTTTTTAAAAATCAATCAAAAAATTTTTAATTTAACAAAAACCTGATTATCCAAGGTCATACATGATCAACTTCGTAGCAATCGGGGTGGAGAGCATTATCACAAGCATTGCAACGATAAACAGTTTGACAGTGGCAATGGGGCCGTGGTCAGCCCGATCAATAAGACGTCGGACTCGTAACCGGGGTGTCCCGGGTTTGATCCTAGCCGAGGAGTACTCCACCGTCGTTACTAATGGTGGCTGGGCGAAGTAAAATGGGTCGTGGTCACAAAATCCTTCAAGTTAAACGATGCCTCTAGGGGTACAAAACCAGTTGTTTACTCGGCCCTTGGCCTGGTTCAAAAGAACAGAGCTCTCTGAGCTAAATCGGGCTTCCACCTTAATGGTGCTTATAAGAACGGAAGCCGTACTTGTTCCGAGTTAAATCAGGAAGATCTGTCTACTCGGGCTCGGGTACCCGAGTGGTTTCAGAAACAACACAATGGAAATACTTGCACCGTACCTTTTTGTTATTTGTAAATCTTGCTGTAAAATGCCCCCCAGATACTGGCATTGGAAAGCTGAATTTGCTTGACGGTCCTGTAGCTGAACTTTTCTTCTGTGTATTATTATCAAGGGGGGGGGGGCTGCAAAAATTAAGTGCAACCTCTCGTCTAAAACCCCAACAGTGACTTTCTATTTCCTTCTTCAGACAGTCTTGAAAGTTTCCGAGCATTTGTTTGTGCAGCATAGATATAATTTGAAAATATTGGCCAACATTTTTTCTCTCGGACTCTAATTCTATAATTTGAAACTAAATTATTTCACTAATCAACATTACCCATTTCCATGTTATATTGCTCCAGGGACGTCATTTCAAGTTTTTCCGGGGGGGGGGGGGGCAAAGGGTCCAAACACAATGCAATTTCACCGAAAAACATCAAAAACCACGCCCACTTATATGTAAATACATTGATTTCTCAAAGCCAGGGGGGCAATTGACCCCCCTGCCCCCCCCCCTAAATGACGGGCCTGTATTGCTCAATGATGCAAAGCTGAGGAACAGGAACCTTTTTCTTCTGAATTCTGGAGTAGCAAGAAACGTTCTTTACGGGCTCAATTTTACCGTAAGTAGAACCTCGAATCATCATCATCACATCAGAGTTTTTTTTTTTTTAATTTTTTTGTTCAAAAACATGTTCGAATGCTTCTTAAACTAAGATATCTTGTTCTGGGCATTTCAAAAGGCGGAGACGAAAAAAAAGTCAAAACGCGCAGAATAGAAATGCGCGTATGCCTTTCGAAAAAGCAGTTGAGACAGGCAGTCTGACCAAAGATCTGACTACCCCTTTTTCGCTGACGATGCGCTCACGCAACACCTGCTTTTGCGTTCCTTCCCTCCGGCACAGAATCAATTCTGAGTGGATTTTTTTTTATAAAAGTGACCTTGACTAAGATTATTTCACATACAAACCCAAACTTTTTTCTTTTCTAAGTGTTTTGATAGAAAAATAGATCACAAATTTGAGCAAAAAAAAGCATGTTAGAACCACAGTTTTTATTACATATAGAATAAAATGTTTGAGGCAATTTTTTTACTTAACATGTTTCTATGGTTGTTCTTAAACCTTAAACTGAAATCGGTATAAAAATTAGTTAAATAGCGAATTTTTTATGATTTTTTATAATGACCGTTGCGTCAACGCAACACCAGCGGGTAATGGGTTAAAGGGAAAGGATTACTGAAACAAAGGGTTAACTTGTAAAACTGTTTAATTGATTACGATCAAAACTAGGTTGGCAATGCCTTATGCATAATAGATAATTGTTTTGAAACAAAATCTACTACAATTTCTTTATATTTCAAAGAAATCACTGGGGAATTTTGCTTGTAATTAATAGTATTAAGTAGGGATGCACCGATAAGCAAATTGGCCGATTACCGATTACCGATTAATCGGCTGTTGATAATCGGCCGATTAATCGGCTGCGCCGATTAATGATAAGAATAATTGTTTTTCTACAACCAATTTTACCACAACTGTTTTTTATCTCCTATACAATTTCAAGTTTAGAAATAGTAAGTAATTTATTTTTGGGAGAAGATTTTTTTCCATTTTCCTAGTTTTCACAAAATAATTTCAATATTTTATCAAATTTCTTAGAACCAATTTTCATATTAGTTTCAATAATATTATTAACACATTGTTAGTGGTGTTAATTGGAAATAAAAACTTATTAAAAAAAGGAGGGGAGGGGAAGTGTGGTGAACACTCCAATTTTGGAGTACTTTTAATTCATAGTAATTGTAGCAATTTAATTCAATACTTTTATTCTTTGAAAATTAGAGGTTATCTGAAAGCACTGTGCTAAGGAGAAAACTATCGCCACATGAAAAATTTTGCATCATTGTCTATGCATATTTATTCAAAGTAGGAGAATTAATTAAAAAAAAAACCTTTATATCAACTGTGAGGATTATTAATAAAATTATTCATCATAGTTTCCTAGTGAAAGTATACTTTAAAGAATGATATCTGAAAATTACTTTTCAGCCGATTAATCGGCCCGATTTTGCCGATTATTAATAATCGGCAAAGTGGCCGATTATGGCCGATTAATCGGTACCGCCGATTAATCGGTGCATCCCTAGTATTAAGATACAGTGAAGATAACGCATAATTAATTAGCAGTGAAACATTTACAATGTTTTTTTAATGCCTGCAGGAACTATTTTAGTGACTGATTGAAAACCACTACTGCTTGAAGCAAGACTATAACTGTTCGATTAAATCAATACTAAAATACAGTTTGCGATCTTGTTACGAGAAAAATACTTCATTGAAAACATCATGTTTGCTACAGTGTGTCCAAAAAAGGACTCCTTGATTTCAAAATTGAATATCTCGAAAACAAATGAAGATTTTGGAATGTAACCAACTTTATGTTTATCGTGAAAGCTGTAAAAATCATGTGCAGAATTTCAAGAATTTACAGTGAACTCTCACTTATGCGCCGGCCCCAGGGACCAACAGATAAAGGCGCATAAGTGAGAGACGCATAAGTGAACAAGCATATTTAAAAGTCTAAAATGCAACATAAGTCCTAATGAAAGAATGAATAAGAGTGTTTCTATAGAAAATGGTCATATTTCTACGGTTTGGCAACTACTGTAACCTAACTGCAACAGTGGCGTAACTACTCTTTGGTTTCAGGGGGGGTTATATTCTAAGTCGTCACGAGGTTTAAAAAACGGGCGGCGGGGGGGGGGGGCAACCCCTTTTTACCCACACTTTGCATGTATGTATATATATATATATATATATATATATATGCACACATATATATATATATGCACACATATATATATATATATGCAAAACCAGACAGCTTTTTAAAGCGTAAAGAAATACTACTGTAGAAAAATGGAAGGGGGGTCCGGGGGTTCGCCCCCGGAAATTTTCATAAATTGTACCTCTAAAAACTCCATTCTAGACTATCTTGGTGATGTTCGATCTCTTTCTCAGTCAGTAAAACACGATTGCTGGCCATTTTTGATAATGTGAAAGAAAATGATAGGATACAGAAATTCTTCCCAGCGATTTTTTCGAAATTTCAGTTCCAAAAATGCAATTTCAGATGAATTTCGGTCATAATGGGAGGTTTAAAAGCCTACCTCCGGAAATTTTTGACATTTATTTCCTGAAAAAGACAATCCTTAATGGTTCTGGGAAGGGGAGGGGGATGGCAATGAAGTCTGTAACACAATGATATTCGCTGGAGAATCGTTCTTTTTCATTCTAGGAGTAGACCAACGTTTCGGGGGGGGGGGGGGGTTGTCCCCAAAACACCCCCCATAGGTACGCCACTGAACTGCAATGATAAGGAGAAAACAAAAATTGTAGCATACCTAATCAAAAACTAGTCCTTTTAAAACGATCCATAATATAAAATTGTCCCTCTCCGAACTCTAGTTCATGTGGAAAAAATGCCTTCTGTGAGCAATAAAAGCGAAAGGTTAAAGAGGAAAGTGAAGAAACATGCTCATTTTTTAAGAAAATAAATTAAATTGTTTACATTTTTTGAAAAATTTGGCGCATTAGTGAAATGTTAATCTTTAGAGCGACGCATAATGGAATAAAATTATCATTATTTTACCATGGAATGTACCGGTACCACTGCAAATTATCGCATAAGTGAAAAAGGCGCATAAATGAGGCGGTGTATAAGTGAGAGTTCACTGTAGTTACAAAAGGTGATGGAAGCTGTTATTTCAATACGAGTACCTATAAATATTGTTTCGATGGAATTGAGTGTTTCCTATTGTAATATGCTCCATCAAACGTGGTGCTCTTAAAGATAAGTATTAGTAAATGGGCTTGGAGTAATGCATTTTTTTAAGCAAATATCAGGAAGTCAGTTTTTACCAAACGTGTTATTACCGTTATAATATGTATACAGATTGTTTTGGTCCATGGTGGAGTAGCCATTACCAGTTTTTCAGTCATTACCAATCAAGGAGCGTTTTAGAAAAGTTTAAATAAGCTATTTGCATTAAAGAAACAAGTTACTATACGACGTTCGTGTGAAAGTCTCCTGCCTAAGTTCCTGTGCCTGTTTGATATTTTCTCGTCCTGTCTTCCTTTTAGTGTCGCGCCTTAGCCGGCCATTTTTAGACTGGCCGGGTGTGTTTCATTTACCCTAATGAAGTCCATCCCACTTCTCCAACAAAATTTTAAGTGACACAAAGTGCAAAATTTTTATCCACTTTTCACTTGGTAATATTCTTGTTTTTCCTAGAACAAGATATTTTTCTGCTTCTATAATCCACAATTTACCATCTTAAAATTTTAACTAAAAAAATGGAATTATACAGTTTCAGTAACAGTTTCAAACCACTATAAACCCGTTTCCAATGCAATCACTATCCGCTGTATCTTGTACAACGAGTTTTTTTTTTCGTGAACAAAACAGTTTTTCAAGCTCATTTTTAAATTCTTATCTAAAAAGACACCATCAAATGGAAAGCATATTCTGATAGAAAAAAAATCTGTTCTTTCTAGTAGTTTTAACAAAAAGATGATGAAAGCTGACGATCCTGAGCTACAGTGCGTTGAAAACAATCTATTTTTCAAACTGGAATTTGTCAATATTTTACATGCACGCTACGCAAAAACTAATGAGCTTGAACTCATATAATTCTTAGAACCTACCCATCTCGTATTAACAACCAAACGTACTTTAAGTTCCCGAAAATTCAGATTGCTAGTGTAATACAATTTTCTGCATTCTTGGTCTAATTATGCCGATTCTTCACTACAGACTACTTCAAGCTAATGTTTTCGTCCTTACCTGAAAGACCCCCATCGAAAAAAAGCTCATTTCGACAGGAAAAATATCTGTTTTTTCTAATGACGCCAAGGAAAAAACGGTGGAAGGTGACAAAACTAAGCTATAGCAAGTTGAAAACATGCAATTTTAATGAGAAGGATTTTGATCGACAATTTGGATGACAATATCTTTTACAACATCAATACTTAAGCTCTGCACCTGTAAAATATTAAAAACAAGTATTTGAACAATAGAACTACGATATATGAACCTTTAAATGTTTTTTGTTAAAAATTTATGACAACCTGAAATCTAGGGAAAAAATTGTCCCCTGCGTTTTACTGCAAGTTTACATGCGTGCTGCACAAACTTTAATAAGCTCAACCTTACAAAAAATACTAGAGAGTATTAACTACCAAAAGTACTTTAAGCTCCAAAAATATTAGGCTTCCAGTGTGATAAAATTTTCTGCAACCTTAGCTCAAACATTGCAACTCGTTTGCACAAAGCTGATCCACGATTTTGGATCTAATTTTTTGAGGGATCCTAGATCCTCCAGGTTTGGATCATGGAAGCTAAAAGTTGCACTGGTTAGTTTCATAGGTATGTCTGCGCTCTTGCTTACTAAGACTTTATAACATCATTGACTATTTGCGTCATCTTCTTTGGCATTGAAAATTTGTCTCAGTGCAGTAAAACCAATAGAAGAAGGTGCTCCAGAAATCTTTTAATAATTTTAGTAAATTGTGATAGTTAATTAATTCGTTTCAGTGTCAGCTGTAAACGGTGAACTTACACAACCGAGCAGGCAAAAGCTTAAAACTTTCCATTTTTCTCGACCCTTAAACATACTCCAATTCATCTAAATTTTGGTTTGATAATTTATTTTGCTAATGGAACTAGGGCAGCAATGTGGAGGAAAATATTTTTATCGATTATTTTTCCGCATTATTTTAGACCAACCTAATGAGGAATAAAATCAAATGACAAGAAAAATCAAATAAAACTGATTTTTGTTTATTTTTCAAAAGTCGTAATTTAACTAAAGATGCAATGGACTTGTAAATCAGGGCATTCAAATGCGAATTTGTTGTTTAACACTAGATTGCATAAGCAAGTCATTTTGACTGCTTGGACAATATAGATATTACACAAAGATATACCAGAAATGAAGGAGGAGGGGGAGGTAACTACAATTATTAATGAATACATCCATATGTTGTGTAAAAAGTCACGAAAATCTAAGAAATTTTGTCATTATGAACATAATTTTTGAACCTCAATTGAAATTAAAAAGCAGTCAAAATAACAGCTCGGTCAATCTAGTGTTAAAAACAAACGTTTTTGCAATGAAATGATTGATGCTAAGCTTAAAATGAAATCAGTAATGATACCTTGTGTTTAAAAGCATGACTGTCAGTTAACGAATGTCGCCACTTCTCGGCTTTACTTTTACTACTTTTTATTCTTCAATTTCGACAGCTAGCACCAGGAATGATTACTCGCTACCAAACTCAACCGATAAATCATAGGTTACAGAGCAATCTATCAAGAAAACCTTTCAAACCGCACATCCGTTCCAGAAGAACTGACTAAAAAAAAAAAGTCTTGAAGTCCGATGAATTTTTGTTGAGGTTTCTCAACAGTTCTGTTAAACTTCTTCAGAAAATGAAAAAGAAACGAGTTTGCTACTAAGGGCGCCTGTCTTGCTTGACTGGAGAAAAAAAAATGTATCAATCAATCAAACACTGAATCACATAAATAAGGGCTTTTAAGTTGAAGGAATTATATCGCTCGATTATTTGATGGACTTGAATCTGAATCTATATAATTATCTTTTCAACTTAAGACGCACGAATTAATTCTTGTTGATGCTGTTGTACAGTTGAAAGTGGTGATAAATCCAAAATAAAGAAACTGTTTGCTACTGGAATATCTTGATTTGCTTTTTAAAAGTCAGAATGGATGCGTGTATAAAGACTTTCGATTGTCTAGATGAGTGTAATTTTATATGTCATTGCAGCAAATAGCAGTAATTAATCATTTTTAATGATAAAATTAACATAATAATAGAGATTTTAAACTCTTTTTTGCTCATGTTGTAACAAAGTTAAAAACAAGGAGTAAATTCAAAACAATGGAACTGTATCATGTTTGACTATCTCAATTAGCGTTTAACCAATGTGCGTGTATTACAAGTAGTTAGACTATTTGAATAACAAAACTTGCAACTCTTTTGTCATATGATTGTGATAGAATACATTGTTACAGTTTTGATGGTATATTACAGTGCTTTAAAGTTTTAAAACTGTAAAGGTTGGCGAGATATAATCTGAAAACATGTATGATCAAATAATTAAATTTCGAATAATTTTGATGCATGTGTTTCTTTATTATATGAGCTTAAGTTAAGTGTCGAGAAAAGATAACATAAATTTGAAATTTGTATAAAAAAAGAAAATAATTACGTTTTTTAAAGATTTCATGATAACAATCAAGCATTTTGTGAAAATTCTTTTAATATCTGATCTTATGTTTTGTCTGATAATTCTGACGAATAATATGGATACTTGAAGAATAAAACTAGAATAGAATCGTCACAGATTATAGTCAAAATATTTTAAAAACCATTAATCTGTGTTGACTGCTACATTGGGTTGTGGGAAACACGGTGCAGATTTTTGCGGATCTTTTTATTTTACAGAAAATAAAGGGATTATGAAAAATACATTTTGTGCTGAAAAGTGTAATTAACAAGTTTATCAGTTTAAAATTATTTTCTTCAAAAATGCCACTCACGTAATTTTCCTCTATGATCTTTATATCTCAGTGTAAATAAGGACAAGTTTGAATATTGATTATTTTTATTTTGTCGTTAAAAGAAGAAAAATTAATTTATGAGAAAATAAAAATTAACCAATTAACAATCAAAATTGTATTTAAATTGTTTGTTTTCAAGTATACATGACGTGTAGGGAAAATTTTCGTCACAAAATCCGTCCTTAATCGCTGTAGAATTTACTCTGAAATCTCGTTCTAATCTTCCTTTGCTTTCTACACTTTACAAAACATCCCCATGCTGATATTAAGCAAAAAAAAAAAAAAAACTAAAAGCACTTTTAGGTCACAACGGAAAAATGTTATAAAATTAAAAATAAAGGAAAAAAGGCAGATATAATTAAATCATTAAGTTATCATTACTTCAACACCCACGCAGAGGAAAAAAAGAAAAAAAAAAGAGAGATTCTTTTTTTTTTGCTAAATGAATTATTTTTAAAGATGGGCTTGGTTATTCTTTACGACCTAAAAAGTAAAAGAAAATGAATCTTTTTTCATGAATACAGTCTCGCCCGTTCATAGCGAAGCGTATATAGGGAATTCATGACTATAACGTAATAGCTTCAGTTTCGTTTTATTGTGCATTATTTAACTTTTTATAACGAAATTTTCATTCGGCCCCTTTCACTTCGCTATAAACTGGCGTGATTGCGTATCGCTTTTCATGAGCCAAATGGAGGGTTAGATGATCATAGCAACCTCTAAGACTTACGCGGTCAAACAATTATGCACGGCAAAACAATTTAAGAACGTTGCTGGAAAATAATGGGAAGCTAGTGTGCTTAATTTATTTCATTAACATTTCTGGAAAAAGAAAGAAAAAAAAAACTAGAAAAGTTTCCCGCTTAAAAAAGTCAGTATCTTTCTTGAAATTAACCTGGAATATTTCCAGAGAATACAGAGACCTTCCCACAATAAAAGTCATTCGGGTTTCTGGAATTAACCAAAAACTTTCCTAGAAACTTTAGATGTCTTTGTACTAATAGCTTTGCCCTTCCCTGATTTACATGAAAAACCCTTATGAAAATATGCTGAAGCTTAGGAGCTTATTCAACTGTAACAGAATTCAATTGATTGTACGAGTTTTTTTTTTTTTAACCTGCGATTGCACTGTATAAAGGCCAGGCATGCAGCAGGTGGCTGGTGTACCTAGTAGGAAACTGTGTATCTTCCCCTCTACACAATCTGTAACTGGCGAGTCTAACACGCTATTTTCTGTTGACCTGCTGTCACATAAACATGGCTGTCACTATTGATTCTCCCGCCAAGTTACGAATTGCGAAGTGTTTTGAGAATTGCTGCAGATTCTTATTGTGAAATTTTGTGACTCTTTCAGAGAGCTATTCAAAACAAACAAAGAGGCGTGCTGCCTTCTGGAATTGCTCTGATCCAAGACAATGTCCGTCCTCATAGCACTCGGGCAACCCAAGGGCTCCCATAGCAATTTCAATGGGATATTTCTGAACACCCATCATTCAGTTCCGACAGAGCTACTTACTTTTCACATTTTATCTTACTATTGTATAATAAATTTAAAACTGTTTTTATAGAATCATAATTATCAGTTTTTAAACACTATAGGTATTGAATAGTGTAGAGTAAATACTATGAGTGAGAAAAAAATTTGTGGATAGTAGGTGAATGCGGGGCAAAGTGAACTAGTTAAGATAACTTACCTGTTTCAAAATGAACAATTTCTAAATTTGTTCTGAAATTCAGTGTACATAAAGAAGGAATAATGTAATTTGCAATACAACTATCGTTGAAAGGTTATTTTTCATTTTGCGCACTTATTTTTCACCTTCAAAAAAAAGGTAGAAAATGTCCACCTCAAAAAACCATGGGGCAAAGTGAAAAGAAAAAAAATTTTGAAATGAAATATTTTCTATTTGATGAGTTGCAGTAATTTTCATAAAATGAATGTGTAAATAAACAAATAAATGAATTATTAATGCAAAAATAAACGAATAAATAAATAAACAGACAAAAAAACTAATACGAGAAAAAGAAATGAGTGAATAAATAGAAAATGAATAACATAATAAATGAATGAATGAATAAATAAGTGAATCAATAAGTAAAAGAATGTGAATAAAATAATAAATGAAGAAATACATACGTGATTTAGTATATGAATGCATAAGCAAACGAAATGAACTATTTCACTTTGCCCCGCGTGCACTTGACGAATTACATTGAACATTTAAAATCGAAAAATGCGTAATATAAACTAAATAAGGACTGCACTGGACATCAGTAGATCTCAATTAATAGTTAAAATGACAAGCATATTTTTTTTTCAGGTGTAGCAATAAGAAATGTTCTTGAAAAACTACGAATATTACAATAAAGGTATCAAACTTATTTGTTATATCAAAATTATTTGTATAATTTTTTTCGCTGATCATTGGAGCTATTTATTTTTTGACTGGAATCAACTATATATCTATCAACTTAGTTAAAATATTGCGAGAAAGGTGGCGCTGCAAACTGAAAATATTTTTTCCTTTGACTTTGCCCACTGTTTCACCCTGCCCCACATTCCCTTCCTATTTGTTCCCCAATTGAAGCGCATAAAACTCAGGTCAATATTTTAATTTGACCCATTTTTTTCTATGTTTCTCTATAGTTTCTTTATTATATGTACTAATTGCACAACAAAAAAGTAAAATATACATTGTAGTCTAGGGGTACACAAATATGAACTGCCGTTTGGGTGTGAATGACACTAACCAGAATTACCGTGTGATGTTAGTTTCCATTTCGCTGATTGGACCATCAGCCAGGTTTTCAGCTATTTTTAATATACACAGTCCAGTCACATAAATGTGACCACCACGTACTTTTGACTTCGACGTTAAATAACCAATCATAGAAAGCACTTGAAAGCACATTGAGGTTGAGGGTATAAAAAGGGTGTGTGAGGGGTTTGGAAAACATCTCTATCCTAGGCATAATGCAAAAACGAAACAATTTATCCGACGTACAAAAAGGCATGATCATTGGCTTTCGGGCCAAGGGTGGAAGCATTTCCAATATGACTGAGTTCTTGAGCTGTTTTCTTGCTGTCGTGGTAAAAGTGTACCGTGCATGGCAAAATGGGATTGTTCGAAATCAGCGATGTGGAAAATGTGGTGCACCAGGAACCATAGATGACAGAGGCGAAAGATGGCTGCGGAGATGCATTCGGGTTAACAGACGGGCTGCCGTCGAGCAACTGACCCCCCAGATGAACCAAGGGGCTACCAACATCGTCCTCCACACTACTGTTTAGCTGAAGTTGCTGCGTCTGGGCTTCCGAAGCAAAAGACTGGTTCATGCACGTATGCTGACTACTGTCCATCGACGGCGAATCCTGGAATTTGCATGCCAGTACCGCAACTGGACGTCCATTGAGTGGCGACAGGTAGCATTTGCTGATGAATCACGTTTTATGCTCCATCGGACTGACGGATGTTGGATTAGAAGGCGTGAAACTTCTGGAAGCAAATCCCTTGCAACCATTGCCGGAATGGTTCAAGATGGAGTCAGGAGCATTATGGTCTTGGGAATGTTTTCCAAAGGTTCTATGGGTTCACCCATCATTGTGGAAGGCACGATGGATAAACACAAGTACGCATCCGCCATTGTGGACCATGTCCACTCCTATATGAGTGTTGTTTTTCCTTTAGGATGATGGTATCTACCAGCAAGACAATGCAGAGTGCCATACAGCTGCCAGTGAATATGTGTGGTTCGAAGGGCACCAGGCACATTAATATGACTGGACTGTGTATAACGGTACTTGCATATATTTGATATTCCTTCAGTAACCCCCCGTATATATATGATGTCAGCAGTGTAAGTCATTCCTAGTTACTTTGAAATAAGTTACAAGTAAATTTTGATTGAAGTTGATTTCTACTAAAAAAGTGCTACTTTTAAATACAAATCCTGCTCTTGAAGTTAATGTGTAATGATTGCGTAGGGGAGACCGGGGCAAGATGACGAATGCTAAGAATCATTGCTTATTATTCACTCATTTTTAAGGATGGTAAAATTATTTTTATGTGAGGCGTTAGAGTAGTCCTTTGTAGCCTAAAATATATTACCAATTATTTTTTGAAATTAAAAAAAAAGTATGATTTTCTTATGTTTTCATAATCTTAACAATTCGTCATCATGCCCCAGTACCGGGGCAAGATGACTTTCGCCTTGGGGCAAGATGACGACTCTATAAAAGGTGTAACATTTTTAACTTTTGAATACGTTACATGGTTTAACAAATGATAAATGTGTTTCTACATCTTAGAAAGCATTAAATTAAACATTGTAAAGTAATGTATATATACAAGAGTTTAGTAGTGTAGCTAACAATAGTCGCAAAAAAAATGCCATTTTCATAATTGGAACAGTCGTCATGCCACCACTCTTGGCATTTACAGTACTGGATCCATTCTTCTATTGGAGGATCACAATATTCCTCTTTGCAAGCAGGACATCTTATTACACCATCCTTTGAAGTTGATGCTACTGGGTTGCTTGGCCTGATTTTTTCTGACTTCGGGCTAAGGGAACAAAGTTTGAGTTTTCTTACTCCTCTTTTGGCTTCACGTTCTTCTGTCCCCTGTTTTTTTAGACAATCCTTTTTCTCTTTCTGCTTGGCTGTTTCTTCTAGGAGTTCTTTGACGGGTGAGCTCGTAAGGATACTTTAACTCATTTTTTTGTTTTTTCTTTTTTTTGCCACATTGCTTTTTGCAATTGGCAATTGCTTTAAATCAAAAACACTTAAAGGCTCCTTTTCTGCACTGGAATCAGAATTTGTCATCAATTCTGTATCTACTTGATGGTTTATATGTGGATTTTTTACTAACAGGCTCTGGGGGTTGGCACTATTATTTTCAGTTCCCACTTTAACAACATCAAGATCAGTTGTTTTTGAAGCAGCGAAATCATGATCGCTGAATACAAGAGAATTATGCAGCTCGTTGAAATTGTAGCGGCTTTAAAGTAAGCTATGCCCAAAAGTTCACCAACATTTTTATCTGTGATGGTCTGCCCTGGATGAGTGACCATATAATTGTCACATGCTTGCCCATAATAATGTTTCAATAGGCCGAAAAATGCCACATCAAGAGGTTGGAGACGATGTGATGTATGGGGAGGCGACCAACCATGATAATGAATTTTTTCTCAGCAATATGATATAGCCTGCAAAGTTATGTGGGATTTATGATTATCAATGATCAACAGAACAGGAGATTCTATGTTTGATTTTACGTGTTAATAAAAGAGGTGCAAAAAAGAGAAAAAAGTATCCTCATTGCTCCAGCCGTTATCACTACAGTGACCTATATTTCCTGGTGGGGCTTTCTCGATAAGTTCATGACGCATTCGTTTTCTGGCAAAAATCAGAAAAGGTGGCAGGTAAAAGCCAGTGGCGCTTATGCAACAAATTATTGTTACATTCCTTCCTCTCTCTGCTGAAACAATCTTCGAAACTCTTCTGTATCCTGTAGGACTGACTACCATGAGCAGCTTATATTACCATGGGCAGCATAGAATCTTTGCTCCATTCTCCTCTTGAGGATTTCTTCTTGTAATGTCGAACCATATCTTAAATGTCATATGTATCATTAACAAACAATTAGTTTGCTCTTCGGAAGAGGGGGGAGGGGCATGAGGGACTTATTATAATATATTATTATATACATTGGTATATATATTAGTATAACTATAAATAAGCGTTTAAAGAACTTAATAGAAGGGGCAACATAGTTAGTTTCATAAATTCCGAAACATGGGGCAAGATGACGAGCTCGTCATCTTGCCCCCTGTTTCGTTTCGTCATCTTGCCCCAGACTGCCATTTTTGAAGGATTCGTATTTATTACCATAAAAAAATGCGTTTATTTGGTACTTATTCATATAAATAGGTAGTATTTAAACTAAGGTACACATTAATACTAATGGGAAGTAATAAATCTTTCCTGTATTTGCATCAGAGCTTATTTGCACATGGATAAAAGTTAGATCGCGATAGTGGTAAACCAGAACAACTTCAGAACTGTCTTGAAAATGGTGATTTCAGCGACTTTATACTATTGCTGAACGAAGAATAGATAGAAGAATCTCTAATGACCAGCTGATGCTGCTACCTAGCAGGAAATGAAAAAAATACGGAATTCGTCATCTTGCCCGGCTCGTCATCTTGCCCCGGTCTCCCCTACAAGTCATTCAAAGGTATTTTAAAACCAGTAACTAGTAATTTTTTATTATAGTTCATTCGTATTATTAAGCACTTTTAAATACAAATCCTACTCTTGAGATTTATGTATAATGACTGCGGTGTATACGCTAACAAATAGCAAGTAACTTTTGATTAAAGTTAATAAGTGCTTTAAAAATACCTTTAAATACAAATTCTGCTTCTGTAGTTGATGATGGATTTGATTTTTTGTATGTGCTTTTACAAAACCTTAATTTACTTGAAATTATGTTAGAATGCCTTATATCACTCTTACTCTAATCACGACATATACTCGGTTTATGCTTAGCTACAGTTTAGTATATCATTTCGAATGTAAATGATCCCAGTTAATTATATTGGGTTTTTAAAAGACTTGGTTGCGACACTAATCTTTATTAGCAGAACAAATGCAATGCATTTTAAAAAATCCAGAGATCTCTTTTATTTTACACCAGAGAGGTTTCACAATCAAACTTTTTAAAAACCGGATGTATCTTATAAATGAAATGATCATTGCTAGTAATGAATCAAAGAAAATAAGAAGATGTATTCTGTTACGAGGGATGAAAAATTTTAATTTAGAAATGCTTGTGCATGTTTATTAAATTTGATGGCTTTTCTGTTTACAAAAAAAGTACAAAAGCAACGGTGAACTAAAAATTAATTAATAAAGCTGTATTGCATTTGGAAAGTGTACACTTTTCTTGAAAAATAAATAACAAGAAAAAAATTGGATTCTGTTGTCAAGCGTGACTGAAATCTGGCAAAATGGATAGCTTGTGCTCTTGGATGGAAAAATATAACACGTTTTCTTTTACAAACTCAGAAATTATGAACTAAAAAGCAAAAATATTAACTCATTTTTCTACTTCCAAAGAGGATTTCTATTGTTATTTGTATTTGAGAAAAATGATTTTGTCATGAAAAATTGAGCGAAAAGTAACGGAAACCCGTTTTCCTTTTGCAAGCTCAGAAATTATCAATTTCAAGCGCAAAACTATTAATGCATTTTCTCCTATCAATAATGACTGCTATTTGTATTTGAAAAAAATGATTTTGTCATGAAAAATCGAGCGAAAACGGTGTAGAACTTGAAGACAGAGAGAGAGAGAAAACTGTTTGGAATTCTGTAATTCAAAAGAAAAGGCATTTGGGGACAGAGCCTAAATCATTTTTATTTGTAATTCATTACGATGCTAATGCTCCAGCACCCAGTGTTTAAAGAAAAAAAAATCTGCATTACTTTTTATGCAGAAATATGGCTCCGCCCCCTACGTAACAACTAGTTTTCCTTTCTCACTTTGTCAAGGTTAACTCGAGAATGGTCTATTTCTTAATAAAGTTGTTTGCAACTCGCCTAAGGAACTTGGCTGCGTTTATCAAAGATTTTCTCCAGAAACTTGACATCTCGTTCGTATGCGAAGTATGAAAATTTGAACTGAATTTATTACGGTATCTTGAACAGAATCATCCGATGCGACAGCTATTGTCTGCAATATTCATTAGTTTTTTGAAAAAATATTTTTTTTTCAAAGAGTTTTCTTTTATGTTCTTTGGAGAAAAGGTTTTTAAGGAGTGAACGAACCGGCTATATCCAGTGCTTGAAGATTTATTAAAATATTCGAGCGCCGGTGAACGACTCGTCATAACTCTGCTCTTAGAATTAGTAGCGATATTGGAGTTACACCTTCTTTTCAAACAGAGGTAAGATTTAAACTTCCTTCGCATATATATATATATATATATATATATATATATATATATATATATATATATATATATATATATATATATATATATATATATATATATATATATATATATAAATTAAAATAAATTTTAAGCTGTGTTATTTTTATGGTTCTCAGTAATACTATTTTAACAGATAGAATTACGATGGTAATTTTGTAATTTTAATGATATGTTTGAAAAAATAATGCAACAATGAAACACAAAGATTTTTGTTAGTACTATTTGTTCCTATTTATTTCAATAATTTTTTTACTGTTAGTATCATAGGCTGGAAATTTTTTTTCCAGCTTTATTTTTATTCTTTTTTAAATGTCATTGTAACAGTGCTTCTCACCATGTTTTTTTCTTTTTTTTTTTTTTTTTGAAGAAATGAGTTTTCTTAATAACTCAGTATTCACAGCTTTTATTTTATTATTTTTATTCTTTTTTAAATGTCATTGTAACAGTGCTTCTCATCATGTTTTTTTTTTTTAAGAAATAAGTTTTCTTAATAACTCAGTATTCACAGCAAGTGAAATTGATTTTTGACCCTTTTTTGCAAGTAGTTTAGTTTTTTTTTTCTTTTAAATTTTAAATGAAAATCTGACAAACGTAATAATTTAAAGTATCAATGTTAGGACTGCTGATAAATGAAACAATTTGATATTGATACTTTGAGAATTGCAATGTGAATGGCATTATTTAAATAGAAAAATTGACTTAATATCAAATTTCAGAGCTAAATAGAGTGAAACACTAAAATTTTTTTTGACTTCTATTAATGCTAATAATATATATTAATATGTACATATAATATATATATTTCAATCCTTTTTTTTCTCAATTAGCATGGAGACTTGCTTTCAGCAAGGGTCATTCACAGCAGCATAAATACTTGTTTCCTTTTACGTATTTTATTGTTCAAGAATTTATTTTAAAGGATAAATGTAAATGAAACTCTATAATTCCTCCCATTTACTTATTTTTCGATAACAGTCAATATTTTTTTGGACTAATTAATGCTTCGGAAATCCATTAAAAGATTTTTTCCTTTTTCTGGCAGCTATTTTTGCATACGATTTTAATATATAGAAGTTATGAATAATGATAACAAAAAATAACACGATGATGTTTGAATGAAAAATAACTTAGCTGATGACATTTTGAAATAATGTTACATAAAGAATAATATTTTTTGAGAAGGCCCAATGTTTAATGTTTCGCTTTAAAAAGGGGGGGGGCATGTAAAATGTTACTTAAATCGCTTTTTGTCTGTTTTTCCCTGTTGAGAATAATTTAAAGAAAGTATCATTTAATTCACAGATCGCATTATGTACAATTTTGAAACAGTTCATTTAGTTTTTTTTAACATGCTTCGTTTAAAAAAATCAATGTTAATGCACTCTCATTGCTTATAGTTGTGTATCAATTTTTTCATATAAATGACGATGTTCATGAATGCATTTTGATACACTTCATTTATTTTTCCTCGAATCATTTGTTTTATTTCATCCTTTATTTTTTTTAACTTTATGTTTTTATTCATTTTTTAAAATCAATGCAAGTACACCTCATATTCAAAATATTAGAATAACTGAGAAAAAGTGATAAGAAGGAAATAATCTTCCAATTATTTATTTTTTTATACTGAATAATTGCAATTAAATTGCTCATAAATGAAATCTAGCAAGCTTAAATAATATTTTAACGTAAACAATGTGTAAAATAATAATAAATTAGATATTGCTATAGACTTCTGAAAAAAATCAAAATATTAGAATAAAATTAACATAGGTTCAAAATATTAGAATATTTTATTTTATGCAAAATATTACTGTATGAATATGAAGTAAATGGCAGTTAATACTTTGTAGCATCCCATTTAGCTTTAACAACAGTCAATTGATCGTTTGTAGCATTCCAGATCGAACGATTAATCGATCTGAAATGCTACAAACAAGTTGCTTACAAACATTTCGATTAATATTAGACTAAATAGTTTTTATACGTGCTACTAACTCAGTTTTATTTGAAGGAGGATTTTCTCGGAGTTCTTTCTTTCTTATATGCCACAAGTTTTCGATGGGATTAATGTCTGGTGAGTTTGGCGGCAGAGGAAGTACCTTAATGTTACCCTGACTGAACTAATTCTTAGTCGATACTGGTGTCTGAGGTGAAGCTAAATCTTGTTCAAAAATGAAATCATCTTCAAACAAATCTTCTGACGAAGGAATCATGTAATATTCTAATATTTCTTGATATATCTGAGAATTAACCTTTTCGTAGACGATGCATAACATTTCAGGTAACGTTTGCGCTCATGCAACCCCAAGTCATTTCACTAGCCACACACTAGCAGCAAATTTCACTGAGCGTTTAAGACATTCTTTTTGCTGCATTCTCCAAACTCCAGTACCTTGATGACCATATGAAACACAACGCATACTTTTATCACTAAATAGTATTTTTTTTTCAATCGTCTTCGCTCCATAAACATCTTGATTTACACCGATTCAATTTTGTACGTTTTTGTTTTAAAATCATGAAAAGGTTTTGTTTTTGGTACATGCAATTCAAACTTGTTTATGAAGACGTCTTAATGTTGTCGACATAGAAACTTCAATTCCTCCACCTTTTCATTTTCGGTGCAAGAATCTCACACTTTTGAAACGGTTTTTCTTAACAATACCTTTCAGTTGCTTCTCATCTCTAGCAGATGATTTTGGTTTTCGACCGCTATTTTGGCGATTATTTTGAACATTTCTATTTTTCAAATATTGTGTTAGTATATTGGTACTTCTTGATTGCAAACAGCATAAATAATTTGCAATATCGCATTGATTTTTACCGTGCCGGTACAAAATCCACTATACACAGTTTAATCGATTCAGAAATATTCCTCACACGACCCATTTCAAGACAAAAATCAAACAAACTGCAAAGAGATCACTAATTTTAAATCAAATCGTCTGCACTTTATCAAGGATGCCACCCGTCATGAATTAGTGATGATAAAATAAGAATTTATGTTTAATATTCTAATATTTTGAACCACTTAGAAAAATATTCTAATATTTTGACATTTCAAAATATATTTTTTTCTATTCATCTCTTCGAATATGATATTAATTTCAAGATAATAAATAAGTTAAATCAACAACAAGTCTTAAATAAAATCGTCGTTTGCATATTTGCATTTAAAGACATTGCATTACCAAACGATATTTTCAATTTGTAAAAAAAATGTCATTATTCTAATATTTTGAATATGAGGTGTATACTCTTTGCTTTTCCTTCTGTATATATTTTTCATGGAAATGACGATGCTCAAGAATGCATTTTGAGACAGTTTATTTTTCCTCGCATCCTTTATTTTGTTTAATTTTAGTTATTTATTCATTTTTTTAAACCAATGCAAGTATACTCTTTGCTTTTCCTTCTGTATATATTTTTTTCATGGAAATGACAATGCTCATGAATGCATTTTGATACAGTTCCTTTATTTTCCTCTCATCTTTTATTTTGTTTAATTAATTCATTTATTAAGTTTTTTAAATTAATGCAAGTATACTCTTTGGATTTTCTATCTGTACATATTTTTTCATGAAAATGATGACGTTCATGCAACATAAATAAATACTAAATTGTTAAATTGATAACATTAATTACATTTAAGTTAAAATTTAAAATAAAAACTGGAAATAAGGCTTTTTTAAATAGAGAAAGTGTGTTTTTTATCTGACCGCTTGACCCTCCTTTTAGTAACGTTCACGTAAAAAGTTCCATGAAAAGATTCCTAATCCTCCTTAAAACCATCCTGAGTTTCTTTTTTCTGTTTGGAATTTAGTTTTAAACTGTTTGGAGGAGCATAAAGGCCATTCCCAAAAAAAGTTACTTAGAACAGTTTAGCATATATAAAGCTACGATCCCAATTTTAAGGCATAGAAGAAATTTATTTAAGTAGTAAATTATTATGCATTTGAACCTAATAATTTGGATTAAGTTTTTTTTTTTTTTTTTGTAAAAATTAGAGCATTCGTAATAATGCGTTATTTAAATAAATTTAAATTAAAACTTAAAGAACCTGAATATTTATGAATTATTGTATGAAATCAATCACATAGTATTTTATAGCAAAAGCAGTGAAATCAATTATTTGTAAAGGAAATCTTTCCAATGAAGCCTAAAAAAGGAAATTTAAATTAACTGAAACTCTGAAAAAATAGCGGAGCATTGAAAAATATATAGAAATGCTTTTGCACCTGTACACACACAAAAAAAAAAGCAAAAAAAGAAGAGGTAAATTTAAGAGAAAATGAAACATTAGTGAAAAATTTCTCAGGTCTTTAATCGTCAATTTCTCATTCAGGGGCGAACCCACAGGGGGAGCTAAGGGGCTTAAGCCTCTTCCAGAAGCATGAAGATGAACCCTCTTGATAAACCCAAACAGCATAAAATTGAGTTCTTTTGGACTTCACTTTTGGAAATTTGCTGAGAAATAGCCCCTATCCCCCTTCTTAATTTCCCCAAAAAATAATGGAATACTTCAGTTTTTTTTTTTTTGATTCTCTAGGACCTCAAGATCGAAAATTTTCTTTAGCCCCTCCCAGAAAACAATTCTGGGTGCGCCACTGTTGTCATTGATTTTGATTTACTGCAGCGGATGAAAATCTTCAAACTTTCAGTTTCACAAAGAGAAACCAGTTAAAGAGACAAAATTCTCAAACAAAATAAATTTAAATTTACATTTAATATACCTCAAAGTGTATGACTGATTAGCTAAGTGAAAACTAAGAGTATATTTTTAAAATATATACAGCAAGAGCAATGTAATAAATTGATTGTTGAAGTATTAGGGGGACAGGAAAGTAATGCAGTTTTTTTCAAACAAATTAATTGTTAATCGTTTTAATTTTTAAATCAACGATGTTATTATCCTCTTTATCAAGGGCCTATTGCCATCTAGTAGTAAATTTTAAATCCCAGATAGATAAAAAGAAATTGATTTTCGAAACAACATATCTCGAAATGGCATCTCGGATACAAGGCAAATTTTCAAGTTTTTGTGCAATAAAAAGTGTTTTAGCGATCGGAACTAAGGAAAATCCGACTGCTTCACCCGTAATGCTCACCTGACATTGTACCATCTGATTTCCCCTTATTGCGATCTATATATGAAAAAAAAAAAAAACTTGAAAATTTGGCTTGGGTATCCAAGATGCCATTTTAAGATATGTTGCTCTTTAAATCATTTTTTTTTCATCTGTCCGGGATTTAAGATTTACTACTAGATTTAAAAAGTCCCTTGATAACGAGGATAACTGCATCGTTGATTTTAAATAAAAACGTTTAACAATTGATTTGTATGTTTTTTTTTTTTCACCTGTCCGGGATTTAAGATTTACTACTAGATTTCAAAAGACCCTTCACAATGAGGATAATTGCATCGTTGATTTAAAAAAAAAGTTTAACAATTGATTTGTATGAAAAAACGACATCACTTTTCGGTACCCTTAATATCTTTAAAAGGACGAAAAAATGATATTAAATTTACCTCAAAATACTAAAATAATAGCAGAGTGAGAAAAATATTAATCAAAGCTTTAAGTCTGTGTATAAAGAAACTTAACAAATATACGAATTGACTGAACTTAGCAGTTAAAGCAATATTTTTTTTTTTTTAAGTTCAGGTGCTTAATTTTTCTTGATTTTGATGTGCCAGAGCAGATTGACCCCTTCAAATGTTTAATTTCCAACCTTAAATAGCGAAACTCTCTATTCAAATATATTTAAATTCAAATAAAATATACTTCCATGTTTATGAATGATTGTATGAAAACCATCATATATCTTAAACTATTTATAGTAATAGAAACGGAATTAATTATCTATTAAAATGATCTTTCAAATGAAGCACGAAAAACTGAAATGAAATTTAAGTAATTATAAAAAAGTAAGGCAAATAAAATCGTTGGGAAAACGTCTCAGCGTCTGTATATAAGAAACTCAACAAATGAAAGAATAAATTGGATGTAAGAGTGAAAGCAACATTAATAAATTATTTCTGAGGTCTTTAATTATCGATTTCTCCTTGATTTTGATGTACCGGAGCGGATGCAACCCTTCAAACTTTCAGTTTCACAAGAAGAAACGACTAAACAAGGAGAAACTTTCGTTACTGAAGCTAGCTGCGACTAGCATAATAACATTTGTGCCCTTTAGTTTTATTACCGTTTTCTCGCTTTTTTTTCCTTTCAATTAACATAAAGCAAGAACGATTTCTTATTCAAAAGGTGTTGCTTTTAATGGTTTTGTCAAGCAAATTAATTCCCGGGGTTCTTGAGTACAGTAGCTTTATTTATGGGAGTAATTGCAAATATGTTCTTTGCATAAGAGCATGATTTTCTTTGATATCCCATGCATTTCAAAAAACATCGTAAACTATGTGAGACTATTAGTAAGCTTTTTATTAAGGATTTTAAGGGCTCACATTATTTAGTTAACTTATAAATTACGAAACAATATGCTTCAGTTTTCGAACAAATTACTCTGTGGGTTCTTGAGTGCAGTGCTTTATTTATGGAAGTAATTGCAAATGTTTTCTTACCATAACAGCATGATTATCATTAATATCCTATGTATTTAAAAAATCTCTCGTATACTTTACACTTAGTAAGCTTTTTATTAAGGATTTTAGAGATTCAAATTATTTAGTTAACGCATGAATTACGAAACAATAGATTTTACTTTACAGGAAAGAAAACTTCGCATGGTTTTTGATCGCAGTAGCTTTATTTATGGAATTGCAAATGTGTAGGAGAAAAATGTAAACGTGTTTTTAACTTAAGACTATGATTATTTCAAAAAATGTAACTTAAACTGTATTATTAGGGACAGAGCTTATTATTAAATAATTAAACTATTCAAATAAGTTAGATGAACCTGTAAGTTGTGAAGGAATACATTTTACTTTAATATTTCTTGCTTTAGAGGGAGTTTGTCATGCTTATCAGCTCATGGATTCTCTTGCATACATATATGAACCGTTAGTGCGAATGCGTTTTCAATTAAAAGTTAACTGGGGGTATGGCCATTTTATACTTTAACATTTACAATGCATAAAAAAAAAACTTTGTTCTTAATGACCAAGTTGTTTTCTTCCAATAGTTAAATTCAAAATCAAGCCCGATGGAAAAGGAACTCGAACAATGCATTAAAATATTTGTTAATTTTAATAAGTTATTTAAGTGTTAAATACTGCAAAGTCACCAAAAATTAGCATTAAATACAGTTTAAAAACAATTCTAACCGCGAGCTACCCCGTTAAATAGTTCCTGAATTAAATAATCATAGATTACACATAAGTTCTACATTATTTATGCTGATACTTATGTAACATGACTTTCTGTTTTTTTTTTTTTTTTTTTTGCTGCCTAGTATTATCACTTGTTCAATTAAGCGTCTTTATATTATACAACATGGACTTACATTGCGGTTCAGGGTGACAAGAAATACCTTGGACACACTCATGCTACATTATAACTTTAATGCTAACAAAAATATCGTGACTAAACTTCAAAATAAGAATGAATACAACATTTCGTCTGATACCTTTAAACATTTTCAAATTGACTAACTTTAACCTTAATGCAGAGCTTTTAACGTGTCACAAAATTTTCGGCTATGAGCCGCTCTACTCACTTGCTGACATTTTGTCCCATTCCTTACATAAGGGATTATTAAGTGAGTCATATTTTTGAAGCAAAAATTGTTTGCCCTCGTCTGCCCGTTATCGAGCTATAAGGTCTTAACATATGAAGAAATTTTTAAAAGAAGCGCCGAAGTTAAAGACATGACGAGAAATTGATCACGCAATTTCAGTCTGCATGTGCAGGACATTCATCAAAAAACATATGAAAGATGTCTGTTATTACTCGTTGAAATTTGCTAAACTACTTGCTTCCTTAAAAATTTCGGCTGACTTTAAGGCCTTATATTTTGATAACGGGGTTACGAGGACAAATAATTTATGCGTCCAGAAGCATGTTTAAAGTGCTCTTTCGATTCTTTTTAATGCAATTTACATTATCGTATGTTTTCGTGGTTGGATTACGGGTTCAGGATCCGCGTCTGAAGACTTAAGAGGCAAACTTCAAACCTCTACGCCACTTAACGGACAATTTTTATGTTATGCTTAAGATGAATTTTTTGCAACATCACATTTATAATTTATGAGGAAATAAATATTAAACTCAAAAGCAGCAATAAACATTACAAGAAAAAGAATAAATAACATAAGTGAATGAATAAACTGATAAAATAAAGTTTTAAAATGGTGTACATTGATGCTACCAGATTATGGAGCATGTTTTAAAGTCGTGTATAAAATTACGGATTACAAAAGCATCCGATACAAATCAATACCCACTCATATTTCAATATTTATTGCTTTGTGACAGCAATTTGCATCTAATCATGAAGAAATAAATCCCTGCAGCGCTGGGAAAAAAGCAAAGAATATAAATCAAATCGTAGTGATAAAAGAGTTACGCTTTGTAAATGTAACGATTTAACAAGAACATTCATGCCAGCGAATTACTTTCTCTTTTCCCCAGATTATTTCTTTACAAGCTAGAAGAAACGTGGGTAAACGCGTGATTAGAATATATAGCTGTAAGGCACTATCAAGGTGTTACCCTATTTTTACTGCCAATAAAATAATTGAAAAGCTAATTGTAACACTTTATGTATTTTTAAGTTATTTTAATTTGAAAGAGGTAGAAGTGCTCTCTTCGTGTATAGTTATGACTTCTTTTGACATCGCCAACCGTAGTTTCTTAGGGGGCAAAACAAATGAAGCAACAGCATTTTTTTATTTGCGAGTTAAAATCGAATTTATCAAACTGCGGAAAAATTGAGTTGATATTATATACGTAAAATGTCAATTATCCACAATCTGATAAATCATGAAGCGGATTAATCGGGAGTTCACTCTATAACTGGTAGTTCACCTTAGCTCCATTTCCTGAAATACTAATGACACTAATAATATGTTTTTCAATGTAAAAGCTCTTTAAAATTTTTGGGAAAATTAGTTGGCTCATGAGAAATGAAAACTTAGGAAATGAGAGGTATCCAAAGGTATGCAATTTGTTTTTCAGTTTATACTTATTTACAACCAGTTATTTTTTGCTCAATTGCTTATATATATATAGATTTGAAAAGCTTTATTACAAACTCGTCAGCGTAGGTACTCTGATGCCACAATCCTAAAGGCCCTCTTCAGCTTTTTCGAAAGACTAAGAGTTTAAGAGTAAGTTCAAGTGACACGCTCTGGGGCGTTTTGCGTCTTAAAGTGAGATTTTCTCCAATTTGATTGTGGAAATTATATGAGATCTGATTACAATAATGCCCCTGTAAAAGGGGAGCTGACTTATCCGACATTTTGGTTACAAAATGGAAAGGGTGGAATCATTGGTATGTGTATTCAAGTCGCAGTGAAGCAAAATTGTAGCTAAGCTTCAGATGTGTTGTCTGATTGATGTTTAACTATTTTTGTCTATATGACGAATAAAACATTTTGTAATTCAGGCTGAAAGAAGTGCGGTATGAAAAAGGTGCTTAGTTACAAGAAACACTTCCCTATTAACTGTTTCTAAATTTGAGAAAAAAATTACCTTCCCAGATTTATATAATGTGTCGTTATATTAACCTCATCCTCACTTTTTTTTTGCGTCAGCGTTACCAGGGACAGTATTAACGTGATTACAAATACTTGAAACGAGGTTGGATCCAAAGCTGTCTTAAAGCCAAAATGTCGGATTGGTCATTCTGTCCTCTAAATGAGCTCTAGGTTACAAAGGTTGTGTTCCTCGTATCGGTATAGCTTCAAATCAAATCCGTGGGCTCTGTTAAATAGGGACTGTTTATCAGGTCTGTGTATCATCCTAGAGCTCTTTTAGAGGACATGCTGACTTTTCGGACATTTTGGTTCCAAGACATTCTTGGCTCCAGCCTTGTTACAGGTATTTGAAACACATTAATATTATACCTGGTTGCTCTGGCGTAAAATAACTTAGATTAGTTGGATAAAGCACAATATTAGGTAACTTTAAAAACATAACTTATTTCTCGAATTTAAAAACAGTTTATTGGGAAATGTTTCATGAAATTGGGTCTATTTTCATATTGCACGTGTTTTAAGCCTGAGTTTATGAAATGTTTTTGTCATATAGACAAAAATAGTCAAATATCATCTATGCAGCTACAATTCAAGCTTAGCTTCCACTTTTCTTCAATGCGACTTGAGTACAGATACCAGTGGTTCCATGCCCACCGTTTCGGAACCAAAATGTCGGATGAGTCAGCTCCCCTTTTATAGGAGCCTTATATCGTCCAGGCGTGTTTTCAATTTAAGTCCTTAAGCACTATTTGTAACGGAATGTATTCTTCGGGTTTGTGTGGTTTCCAAGAGTAATTTCAACTAATTTTCAGCATATTGGAATCGTAAGCAGAGTCCTAGAAAATGTAAAATTCTAGGCATTAAGCGAACCAAATTATGTTTCAGAGATTATCAATTTCAAGGAGAACTTTTGTTCGACCATACTGTTCATTATCAAATTCCGCGCCTGGCAACCATGGACTGTTCTATTTGACAATAGTGTGATATGTAGGCGCACTTCCCGATGCTTTCAGTTTTTGTTCGCTTTTTCACTTCCTTATTGAATTTTTTGTTCGCTTATCACTTCCTTGTTGAATTCTTTCTTCGCATTTCCCCCTATTTTGAAAAAATGAGAAGAGACGGTGCGTGCGCAAAGTCGAGGAAGGTCGCACGGTAAAATATCAGACTGCAGCTGTTTTCGCTAATAATCTGGACTGCGGATTCTGAGTTGGTAATTTTCCCTCCGAGTCCGCATTTCTGCCAGGGCTTCGGAGTTCGAGCCGGAGTAATGGTGTCAGAGTTGGACATTGGACAGATTTTGGGATATAGGAGTCGGAATCGAATACTTTAACATCCCAAATTTGAGCTAAATATTTGTTTTTGAAAATGTAATTTGTTTTATTGAAATCAAATGTAAACCAACAGTTTATATTCACTTACAACCAGTCAATTTTTGATCTATTGCTAATATAAATTTGAAAATCTTTTTTTTTTTTTGCCCAATCTGTCATTTTTTTCCGTTTATTCCGATCGTAAAAGTCTCCCTCGATCTTTCTTGGGTTGCTAGAGTTTAAACGTAAGTCTACGTGGTATGTTCTTTCTTACTTTGGAACTTAACACATTCATTGCTAACAAAATGCCCCTTTGCCGAAACTCAGAAACATCTAGTTAACTATAATCATTGAAGAGGAGACGCTTTTAAGCATTACACTCCGGCGCGAGATCGGCAGAGCTAATGTATTGAGGGCGTATAATGCTTTAGAACAGTGGTTTTCAAAGGGGGCGATACCGCCCCTCGGTGGGCGGTGGGAAGATGTTGAGAGGCGGTGAACATAATTCGGGCGGCAGGGTGGCGGTGGACATATTTTGGGCGGTAAGGGGGCGGTGGGTATATTCTGAAATGTGTTTGTAAAGAACAAGTTTCTGTCAGGGGCGGCAGGAAATTTACTTTTATGTCGCCAAAAGATAGCTTCAACATTTATTTTCTTGGGTTATCTCCCGAACCCTGATCTTTCTCCTAATGTCATGAAGGATAGCCAAAAATTTAACAATAACACTTGAATTTCAAAAATGTTTTTTTAAGGTGGGTGCGCCCTGCCATAGCGTAATTACCTGAAATAGCCAAAAAAAAAAAAAAAAATGTGTTTTATTGATGTCCATTTGAAAATTTTTCGATGAAGTGAGGGGTTCTCGAACCACTCGCTTCTTCGCCAATCGTGACCAAACTGAGACTAAAATTGCGTTTTTACGAGGTCAGTTTCTAAAGATGTCTAGATGAGAGCCACCTGACTTGACACTCTTTGTGCTGTTAAAGTATCCCCCTAGCAACCCCGAAGATAACTAACAATCGCATTCTTCAGAATTTAAGTTTGCGTTTTTTATACTTCAATTTCAGAGAACGCTGAAATAGCTATGACTGCCTAACATTGTTAAACTTGGCCTTAAAATAAAATATTTTTGAAAAAAAAAAAATAAACCGACTTCGGAACTTCCCTCGGCAAGTGCTCTAAAAAGTGAAAAATAATTTTATTCTTTGAACACCATCGATACTACCTTTAAACATAAGTTTTGAAGTCGGCGCAAAAACTATAGGTAAAATGATGTTTACTATATTTTGCCAACATTTTTCAGAGAAACCATTAAAAATTAAGAGTTGAATTATAGTTTCGTGTGATTCTATTTAGTGTTTTTGCGCAGACTTCAAAACTTATGTTTAAACTAGCTGCATGGCTCGGCGTTGCACGGGCTTTAATGTGGTGAAGACAGTTACTACTCGCCGCCAAGGCGGCTCGCCCTTAAAGACATGAGGAAAGTTTCAACAAACTACTCGCCACCAAGGCGGCTCGCTAAAAAGCTTTCCTGCATCAAAAAGTCAATCGAATTATTTGCACATGCTTCCTCAGAAATAAAGACGATGTCAAGTAGCGCATACTTAGCACTCTCCCTAAATGGCAAATAAAATTCTTTTCTAAAAACAATTATTTCCAAACCGCTTTCTTTCTATAAAATTAATTGCAAAATTCTAAGCGAAAAAGTTGTTTTAATATTTGGATCGCAGCCAAAAAAAGTCCCTGCTAAAAACAGCAATTGAAATTTTATTTGAGAACACATTTTCAAAATGGTACCAGAGAAAAAATATCAGTCATTAATTAGAATAAAAACAATTGTTAGAACTTTGTTGTAACACGTATTCAAAATGGCAATGGAGAAAAATAACACTCTTTAATTTTAAAAGTTCAATAATTTAATTAACGTTTTAATTTAAAGAATATTTTTAAAGAAATAAATGTCTTGTAATTTTAAAAAGTGAAAAAAATTAATTAACGTTTTAATTAATATCTCAGCTAATTAACCTCGTAGAATTACGTGGTTGGTCTTATTGTCTTCTTTAGAAAATTTCGAATCGAATGGTACTACTATGTTTGATTCTCTACTCTCAGTGGTTTTTGAGGAGTTCAAGCTTCCGACGGACAGACAGACAGACAGACGCGGGCAGATTTTAATAGTATTAATGTAGTATCAATGGTGTTCAAAGAATAAAATTATTTTTTACTTTTTTGGAGCACTTGCCGAGTGAAGTTCCGAAGTCGATTCAATTTTTTTTCAAAAATATTTTAATTCAAAAATCTATTGTCACTTTTCAGCAGTCAAAAATAACTGCATTATCTCCTCCTCCTGCTCCACTTCCACGTTCGCCCGCAAAGGGGGCGTTGAAAGCATTTTCAATCCTAAAGAGGGTGGTAGCTGTAAAAAGGTTAAGAACCACTGTTTTAGAAGGCTTAAAAAATTATTTTTTTGGGGACTTTTTAAGATTAAAAAAAAAAAAAAAAAAACAAGTCTGGAGAATTTTTTACATTATTTTATCACACACATGTCTGAACATGGGAAAAAACATCTTTTTCGAGAAAAATATTCATTTGCACTAGATTTTTATGCACATTCGTAAAACTGCTGGTTTTAATCGGCGGGATAAATGGAGCTCGTAATTTTCATATGAAAAAAAAAGAAAAAAAAACAGTTTTTTTCGATGTATTTTTCTTCTATTTCAACTAAAAATAACTAAGACAATTGTGAAATTTGAATGTTTTCTTAGGTTTGAAAAAAAAATTCAATTTGCTAAAAAATTGTTAAAAATTTTTCTGGAATGCTTTTAGTCCAAATAGAAGACAAATATATGAAAATTAAAATGGCGTTTTTTTTTCTTTTGTTTTAGATGGAATTTACGAGCTCCATCTAATCCGCCTATTGAAAGCAGCAGTTGACGAATGTGCATAAAAATCGGTTGCATGTGAATATTTTTCTTTAAAAAATGTTTTTTTTTTCATGTTCGGGTACACAATAAAATAATCTAAAAAGTTCACTTGACATGCTTTTTCTTTAAAATCCAAAAAAAAAAAAAAAAAAATCCCCCCCCCAAAAAAAAAATTGATTTTTTGAGTCTTCTAAAGCAGCGTAGTCTAAAAATCTCTTTTTTGAACTTCAAAATTGAAAATTTACTTGTGGTGAGTCAGTCAAGGGAGGGCCGATCTCCCCATGCCCGTCCTTGACACACACACACACGTATTTAGATAGTTTTGAAAAAAATTTCCGATTGTTGAAAAAATTCTTTCCCTTTGTAAATATGAAGATGAAAAACTGAAAGATCAAATATCTATTTTTATATTGTTATTGTTATTTTCAACCTCTTTATCCTTCACAGTGAGACGAAAACGAAAGTTCAGTTACAGCCATAAAACAAAAGAAAAAACAAACATAGCATTAAAAATGTCTGAAAAATAAATTATTTTCATAGCTTCTACCGAGATCAAACACTGTATTATGCTACTTTCTACTTTATGTGAAGAGTTATGTAAATTACGAGCAGTTAAGACTGCTTTTATTCAAAAACTGACTAAGTAATTTATAAGGTCACCTGACGGCAAAATGCAGGTGTGCTGAAAACATGTTTTTTTTTATATTTATTTCATTGATAACAGGAGAAGCTTCCAAAGTAGTGCGACAAGAAAAAGCTAAGGCATATATTCCGAATTTAATATCTGCTATCTATAAATATATCATTCTAGACACAGAATAAAGCAGCTGTTTTCCATTTTTTAGTGCGATTAACATTACGAGAAGCTTGGAATATACAATTAAGTTTCCTTGAGGTTTGAAGTCGTTTTTGCACTTAATTTTCAACGTCGTTTGAAGCGGATATGAAGTATACCAAGGTCACGGTTATAGTTTAATATTCATAAGCGTACGTACTGCGTATATTTTAGTTTGCGAACCAATATCCCACTAGCAGAGTTAAGTTTCAATATGACATTAAATTCTGTTACCACTTCATGGTAATCTTGAACACAGCCCAGTAAATGAGCATTTTTGAGTGTTTTTTTGTTTTCTATTTTTTAAAATAAAGTTTCAAAAAATTTTTAAAGAGATAAATTGGCAAAAGTAGCTTTCTTTTGTACAAATCCAGAACGGAAATGCGAAGCTGTAGTGTAGTGCAGAAGCTGTGTACTGACACAGTAGTGTGTGTGTGTGTGTGTGTTGTTGTGTGATAAAAGTTTATCGTGTGATTTTCCTCGCATTTGCGCATGCGTCAGGTCTCTTTTGATTTTCCCAAAATAGGGGGGAAATACAAAGTCACATTCAACCAAGAAGTAACAAGCGAATAAAAACTGAAAGCATTGGGAAGTGCTCCTCCTTAAACGATCACTCCTTTTTCAAATGGAAACGTTCATGGTTGTCAGGCGCGGAGTTCGAAAGCGAACAGAACAGTGCACTGCAAATAAAACAATCATGAATGTTTCTGGAATATAATGTGCAGCTGATGTGCTTAATTTCTGCTAGTAATATATCAGGTAAATAATAGGGAACTTTCCTGCTGAAAATCAATAGCCTTTATGAAATTACCCTCAAATATTTCAAAAGAACCCAGAAACTTTTCCAATAAGATCCAGTCTTGGTTTTGGAATACATCATGAAACTTCCCAGAGAGTATAAAGGTTCATAGTGAAAGCACGGCTCCTTCTTTCTGTTCTACCAACAATGTTCCTACAGCAAATGTGCCCAAAGCTTTGGTAGAGCTGCGAGCAAATTGCTGACCAGTTTATTTTCCTGCAATGCTACGAAATCCTGGTTCTGCACTTCCGCTTTGTTAGAGTCATGTTATAAGCTTTTTTTTCATCAGCAGCAAATCTTAAAACTTATTTTAGAGCTTAACTACTCTTTTTTGTTTTCTTTAAATAATCGGGAATAAAAATGTAGACTTACATTCACTTATGCTTCATTTTTTAAACAGCTTACTAATTATTAGTGCTTCTTCATCAAGCAACCAACCTCTTATTTCTTATATCCGTGCCGTATGTTTTTATTTCGTTATTAATGCTAGATTTTTTAAACTGGAAGCAAGTTATCAGTAATTTCGTACTTTCGACATAGATACCGTATATACTCGCGTATAGGTCGATCTCGCGTATAAGTCGACCCCCCTACTTTTTTAAGGAAAATCGGGAAAAAATCGAAAACCCGCGTATAAGTCGAGACAGCACTCTAAAATGATCGGGAACCGTTTGCTGCGATTTTTAAGTATAAATGTTTTGAAAAGAAGGAAATTGAAATGCACTGGAACATTCTTGTGTTAAAAACAGCACGATTGTCATTCCTTTTCACCAAAAGGGTTCTTTTTGCGATCTCGATTTTTGCAAAACGGGACCGATCCGGGAAGGTTTTACCGCGATTTTTAAATATATAAGCGTTTTAAAGAGAAGGAAAATGGAATGCAGTGAGTGTTGAATTCTTGTGTTGAAAATAACCCGATTGTTATTCTTTTTCACAAAAATAGTTCATTTTTGCGATCGCGATTTTTGTAAAGGGTTTGATTTTACGATCGCGGTTTTTGTAAGGGTTCGATTTTGAAGCGACGATTTTTGCTATTTGTTGCTTTTATTTTGCATTATTATTATCAATAAAAATTTGCGATGTAGCCGTATTACATTGTTTCAAAAGGATAAACACCATCAATTGGAAAATAAGTGAATTCGGCAATACCCGTATTTTTCACGACGTCGGTCGTTTATTGTAAATATTTATTCTTTATTTTACAATCAAATCATGCAAAAATACAGTAGAATGTATGAGTATTTGCTTCTTTAGCGTCTGTTTAAAATAGTTGGACTGAATCTGAAAAATCTTCTCGTTTTTGAGTGCTTTTTCCAAAAGTTATTCGGGAAAAAATTTCGGAAGTTCTGCCTCGCGTATAAGTCGAGTAACTTTCAACTTCATTTTTTGGACTAAATTTTTCGACTTATACTCGAGTATATACGGTAATTATTTATTTGTGCACAACCAAACTGCAAATCATTTACCAAACTGTAAATCATAATTTGTAAACTGCTTTCAAATGAACACATATCCTTAACGATCCACATATCCTTGTCTTTTTTTCTTTCTAATTTTTCATTTAAATTTGAGAAACTTAATGATTTTGTGTCAGTGTAGATTCCGATAATTTAAAAAATGACCTTGACCTCAATCGTCAAGGATCCAGAGTTGAACAAATAGTTTATTCTTTCTAAGAGGAAACCATTTATATTACTGGGTTTATTAAATAATACATTTTGGTCATTCCATGTTAGATAAAAAATTTTTTAACCTGCCCCTCTCAGATTTTCATGAAATTTTGAGAAATCTTACTCTTTGACATCTTAAGATAGAGTTAGAAAGAGCCAACGCCCGTAATTGATGAGCAAATAATTTTTGAAATTCTGTAAAAGTCACTTTTTTTACTTTGCTGGCAGATGCCGTAATTCAAACTATGGAATCGATAGAGTTGCATAATAGGTCATTTTAAAAACAATTATATGCACTGTAGTTTGTTATGTAATTTCAATAATTTAAAGAAAAACATATTTTCGCGAATTTTACATTTTTAAATGTTTCGCCCCATCAATCTCAATAAGTCGGGGCGAAAAGTTTACCTCAAATTAATCGCCGCTTTAAACGTGTTTCTACTCAAGATTGAAACTGAAGGTTTTATGATTTTACTTATTTTAAAGATATTTCAATGTACTATAATATAAATCAACAACATTTATTCACGAAGTATTCTCTCCTTACTTCTTTAAATCAGTACCAAATCAGTTCTTCAACTCCGCCCTATTTTGCAAGGATACTCCCACCAGTAATTGAATCGTTTATTTTCAAAGCCAATCAAACGACAAAATTTCTAATTTTAAGCAAACATTTACATTATCATATTGAATTATTCAATCGTGATTACAACACTTCTTATTGAAGGAATTATATCTAAACATGCATACATTTCAGTTTAAAATACTAAAATCCTTATCGAAAGTTTTTAAAATAAGGGTAAAAGTGGTTTTTTCAGCTTTTACAACTTGTCGCTTGATATGTTTTTGAAATGAGCAGTTGAATTGTATAATCGTAAGCTTAATAAAAAAGAAAATGTTTTTTGTGAAGGAGTTTAAAAAATCAAGCGTGGTATGAGAGTGCGAACTCCGGGTTTTTCAAACTACTTCGATACTGAATAAAGTGGAATTTCATTAGAGGACAGACTCACTTATCGGACATGTTGGTTCCAAGACAGCTCTGGATCCAGCCTTGTTTCGAGTATTTGGGAACACGGTTAATGTTGTCCCTGGTTGCTCTGACGTAAAATAAGTGATGACAAGTTGAATCAAACGCCCCCTTAGGTAAATATAGATAGGTAACTCTCAAATTTAAAAACAGTTTATTGGACAATGTTTCCTGTAATTGAGTCAATGCTTACACTGCTCTTGTTTTAAGCCTGAGGTTACAAGAATTTTTTCTTCATATTGACAAAAACAATCAAAGATTAATCAGGCAACATATCTGAAGCATAGCTACCATTTTTCTTCAATGTGACTTAAGTACAGATACCAGTGGTTCCGCGCTTGCCTTTTTGGAACAAGTATAATTGCCGGATAAGTCGGCTTCCCTAAAGCTCCTTTAGAGGACAGGCTAACTTATCCGACATTTTGGTTCCAAGACATTCTTGGATCCATCCTTGTTACAGGTATTTGAAATACATTAATATTATACCTGGTTGCTGTGGCGTAAAATAACTTATGATTAGTTGGATAAAGCACCATATTAGGTAAATTTAAAAAGATAACTTATTTCTCGAATTTAAAAACAGTTTTTTGGGATATGTTTCATGAAATTGGGTGTATTTTCATATTGCACTTGTTTTAAGCCTGAGTTTACGAAATGTTTTTGTCATATAGACAAAAATATTCAAATATCATCTATGCAGCTACAATTCAAGCTTAGCTTCCACTTTTCTTCGATGCGACTTGAGTACAGATACCAGTGGTTCCACGCCTACCGTTTTGGAACCAAAATGTCGGATGAGTCAGCTCCCCTCTTGTAGCATTTTCGGAATGAAGGAGGGAATATTTTGTGAGAAAATGTTGATAACATAGTATCCCGAAATCTGTAAAATCATCAAACAGAACCGTAAAATTATCAGTATCATAAATCAGTTTCAAAAGAATTAAAATGTGGAAACAAATTTTTGGACGTAGAATGACAATGTCAGAATATAATGTTATCGTAGTTTGTCTTCTGTATTTCAGCTATACATGCATTTCAGTGTTTTTCTCCACATATTTTCCTTTAAACTTAGGGACTGCTCGATGTGTTAATGTTGTTACTTGATAGCATAGCACCCTGAAACATCTAAAATGCTCAAACAGACCCATTATATTATCGGTATCATTAATCAGTTCAAAAGATTTACAATGTAGCAACTAATTTTGAACGTAGGATGATAATGTCAAAATTAGATTTTATCATAGTTAATCTTCTGTATTTCAGTTAGACATTTTAGTATTTTACTCCACATATTTTCATTAAAAAGCGGCTCACGGCCACCTTGTCTCAAAAGCATTTATTTGCAAACACAATGTGTCTGTGATTTGACAGAAAAGGACACTTCCTTTTCATCCTCTAATCCTTTTCAACGGCAAAAAATGTCCCTCGTGAAAAATGTGCTGTGAGATAATAAATGAAATGCGCCGAACAAGATATTACATCTTGTAATTCTTATGTATTACGGGATCAATGTCGGGGGAATTTATTCTTAAGCATCAAGGGCATGAGGTATGACGTTTCTTGACAATGTCTGAATAAATTAGGAGGACAATTATTGAAAGTGTCTCTTTTTTCACAATTCAAGAACCTGTTTTTTATTTATGTCATTTATTGCAAATGAAAACGATTGCGGATCTTGAATTTAACGTGTTCAAAATTTTTAAGCAATTTTAACGATTGCTTATTGTTTTCAACCTATTGATGTTGATTTTCCGATGGTCTTGATTTTCAGAAATTTTCCCTTTACTTCATAATATTCTGATAAAAGTATAAAAGCGATCTATTTGACATTATGAAGAATAGCTTAACGGATGACTATATGAAATTATACAGGGTGTCCACTCCAATCGTGGACCAATAGCTAATTTCTAAACCGTTAGAGATAAGCATATAGTTTATTTAGGAAAAAATCTCCAAATTACGAAAGGAATTTTGGGTCTATTCAATGTTTTTCAAAAAATCAAATTTTGAAAGCGTTACGAAATTTAAATTTTTATACAGCCCCCCAGTCCTATCAATCATATTTAGTAAAACATTCTTGACACTGTAACGTTTAAAACTAAAAAAAAATCACTCTTCTACCACAAAAATTGACCGAGTTATGACGTTTTGAAAAATCAAGATTTTGCATTGTTTCATGACGTCATCGAGGGAGCGATCTCTTTTTTTTAAATATTATTCTTCAAAGTATACCTTCACTAAGAATCTATGATGAATAATTTTATTAATAGTAATAATAATCCTCACAGTTGATATAAAGTTTTTAATGAAATTATTCTCCTACTTTTAATAAATGTACACAGACAATGTTGCAAAATTTTCCACGTAGCGATAGTTTTCTCCTTAGCACAGTGCTTTTAGATAAACTCTAATTTTCACAAAGAATAAAAGCCTTGAATTAAATTGCTACTGTTTATTAACAAAATTTAAATTAAAAGAACTCCTAAATTGGAGTGCTCACCTCAGACTCCCCTCCCCCTTTTTTGAATGTTCTTGTCCAATTAACGTAATTAACAATGCGTTAATGTTATATTATTGACAATAATATGAAAATTGGTTCTAAGAAGTTTAATAAAATATTGAAATTATTTTGTGAAAATTAGGAAAATGAAAAAAAAAATCTTCTCTCGGAAATAAATTACTTACTATTTCTAAACTCGGAACTGTATAAGAGAGAAAAAACAGTGATGGTACAATTGGTAGCATTAAAAATAATCATCCTTATCATTAATCGGCTCAACTGATTAATCGGCCGATTATCAACAACCGATTAATCGGTAATCGGTAATCGGCCAATTTGCTTATCGGTGCATCCCTAGTATCTACTAATTCCTCAGCACATTCAACTAGAATTTTTGGGTAAATATTATCTGGTCCCGGAGCTTTAGTTGTTTTAATTTTTTTCAAATGAAGTAAAACGTCCTCCCTAGAAAAAACAAAATCCTCAAGCTGTAGAGTAGCTTGTGTCTTACTTGCGTCAACTGTTGAGATACAGTTATCGTTAAAAACACTGGAAAAAAAAGTCATTTAGAACATTAGCAATATCCCCATCATTCTGAATTAAATTTCCATGCTCATCAACCAGTGGCCCAATTTGACTATTTCGAACTTTCCCAGAATTTGCGTAAGCAAAAAACCCCTTTCTTATTGATTTATTATTGATTTTAAAGCTAGCAATTTTCCTCTGTAATCTATGAGTCACAATAATGTTAAATTATGGGGCTAATAAAATCTAAACAGTATCGTTATTTAGGAATAAAATAGGAAAAGTGACTTTACCTCTTTTCGAAAAAAGAAAAAAAAAAACTGCATAACTTTCGTTATATTATTGTGTATATTTTTGTACGTATATTTTTACAAACAAATAACGAAATGAAATGAGTTACTTTCATTTGAAAATAGCCCTTTTTTCATCTTTTTCATACAAATACAGCATAAATTTTAGATACACAATTTTTGAAAGGTAGTTGAAACTATAATCCTCGTTTACAAACTCTAGTTTTTCATCGTATTATTACTTTCACTTGTAGCGTTACGTGTATCGTAGTAAGATTATTTGTTAATCTACATACATTCGTGAAAAACTTCAAATGATTTTAAAACCTTTTTTTTTGCTTGTTTTATTTTTTTTAGATTTTATATGAGAAAGATTGTTCGGGAGAAATTTTTTCTCTTGCGTCTTCGAAAAACAACCCTCGTGAACCCAAGGAAAGCTGCGATTGTTATAACTTGCCTTAATTCTTTTGACACAAAACTTACTTATGACTTAATAATTTCTGAAAAGTTATTGACTTTTAGCGGGAAGTTTTCGTATTTTGAGCTAAATGTGTTACGGGCAGAAATTTGGTACATTAGATGCCCATTATTTTCTAGGAACTCTGCGTTTTCCCCCCCTTTTTTTCAGTACAGAAAGGCATTTTGTGCGGTATATTGTTCGCGATGAATAACTATTATGTGTCTCTAGCTTATGTTTATATGAAAATGAGTTTTTTTTCTCCAAAACTTTACACCTTAATAGTTTTTATTACATATGTTTCAATGATTTAGGCATTTTCTTAAGTCGAAATAATAATTTTTGTCTATGTTAATACAAATATAATTTAGAAAATTATACGTAAATTTTATTCCCAATGGAGCAAAATAAGTCAATGTAGAAAAACGAAAATATTTTAAAAATAATTTTAAACTGAAAATATAAGTTTTGACTGAACAGTGAGTGAAATGATTTTATGGTTTTTGGTAATCAATGGTTACCAGTTTAATAGTACTATCCAATTAATCACTATTCAATTGACTACTTAATGGCTAATTTGTGTATATTGTCGATAGAAAAAAAAATGAAGAACATTTTATCGCTGAAAATAAAACGTGAAGTTTTAATTTCATTGTTAAAGTCATCAACATTTATTTAGCTTATAATAAATTTCTTCACTGCACATCGCCCAAACTTCAACTATTATGTTTGGAAAGAAATATAAATTTTGGTCATTTTTCTAAACTTTTACTGTTTATTAATCTAAAGCTGCGTTGCAATGTATTTCTGGAAAAAAAAGATTGCTTTTTAATTTTTTAAAAGAAGTTTTTAGAAAACTGTATAGATTAAAGATTTTTTTTTTCTAAATATGTATTGAAAAATTTTCGAAGAGAACATATATTAAGGAATTTTAATCAAAAAAGAAGAAACAAGTCTCTGAGTTACATAAACATTGGACGCGCTGTTATGTTTACTATGCAATGTTTTACTGTAATTAAACCATTTACCCAGCGAAATTAATTCTTAAAGAAGAAAATATGGAGCATTCTTCACTTTCTCCAACATTTTTTCACTCAAGGTTTCTTTTTTTTTATTTCCTAAACAAGTTTCAAAAGCATCAACTAATTTCAGAAACCTAATGAGACAATTAACCTAAATATTATACTAATTAGCTTGCCTTCTTGTAATTTCGCCATTAGAAACATGTTCTATCTGAAAATAGGTTTTGAATAGAGATATTGCTTGCGATAAAAAAGAATTGCTGGAAGAAAATTTAAATAATGCTATAAAATGGTTTGACCCTTTACAAAAAATACCAATGTCAATATTTAAGGTCAGTATGTTAATTTACATAATCAGGCATTACATGACAACATGGGTGAGGTACCAATGTGCTCTCATTCTTTCTTACGCCTATTTTCAAAAGAGCCGACAACATATTTTATGAGCGTGTTTTGTTTTTTCTAAATTAATGGGAAGTCATTTTCTCCACAACGTTTTTTGAAATATAAAAATGAAAAAGAAAGATGAAAGGAGAATTTGACTTTTTTTAATTTATAGTCAGAGAGAAATGTAAAGAAAGAAAATTATGCTTGGTTTTACGAAAATTATACGTGTGGTTTCTCAAAGATTTTTTTGTGGGAAAGCTTTTCCTTCCTTAATACTTCTCCAAACTTCAAAAGTAAGGTTTCATTTTTAAGAATTTTTGTCATTGCTTTCGGCGAAAAATAAACACACAATTCACGTTTTCACACACATTAGTCGAAATAAAGAATTTCTCTTGTTTTTTATTAAGCATTTCATTAATGTATAGCATTCCGAAATGGATATTGTTCAATAAAGTTAAAAGGTTACGTTTAATCTTTCTTTTTGCGTTTAATATTTTTTTACTAGTAGGTATGCAGACTATAAATGCAAATATATTCGCAAGAAAAAAAGTGTTAATCACATAGTATCATTTCATTATCTACTGCATCAATTGCAGCTAATATTTATTTACAGATAGCCAACGTTTTAATCTCATAGCTCCTCCTAGCTGTAAATAACATTTTATTTACTGTTTTTGCAATACTTGTAAATAAAGTTTTTTCGTCGTGAAAGCAATGCAAACATGTTTTTTGTTTCGTGTTACAAATATTTGAAAAAAAAAGTAATAACATTAGTGATTATGATGTGAGAAATAACCGATATCTGCTACTTTTTTCTCATTTCAAAGCAAAAAAATAGCATTTCTTTTCGTTTGTAACTGCACAGTTGATAAATGCTATGTTGCAGCAAATTGCATTAAACGAGCAATTTTTTTGCTGGTAACTGGGGCATTTCACGGTATTTGTGACATAGGGGTGTCCGTAACAAAACTTTTTAAAAGTTTAAAATTCGTATATATATTGGAAAAGTACATTCTAAAGTATATGAATATCATATTGTTTTCATATTTCACTTTATATTATGTTTGTAATTGCACTCAGAACATTGAAAATGCAAGTTTCACTGTTACGGACTCTACATTGAATTTTTCTTTAAAAACTAAACTTTTATTCCAATTATTGTTACGGACTCTACAGTCATCATTTTCACAATCTATATTTTTTTATAGAACGCACTTTTTGATTGAAATTGTTAGCTATATTAGAGGTGAGCCTTTACTTTATCTGTCTCAAGTACCAGTTTTGGCTTAAAAATCGGTTTAAGCCAGATTTAAAGAAAAATTCAATGTAGAGTCCGTAACAGTGAAAATTGTATTTTCAATGTTCTGAGTGCAATTACAAACATAATATAAAGTGAACTATGAAAACAATATGATATTCATATACTTTAGAATGTACTTTTTCAATACATATAAAAATTTTAAACTTTAAAAAAGTTTTGTTACCGACACTCCTATGTCACAAATACCCCAACTGCAATGCCCCAACTGCAAGGTCTAAAAATTATAAAATATGTACTTCATTACTATCAACAGAAGTGAACACTATATTAAATGAAACTAACGGCAAAACGGATGTCAAGTAAATAGCTTATTTGTCATTCTAAGGACTACTTATTTGTAAAACTCCTTAGTATTTTGGAAAATTTTGTTTTAGAAAATAATACTCAATTTCACTCATAAACGCTGATGAACATAGTAATTTCGTCATGCGTAATCAAAACCCGTTTACTATTTGCATAAATGACTCCATACCAATGCATCTTGATCAGCTCAAATTGGCTATATTTAATGTCAGAGCATGAAAAATGAATAGCGATGTTTTCGCTTCGGTAATAGTAAGGAGCTGTATCATTAACAAAAAAAGAAAGAAATTTCCTTTCAAAACAGAAAGAATGAAAACGTATTTGTAGTAATGAACAAAGTTTTTATGAATAAATTTAGCAACGTGTCGAGAAGTTTTAATAATTACTTAATCTCATCGTTTTACAATAAAAGTCATAAATATAAGTTCAGAGCCAAAACTGCAGAATGAATGAAGGAAGAAAATAAATTAAAGAAGCACAATAGTAATAAACATGATGTCCGAATCAAATGTTCTGAAATTGAACTGTCAATTTAAAAAAAAAGTGTAGGCGCTACGGGGTTAATGTTAGTAAAATTTGGCAACTGAATTCTTTGAGTTTACTGACATTTTTTTCGCATCTGACACACCTCTGATTATAATGAGAAGAATAAGGGGAAAATTGCGTCGCGATAAAAAAAAAAAAAGAAGAGAACGTACTATAGTTCTCTGGTATGCAATGAAGAACACAAATCCAGAATAATAGTATAAAGAATGTTTCGAACTGTTTTGAAGAGAAGTCCACTTCAGGATAAAAGCATTTCGAAATATTCTTTGCACTGTTATTACGGGTTTGTGTTCTGCATTGCATACTAGAGAACAATTTTATCCTTCTCTTGTGGAGATGCAAAGTTTTCCTTTGTCCCTCTATAAAAAAACGCGGGTGCGTGAGGCACGAAAAAATAATTTTATAAATAAAAAATGCCGGAAAACTCTAAGAATTCAGATGCTAAATTTTTCCAATATTGCCTTTCTATGCCATTTAAACTTTCTCTTTGATAGATTATTCGAATTTTGTATATTTGATTGGGACATCCAGTGTATTACTGGGTCAAGAAAATTCTAAGACATTTACATAAGGATTTAAGTTAATTGAAGGAGCAAAATAAAATGACAGACGATAAGAGAATGACAACAGAACTTGAAAATGATGAGTTTTACACACGGAGTGAAACTTGAACCCTTATCAGCTGAACATGGCAAAGAATTTAAATTATCAGCATCGGAAAGAAAGATGTTTACTAAGAATATATTTAGAGATAAGAAAAGACTAACCTGAATCTGAAACAAAATGACGTATGTCATGAAAAATACCAAGTATTCCTGTCAGCTATGTAGTTTAAGGAAACATTTACACGTGGAGTTCTAATGTATTAGCAGGGGCGCCCCGATGAGAGGTCACGGAGGCCGTCCAAAATGTTCTTATTCGGGAAATTTTGTTTTTCCGTTCGGGAAAATTTGGAAACCTAATTGTATACTATATTGCGATTTTTAAATGCTCGCATCTCTCTTTTCAGTGAATGTAAGTACTGTTCGTTTTCGAACTCGGCGCCTGGCAGCCACGAACGGTTCTATTTGAAAAAGGGGTGATAGGTTAAGGAAGCGCACTTCCCGATGCTTTCAGTTTTTGTTCGCTTATCGCTTTCTTGTTGAATGTTACTTCGCATTTCCCCCCTATTTTGAAGAAATCAGAAGAGACCTGGCGCGTGCGCAAAGTCAAGGAAGGTCGCATGGTAAAATATCAGACTACAGTTGTTTTCGCTAATAATCAGAAATGTGGATTCTGAGTTGGTCATTTTCCCTCCGAGTCAGCATTTCTGCCAGGGCTTCGGAGTTCGAACCGTAGTAGCTGAGTCAGAGTTGGACATCGGACAGATTTTGGGATACAGGAGTCGGAATCGAACACTTTAAAATCCCAAATCTGAGCTAAATACTTGTTTTTGAAAATGTAATTTGTTTTTATTGAAATCAAATTTAAAACAGCAGTTTATATTCACTTACAACCAGTCAATTTCTGATCTATTGCTAATATAAATTTGTAAATATTTTTTGTCCAATCCGGCTCGTCTCTGTTTAAGGATCACAATCCTGAAAATCCCTCTTGAGCTCTCTTGAGGTGGTAAAGTTTAAACGTAAGGTCTACGTTATATGTTCTTCTTTGCTTTGAATTTTAACTCATTCATTACTATCAAATTGCCTCCCTTTTCAGAAACCCTTAATTGATAACCCTTTTATATTTTCAGATTAGATATTAAATAGTAGGTGTGCATATCCGTATATTATCATTCGGCAAAATTTGGAGCTCCATTCGACAAATATAGAATCCTCCCCTCCCCCATAAAAATTTGAGCTCTCTGTTCTTTAATATTGAACTGATATTTGTTTTCAGTTCTATTACATTTGAAGACTATATTCAACATCTGTCGTACAATTGACTCAATGTCTTGTGTACAGTACTGAGCGAAAGGTAATTCATTGAGTCAATTGTATGACTGAGATTTTATTGACATTAAGTGCTCGAGAAAGCGACCACAACAGGCCCGTCATTTGGGGGGATCAAGAAAGGGGGATCAGGGGGATCTATAAAGTAAATCATAAAAAATATTAATACCAGGTTTTTTTATGAACTTTGGCAGGGGGTCACTTTAAAATACACCGAAGAGCCATTACATTATGACCACCCTGCTAATAACATGTAGGACCACCTTTAGCACCCAAAACTGCTTGCACCAGCCGTGGCATTGATTCCACAAGGTGCTGATAGGTAGTCTGAGGTATCTGGTACCAAGCGCTCACCAACTGGTCCTGCAATTCCCTCACATTGCGAGGGGGTAGCGTGGCAGCACGAATTTGGTATTCCAAGTAGGACCACAAATTCTCTATTGGATTAATATCAGGTGAATTTGGGGGCCAAGATATGACTTGAAAGTCACTGGAATGTTCTTCGAACCAGTCCATGACGATTTGACCTTTATGACATGGTGCATTATCCTGTTGGTACACGCCATCCCCCGCAGGAAACACTGTTGCCATGAATGGGTGAACCTGGTCGGCAACGATGTTCACGTACCTTCCAGACGTCAAGGATTGTTCTATGGGGATTATGGGTCCTAATGTGCTCCATGAAAACATTGCCCACACCATAATAGGGAAGTTTTCGATTTTTCAATTTTATTTTTATATGATAGAGCAGCACACATGAACATCAACGGCGAAAAAATTTTCGCGCTGCGACAAGTAGTTTTTTTTAAATTTCAAGCGGCTGTGACGTCACAGGGCTTTCGTTGGCGCTTTTGAACTTTCTACTAAGGCGAAGAAAGAGCGAGAAGCTTAGATCCGAGGAGCTCGAGAAACCGGTTTCTCCGGCTTCCGCACTGTTATTCGCTCTGCGCTGCCGTATTTTTTTTTCCTCGCCAAGTGATGCGTTCTAAAAATTTGAATACGGATTTCACCAAAAAATATCAAAACAATCACCCCTAGCAGGGTATTGGATTGCTCTTTGATAAATCCAGTTTTAAATAGTGAATTAGTAGACTTTAGAGTATTGATTACGGAAGAAGAAAATCCCGCAATGAAACGATAATATAGCAAAAATCCAATTTTTATGGATGAAAGGCTGAAAGTTACAGCCGTCTGACGTCACGGGTTTCGGTTTCAAGGCGCGCTTCTTTTGCGCGTGGGTTTTTAAAAAAATCATTAAGAATCAACCGTTGTGTTTTAAAATTCGGCAATGGTGAATTTTTGTGTTTTGTAAGCCTCTTAACAATATCTAGTCGTTAAAAAAGGGATATTCAATAGGTCACAACTACCCTATACCCGTACCCCCACCACCGGCTTGTCTCTGTCCAACTGTGCATCCGGAAGCAAGGGATTCATTTGGAAATCGGCGTATTCTCACACGCCCGTCTAGGTGAAGGACCAGAAAAACGTAATTCGTCGGACCATGAGACCTTCTTCCATTCCTCTGGTGTCCAATTCCGATGTTTCTTGGCCCATAGCAGACGCATCTGGCGATGACGTTTCGTTAGTGCAGGAACGTTAGTGCTTCGGCCTCCGGCAGCGTAGGCCCATACGCAGCAATGTTCGCTCCACAGTGTGTTGAGAAACATTGCCTGGGTTACTACTGTTGTAGCTGGTGGTGATTTCGGCTGTTGCAGCTCTTCGGTCACGTCGAACAATGCGTAGCAATCTCCGCTCTCCTCTAGAATCAATGCGCCGTGGACGACATACTTTTGGCCGGCGACTTGCCACGTCACCATCCCTGCACCACTTTTGATATGTGCTCACAACAACTGAACGTGAACAGCCCCCTAAAAGCGCCGTTTCTGATATTGATGTTCCCAGTCGTCGAGCCATAACGATTTGGCCTTTATCAAAGTCTGATAAATCTGCTGATTTTCCAATTATGTCGCTAAAATCGCACTATGTTTAGAGAGGCACTGCATACCCCTTACATATACTACAGTATCAGCCGCGCACGCGCAGTGGTTTTGCTCCTACACGAGCCCATTCCCATAGATGGAGGGTGGTCATAATGTAATGGCTCTTCGGTGTATATTTGAATTGATTAAAAAAGGACGAACTTTCCAATTTTTTAAAAACTACTAAATGCATCAAGAATGATTTTTTTTTAAATTTTATGTTTATGTCTACGAGCTACGCTGCCGTGCTAAGCGCAAAAGTGGTATCTGCACTCGAGCTCAAACTGAGATATTACTCTTTAAAGTTTTGCGCCACCATGTATTTGATTCAGATGAAACTTTTTCAAAATTTTTTAAAAAATATTTCCCGTTCTCAAATGACCATATAAGTTTGTACTTTGGTAAAATAAGTCACAAACAGCCACCTGGCGGCGATAGCTCAATTTTGTTAAAAAGTGCAGATACGACTTTTGTGCTTAGCACGGCAGTACGGTACAGGGTAAGGCTCCTATAAGAGGGGAGCTGACTCATCCGACATTTTGGTTCCAAAAAGGCGGGCGTGGAACCACTGGTATCTGTACTCAAGTCGTATTGAAGAAAAGTGGAAGCTAAGCTTGAATTGTAGCTGCAAAGATGATACTTGACTATTTTTGTCTATATGACAAAAACATTTTATAAACTCAGGCTTAAAACAAGTGCAATATGAAAATAGACCCAATTTCATGAAACATTTCCCAATAAACTGTTTTTAAATTCGAGAAATAAGTTATCTTTTTAAATTTACCTAATACGGTGCTTTATCCAACTAATCATAAGTTATTTTACGCCAGAGCAACCAGTTATAATATTAATGTATTTCAAATATCTGTAACAAGGCTGGATGTAAGAGTGTCTTGGAACCAAAATGTCGGATAAGTCAGCCTGTCCTCTAAAGGAGCTCTAGTACAGGGTGTTAGGAGGTAGATTCTCACACCTGAAAACATTTAAAAATAAAATTAAATTGGTTAAACAAGGACAAACGACAAAATACATCACGAAATACTTTTGTTCTCACACTTATTTCAATTAAGGCTTCTATAAGAGGGGAACTGACTCATCCGACATTTTGGTTCCAAAACAATGGGCGTGGAACCACTCGTATCTGTACTCAAGTCGCATTGAAAAAAAGTGGAAGCTAAGCCTGAATTGTAGCTGCATAGATGATATTTGACTATTTTTGTCGATATGACAAAAAATTTCATAAACTCAGGCTTAAAACAAGTGCACTATGAAAATAGACCCAATTTCATGAAACATTTCCAAATAAACTGTTTTTAAATTCTAGAAATAAGTTATCTTTTCAAATTTACCTAATATGGTGCTTTATCCAACTAATCATAAGTTAGTTTACAACCAGGTATAATATTAATGTGTTTCAAATGCCTGTAACAAGGCTGGATCCAATAATGTCTTGGAACCAAAATGTCGGACAAGTCAGCCTGTCCTCTAAAGGAGCTCTAATTTCAATGAGTGCCAGTAGGGGGCTGGCTCCTGGTTTTTCCCTCCGAATAATTCTATAAAAATACAAAAAATATTTCAAGTCATTTTTTTTCAAATATGAATTTCATAAACCATAAAAAAATCAAAATTTCGTTTTTGAGATTCTTAATTTCATTTTTCATGCGTTGATTTATGCATGGGACATTAAAAACAACGCAATACATTGAGTCAATTGTATGACTGAAATTTTATTGAAATTAAACGGTCCAGAAAGTAACTACAACAGGCCTATCATTTAAAGGGTCACCAGGGGGCTTTGAAAAATTAAGGCATTTGCATATAAGTGGGCGTAGTTGCTTCTTGGTATGATTTCTATTTTTACTGTACCCTTTGACCCCCCACACCTTAAAATTTGAAATAGGAAGGCTGAACCACAATTAAAATAGTGGAGTAGGTGTAGGATGATTAGTTATAATATACAAATGTATCGAAAATCTTTTTAACATTAGAAGCTGCTTGTTTTTTCTTTTTTCAAATTTGATTGTGAAGAAACGGCTGGAAATGAAATAAAAAACAGTTGTATTAAAAATTAAATGATGATGTGGATTACGAAAAAGTAATAAAAGTATTTTGTAATAAGTACATAGGTTAGTTCAGGGACGATTTTTTTATTTATTACTCTTTTTATTATTTTTTTGTTTGTTTTTTCCCAAAGGTATTTTGTTTTCAAAGAGTGAAAGCAACTGCATGACGCGTTAACTTTCATTATATAGATGTCTTATTCAGAAAAAAATGTGTATTAGTAAAATCAATAATATTTTTTCGTTAAAATATGTTATACGTGTATCTTTTTCCACAGTTCTTTAGTTCGTTATAACAAGGTTCAACTGAATTATACTTAAAATATCAGACGATTAGAGTACCCTTCAGAAGTGAACGTTGGGGCACGCGCTTTAATCTTCTAACACAAATAAATATAATTCATCATAAGTCTTATATTATCCATGACTTCATCCCTATTAGTCACTTATCATTTTTGAAGATCACAAAGATTTTTATATCTCGCTATCGGAGCTTATCGGACTCGGCTATTTGTCTCGTCCGTAGGACAAACATTCTGTCATATTTTTTTCTTTTAAATGAAATTTATGCCTTCGTAAACTGGTTGGTATGCTCTGGATAAGGTTCAATGAAATTTGTTTACATTTGTAATCAACGCGTCACGTCGTTGAGTGTATTTTTGCTTTGCAAAATATGATAAAATTCTTTCAAATTTTCCTCATTTTTATGTGCAATTTTATCTTATCTGGGGTTACATTGACGGACCAACCACTAAAAAAATCTCGATTTTTAATTAATCTCTTTATATTTTAAGATTAATGGTTTGAACCTATGAGCTCCAAGCGATAACTTCGTTTATAAGAACTATTTTATTCCATCAGGGAATTTTTAATCTTGATTTTATCTGACATGTGTGTAATGTATATATATATGTATATATATATATATATATATATATATATATATATATATATATATATATATATATATATATATATATATATATATATATATATATATATATATATATATATATATATATATATATATTAAAATGTATGTTACCATGTGCTTGTAAAATACTCTAAAACTGAACTTGCATCTTTTTTAGCTAAATAATATCTTTGGGTTTTTAGTTTTTGGAAAACAGAATTTTGTAATGAAACTAAGAAAATAATAAATGACTGCAAACACTGTATTGCAGAAATGCTTTACTGTATTTCCAACATTTCTTAGATAGTTTGTCTTCTCAGTTATGAGAAATAACGAGCGAACTTTTGAGCAATTAAAGAGTCTCAATTTCAGTATTTTTTCTCAGCTCTTTTACGAGCTTAGTGTTGAATAAAAAAGTAGAGGCTAAGCAAAATGGAAAAGGTTATGAAGTAAATGCGAAAAATATACCAAAAAATGACAAAAAACACGTCCACATATGTATATGAAGGGTCAGGGGAAAAAACCACGGTAGTCACATTTGATTCATTTTGAGAAAAACGAAATTTAAACTTTAAGAACTCATAAACTTCCCCAGTATACTTGTTCTAAAATGACAATAATACATGGACTACAGTGTTTTTTCACGATTATTGCATATACTAAACGAAATTACACGTATTTTTCTAACAGGTGGTAGCATCAGTTTAAATTCAACAAAAAGTGGACTACCGTGGTTTTTCCCCCTGACCCTTCATATGCATTTAATGGTATCAAATGGGGCAGAAATGTCCCGTACTGCCGCCTCCTCAATGATGGCTTAATGTTGAGGGTAGTTCAGATACGAATTCTTCACATTTTTTGTTATCTTCGTCACTTTCACTATTTTTTCATTTGCATTAGCTTGAATTTGATCTACAATAGAGTTCCTTTCGAGGACAAGCTAACCTAACCGACATTTTAGTTCCAGGACAGCTTTGGATCCAGCCCTGTTTTGAGAATATGGGAACATCGCCCTGGTTACTCTGACGTAAAATAAGTGATGATAAGTTGAATAAAACGCCGCATTACGTAAATCTAGATAAATAACTTATTTCTCAAATTTAAAAACAGCTTATTGGGAAATGTTTCCTCTAATAAAGCATATTTTCAGACGAATCTTGCTTTAAGCCTGAATTTACAAGAATTATTTCTTCACATAGACAAAAACAGTCGAAGATTAATCAGGCAACATATCTGAAGCATAGCTACAAATTTTCTTCAATGTGACTTAAGTACACGTGGTTCCGCGCTTTCCCGTTTGGAACCAAAATGTCGGATAAGTTAACTCCCCTTTTATAGGAGCCTTAAGCTACAACATCCACGGAAATAATTATCTCGGCTGTGATAACATTGACGTCAACAATATATAATTTTTAATTTCTTCTTTAGTCCATAATTTTTTTTAAAAAAAATACCATCACCACTTTAATGGTTTAGGACTCCTCACTATGCTAGAAGTCGGTATGAATTTCGTGAATCACAAAAATATTGTGCGCTTTAGCGCGCGTATTAAAAGCGAATCATGCTCCTATATATTTAACGTAGTTCTAACTAAATACAGTCGAACCTGCTGATTAGGCTATCGGTTAAATAAATATCCCGCTTAATATGATGCATTGTTGTTGTTTCTAATACCACTCGGGTATCCGAGCCCGAGTAGATGAAATCTATTCGATTTAAGGCAGGATAGGAACGCTGCTTCCGTTTTTAAGAGCACCATTAAGGTGGAAGACCGATTTCGCTCAACACACATGCTATAAGGACCCGTTTATAGGGTAGGCATCCATTCATATCACACACAGAAAGGACAATGACAGGAGAGAGAGAGACAGAGAGAGAGAGAGAGATAAAGTACGTCCATAGCCGGGATTTTAACCCGGGGCCACCGCATAACGGATGATGCATTGTAATGCATAATTTTGATCCCCGAAAACGGAATATCCCGCTTATTAAAATATTTTTTCGTGGCAAAATGTCTATTACATTAAACGGGCTTGACCGTTTTCCAGTTAAATCTCAACCCTCGTTAAATCAGGCTTGTTATAAGCGAGTTTGAGCAATTAATTTTTTCGTGTTTTTACGGTAAACTAGGGATGCACCGATAAATAGGCCTTAATCGGCCACTTTGCAGATAATTAATAATCGGCAAAATTGGGCCGATGAATCGGCGGGAAAAAATATTTTTTAAACATTATTCTTTAAAGTATATCTTGACTAAGAAACTAAGATTAACAGTAATAATAACCCTCAGAGTCGATGTGTAAAGTTTTTAATAAATTAATTCTCCTATTTTGAATAAAAATATATACACATAGACAATGATGCATCATTTTTCATGTGTCCATGCTTTTCTCCGTAGCATAATGCTTTTAAAAAAACCTCTTTTTTTCACGAAGAATAAAAGTCTTGAATTAAATTACTATTAATAACTGAAAAATATCTTTAAATTAAAAGCACTCCTAAATTGGAGTGCTCATCAGAGACACCCCTCCCCCCTTTTTTGCATTTTCATGTCTAGTTAACATAATTAACAATGTGTTAAAGTAATATTGTTGACAATAATATGAAAATTGGTCCTAAGAAAGTTGACAAAATTTTGAAATTATTTTGGGAAAATTAAGAAAATGGGAAAAAATCTCTCGAAAATAAATTACTTACTATTTCTAACTCGGAATTGTAAAAGTAGGAAAGAAACTGTGATGGTGAAATTGGTAGCATTAAAAGCAATCCCCTGTATTATTAATCGGCTCAGCCAATTAATTGGCCGATTATCAACAGCCGATTAATAGGTAATCGGTAATCGGCCAATTTGCTTATCGGTGCATCCCTAGGGTAAACAAAATTTCAACTTTTTTTTTTCAATACAGGAAGCCAAAAGACGAAATTTGAGATAAAATTAATAGTTTCTGCAGAATAATAAGTTTAAAGAAGTAGCTTGAAAGGATGATGTCATGTGTTCTTTTTTTAGAAGAAATCTGATTCAAACGACAATAACATTTCCTGTATACTGGAATGGTCGGATATAACGGTTTTTGTATGTCAGAATAAAATTACCTTTTTATTTCAATTTTAGTATAATTAGCAATTCAGCTTTGTCTTTATTATACATTCCTAATAAGGCATATAATTAAAAGAGTCCTAAGGCCATTTACAAAGTTGCAATCGTTTGCGCATTTACATAGAGCAGGTCTTTAACCTGCAATGTTTTCAAGGTTGACATTGATCATTAAACTATGCCGAACATCTTTTTGGGCAATAAATTTAGTGATCTTGGTGTGAGTTTGTTGACTGCCAAGGTGGTTTTAAAATGACCATGCCGATCATTAATCACGCTTGCTGCGAAATTGTTGCTTGAATTTTTAATTTAAGATTCAGATCTTTAAGTCAAATTTATCAGAACCTTAAGTAAACGTTTGGGAATTTTGCGTCATGAAATATTGCAAATTGTCGTCAAATGATTTCCCAAACACTGAAAAAGACCATTTTTTGCTCATTGCGTTAATGGCTAAGACTGATTCTAGTCTCTGCGATTGAGCTCAAATGTATTAAGATACCCCTGAAAAAAAATCTCGTTGATGACTGATAGCAGTATGGTACTGGTACTGGCGTACTCCCGGAGAGAAGAAAAGCCTTTTGAGGAGTACGCGAAAACATAGGGTAAGTGTTAAAAGGGCAAATCAGAACTGTAAAAAACGAGAAGTAGTTTCTTTCAAAAAAGGGTATATACAGTTAAAACAGGGGAAGTAGTAAAATACATCATGTTTTGTCCATCAACATGTCGCTTTGAATCTTATTCAACATTTGGAAATATTGAAAGTGGAAAAATAAGAGAAAAAAAAATTTAATTTTGACATCTCGAATTGAAAATATGTTTTTCGCAAATGACGAATTGCGATAAGTGTGTGGCATACGTCAGAGGGCACATAACCTAACTTTGCCCCCTGAGCCATGGATATAATTTCGCCATTCTGATTGTTTATAACGCTTGGTCCTTGTGATATTGCTTAATAATTTTTCTTCTGTTGTGGAAAAAATATGCTACTATTTTGCTTATGGCTCAAAAAATGAAATAAAAATAAACGTAATTTGCATTTCTTTTTTCCTTACATTCCAGTGCATATTATTGACAATTTTCCCTAAAGAGATTATAGAATGATTATAATCTGTTGGAACTATATTATGTTTCTTTTAAAATTATCCAGATAACATGTCTATTGTTTCCTTCTTTTAGGCACATCAAATTGCCAAAATTATCTGACCAAATGAATCACGTCTTTACGTTATGTAGCATAATAGTGCTAAACCAATTGGTGCTTCTAGCTCATAGTCGAACACCTTACTACCAAGGATGTCCGCTGATCTATATGAGGTTCAGTTATCAACACACGGCTTGTAGACCACCAAATCCAAGATGCACAATTTATTCAAGAGGCATAAACAAGCCAGAGAAGGACTTTATTGTATGGAAGCACAATTATCTGCGAAGCATTGTTGCTCAAGGCTATGAAAGGACAAATAACCAACCTCCAGCAGCTAACATGATGCAAATGGTGAGATCTTTGATTTTACTTTAAATGAAACTTTTGAAATTTTTATCCAATTTTTCCTCAATGTCTTGAGAAATACAACATTGTGTGTACCAAACTTTCAACAGGATTTTGGAGTTAGAAGGGAAAGATAACTATTTTTCTCCTTGTAAACACTGGAACAAAAACTAAAGCTGTTTAAAGCTTTTTCTCCTAGAAAACGATCTTTTAACAAGGCGAATAATAAATGCTTTTCTCCTTTTAACTCCAGAAGGAAAACTGAGCTATCTTCTTCTCTTTCTTTTTCTCTTAACAAATGGCCTTCTAACAAGGAGAAAATTAAACATTTTTCTATTATTAACTCCGGAAGGAAAACTAATCTATCTTCTCCTTTTTTGTCCTAACAAATGGTCTTACAAGGAGAAAAATAAGTTTTGTTCTCGTTATTAGAATGGTTATCCTTTGCTGCCTAGTAAAATTGTCTCGCACATGCTGAATGAAATCGATCGTTGATATAAACTTAAAACTTTGGATGAATTCCAAAATTTCCAATTTCATACATATTTTTACACACAAACTAAAGCAGATGTAAGAACAAAAGTACACAAACTTTGATTGACCATGCACTTTAACAAACAAATTGGCTTTTGCGCTTACTCACATAGAACTATTCACTGAAACATTTTATGCTTATTTGCACATAATTACTTCGACCAGTGGTTCCCAACCTGGAGGCGATTGCCCCCAAAGGGGCGATTTGGCTCCTCCAAGAGGCGGTAAATTCTTGAGGGGCGAAAGGAGGGAGATGGGTATTTAGAAGAGAAAGCAGTAGTAATAAAAGGGTAGCTAAAACCGAAATTGTATACGTGTACGAAACCGGTTGTTCAGAGTTCAACAATTAATCACAAGTTAAGAAAGAAACAAATTAAAGTTCGAGAGCTTTCTCCTTGCACCTCGAATGAACCTTAGGAAGTATTTTGCCATTCATTGTCAATTTTATGAATTTTCAGATTTTCATCTTATTTTTCTTCAAATTTTTAGTTTCAATGATTTTAATTTCCCCAGATTCCAGTGTAGTTAAAAAAAATAATTTCTTTGAAAATGCACTTCTGTTTTTTGAAAAGTAAGTAGATGATCTTAGTTAAATCGACTTAGTTACCCTTCAAATGCTTATGAGTTCGCTTTGTGAAAGAAAAAAAAATAAAGGCATTTAATTTATTTATTAATATTTTTAGTTTATAAGTAATTGGTTATAATTGCTTTATTACGTACATTTTATTTCACATTAAAGTTAGGTACTTATATTTTTAACAATATCGATGTTCACTTGCGCCAACTTATGGTTTTTCGGGGAAGAAAATGGAGGGAGAGGGGCGATAGGTGTTAGTCAGCGTCTTGAAGGGGGTGATGAGCTCAAACAGGTTGGGAAGCACTAACTCAGACATTTGTGCTGTTTTGCACTTAATATTCAGCCAAAAACCGCGGGGAAAAAAGACAAAAAATGATTGATAAAATATGTAAAATTGTAGCAGGGATATAACTTAAACTTATCGCCGAATTCTTCCTTCGAAAGACGAATGGCCATTACAGCATTGCTGTATGACATTTTTGAGCTTTATGTAATTTACAAAATTGTTACTAAAATTATAATTTACAAAATGTAAGTAATAAAGAAATAAATAAATAAAGAAAGAAATAAATAAAAGTAAAATATAAATCAACAAATATAAATGACTAAATGTAAGTTACTTACTTCTGCACAAATATTTTCTTCGTTTTTTTTTTTTTTGCAAAAAGTGCACAAATAAATTTACAAAATATGAATTGAGAAAGTTTAAAGTAAACTCTAAAATGAAATAGGTAAAAGCCCTTTCCCTTTACAGACATTAAAATTTCTTGAAGGTAACTATTGCAATATATTCATAAAAAAACTTAAATTAAAAAGCCAATTTCTATAGAGCTTTATGGGGAAAATTTTGTAAAAATGTATTAAAAAGTATGTTCTTTAAAAAAAAAAAAAATGCGGTATTATGAATAAAGTTTTTAAATGAATTTTCTGAAGAGAAATATTTTGAGCATTCATTTAAAATTGTTTCGTTGTTAACAAAATCGCTAAAGAAGTCAAGATGTTGTAAATTATAAGTTTCATCTTTTAATTCTGTTAAGCAAATATCATTTAGTTGAAAATGTGACCTTCATCATGCCTACGCTTGTTTTAACAAGGAACAAGGTTATTTTAACACGAGCATAAATAAGACAGATGGGGAAAAGAAATTCTCTGAAAGTTAAAATAAAAAAAGAACTTTTCAGCATTTTCGAAAGTAGAGAAAAAATAGTTTTTCTCATACATAACTAGAAGAAAACTTGATGTATTTTAGATAATGCATAATTAATTTCAATACAATAGAACGAACGAGTAAAAAAACGAGTACTTCCAATGCGTTTTACATTTTGTCTCGCAAGGAAATTTTGGAAAGACGCTCGCAGTATCCAAAACGAAAAAAAAACACATTTATTTGTGCTTTAGTGTTTAGACATTTAGCGAAAGATCAGGGCAATTGTATTGATATAGAGGTAGGAACAACTGTGCTTATACCCTTAGATAAATACATGGTTACAACACTAGTAAAAAATGTGTATGGAAGTCAAGTAGGGTCACGTGAGGTAAAATGGGTGAAAAAAGAGCAATTTTACAATTAGGCTGACAGTAAAAAATGTATTGATTCAATCAGAGAATAAACTGCTCAGAATATGCAAATGACTCTTCCTCATAATATTTAAGGTGAAATATCTCTGCAAAAATTAAATATTGATATTGATAAGTAAGTTATAAAATGTATTGTAAATGACTCATTTTACCCCATATAGCGTAGGGTAAAATAGGTCACTAGTGGAGTAAAATGAATCACGCTGTAAATGATTTAATTTTACGATTTATTGAATAGTAACTTCACACTTTTGTTCATTAATGAGAAAACAATAAGTATATAAACATTTCTAGAAAGTAATATTGTCTTCTTGGTTCATCTCAGGGTCACGAATGTCTAGCACTGCTTACGATGAACCATACTTCCAAACATCGTCTCTCTAAGGAAACAAAAAACCTTCACTGTATTTTTTAGTTTCATTGCACGTTATTCTGCATTGTGGGGCAAAATGGTAGCATAAATATATATTTTTTTGGCATTTTCCACAAAAGATTTAACTTGTTCCCATTCTCCAACTTTTAAAGGTTGCTATCAATGCACTTTGATTCAGTTATAAATTTCTTTTAAAGAAAAGGTTTATTTATTATTTATTTGGTTTTGTGTCTGTGTGTCAGTTTAATAAATTTTTTATCTCTTTAGACTTTTCAAGTGTGCATTTTTTTCAATATTGTCGAGTTTGTTAAATTTCAATTTCTTTCTGCATGTCTGTAGTTTTCTCTTCTGGTATCTTTTAAAGTTTCTTCTTTGCTTTTGGTTATTGGTGTAGGTAAGAGTGTGCTTATAATAGAAGTTTTAATATGCATAAATATAAAACACATGTTTGACTCGCCTTGTTCCAATTCCAATACCGAAGACACAGCCTTACAGCGAATCAGTTGTTGAGATCTGCATTTTTTGAATTCATCTCGTTAGAATGTTTTTTTTCGATTTTGATAACCAGGCTGGGGAAAATTAAGGCTCCTATAACAGGGGAGCTGACTCATCCGACATTTTGGTTCCAAAACGGTGGGCGTGGAACCATTGGTATCTGTACTCAAGTAGCATTGAAGAAAAGTGAAAGCTAAGCTTGAATTGTAGCTGCATAGATGATATTTGACTATTTTTATCTATATGGACAAAACATTTCATGAACTCAGGCTAAAAACAAGTGCAATATGAAAATAGACCCAATTTCGTGAAACGTTTCCCAATAAACTGTTTTTAAATTCGAGAAATAAGTTATCTTTTTAAATTTACCTAATATGGTGCTTTATCCAACTAATCATAAGTTATTTTAAGCCAGAGCAACCAGGTATAATATTAATGTGTTTCAAATACTTGTAACAAGGCTGGATCCAAGGATGTCTTGGAACCAAACTGTCGGATAAGTCAGCCTGTCCTTTAAAGGAGCTCTAGGGAAAATAAGCCACTTTTCCTTAACTCCTTAACAACATTTCCTGAAGGAAGTTCATCGAACAAAAGCTGTGCTCTTGATTTAACGTAAAAAACAGGATGATGCAAAGCCCTTATCAGAAACATATCTAATTTATTTTAGAAGGTTTTTGATTTATTCCAAAAACGCGACTCGGCTTCAATTGGAAATGCCTGAAACATTCAGAGAAATTACAGGCTTATTTCAGAAAAGTTAACCGACTTTTATTGGAAATTTAGGTACATTTGCTGCTCATTATTTTCCCGGAATGTTTCTGAGTTTGCTTTACAATATACATTTCTGAATACGAGACTGAGTCATGTATTAAATTTCCCACTAAATACGAAAGCCACCGAATACGTATTCAGCCAAAAACTACTTGGAGGTTCACAGTGACCCTTAAGGTGAGACAATCTCACACCCTATAACCATGAACCCTACAAAAGTACTTAAAACAGCCTCTAAAGAGTCATGGTTATTCTTGCTATACCGCTCTTGATCAATTACTTCATTCATATAGATGAACCAACGTATGCTTTCTTGAGGTCAATCACTACTGGAAATATTTTATTTCTGTGATTAATTTCTTTTGAAAGAGAATCGCCTCTTCGCAGTTTTTCCATTCATTACTTTTTTGAAGTTTTTTATTTTTTTCTTGTTCTGTTGCGAGAACTTGTTGATTTGTTTTCCACGCATGTTTTGCGTTTCAGACACTTCGGTAATGAAGAAGATGTATCGGAAAAAAGGAAAGAAAAGAAAAAGAGTTATCGATTGTACTTCAGAAAAATTATTGATTGCTTTCAATCTTTAGATTGGTGTATCTTGTCAATAACAATAACTTAACAAAAGTTTATTCGTTAATCTATTTATTAGAGTGATTTTTTTTCATCAACGTTTCTGCTCATTGTAGGCGGAATATGTTGTTTGTTGTCCTGATAAAAGTGATCAACGTGGCAAAGTGGATTTCTCTCTCTCTCTCTCTCTCTCTCTCTCTCTCTCTCTCTCTCTCTCTCTCTCTCTCTATATATATATATATATATATATATATATATATATATATATATATATATATATATAAACAAAATTTATGTTCCCCCCTGGAATTGACTTTAAGGAAAATCTTTTAATTACGTTCAAGAAAACAGCTAAAAGTTTGTTTTCTTTGCAATAAAAAGCTGAAAAGTGATTGTAGCATTACAGCAATTTAGAAAAAAGTTGTATCGCGTCTATTTCTAGCTCTCTTGTTGCAGCAAGTGTACAAAAATATTTGCGCTATCCAATTTCACTTCCGGTAAATAAAAGTAAATCAGTCAGGTTTTTATATCAATTATAAAGCAAAATAGATACGTTCAGCTAGAAATATATTAATGTACATACCTTTTCTGCAAAATTGGGATTTAAAACAAAATTCCTGCATTTTTGGGCTACCTTTTACAAGGTTATATCAGGAATACATAATGAAATTCAACTTTCTAACAGCTTTGGCTCATACTTAATTTCCTTTCAGTTGTATAATTTAGCGCTATGTTATATTGTCACGTATTTGTAGCGATCTGTCCAGATATTCAGCTTGACATTATGATATCCGCATTGCTTGTATATTCCGCGATAAGAGAAGGGTTTTTATTAGATATCATCTCGACATTTCTTGTACAAATGTATTGGTACGTTTTCTCTTTACATGTTCGCTTTAAATGGTGATTCTAGCTGTGAGAAGGTCATCAGTAATGACATTGGCTTAGAAAACATGATTAAAAGAACCAACTGCTGCGATTTTTCCTTAGAGTATGGTAGGATAGATACATCAATTGTGTGTGTGTGTGTGACGCTAACGTTCAATTGAACATTTGAACTTAAACCCAAAAATTATTTTAGTTCAATTGATCAAATTTAAGCGGCACTTGAAATTTTAACCTTTTTTAAATTAAATTTTAAAGGAGCTATGTACACTGCACAAAGCTATAACAGCTTTAGATTATTTTAGTTACTACTCGAAACTCAAAATTTCTTTTCTTTTTTTTTTTTCACTCCACCCTATTGCTTTTTTTGAAGTAAGCAATGAAACTAATAGTAAATTGTACTGTCTGAATTAAATAAATTACTAAAACAGCTTCAGTTATGCACTGGCTCTACCTTGAGTTTAGATTCAGGTGCTCTTGCTTTGAATAGTCAGACTGCTATACAAACATGGAAAAAAAATCCATTCAGTAAGTGCTATTTTTCCTGTTCTGATTTAACTGTTGCTTTTCTCTGAATATTATTCTTAATATTATCCGAATCTTTGAGAAAGATCGATACGTTGCTGCCGCTGCTTTTTTGAATTTAAACGTTAGTTTTAGGAACTTTAAATATGTGCTAGGGAATCAGAATGGCAATTTCACTACTACGGCGGGTGCGGGTAAAAAGGCAGGGAGTTAGTAGCTGAACTAAATTTAAAGCTAAGGAAATTTAAGTTCAAACTTTTACATTGAATTATATTGTGCTACGAGGTTTATTAAAATTATTTTAGATTTTTTCTTATTATTTTGCTTTGTCTAGACTTTGCACTGTCGATACACTGTAAGAAAATTCCGAAAGGTTACAGAACATTTCTGGGAAAATTCCGGGATTTGACTGGTTTTTACCCATTTGCCGTGAAAATCAAGACTCTTTTGCTATTAAGTTCTATGAATTGATACAAGTTGCATGCATGCGGACTTCTTACTGGTATGAAAAATATTTTAGCAACCAAGTGGAAGATATATCCCGCCTCTTTAATAAATTTTTATCCTTCACGATTACAGCTAGTCCAGGTTGAATTTGCCACAAATGGGGGCGAATGCAGTATCTGTGATTAAATCCGTTCACGATGATAAGGCACTTTTCCTCACCTTCTAGAAAGCCGAACTAATTTTAGCGCGGGGGTGATTGGTGAACATAGCTTACCGTCCCTGTAAATAAGGCAACATTAGCTTTGGCGTGAATCTAAATTTGGGTGGAGCACTTGTCTTCATTCAGGGTGATATTAATAACCAACTGCAACGTTGTCAGCACTGGTAAGGTTAGCAACCTCATTCCCAAAACAGTGAAATAGAATCGTCGGACACCACGTGACGAAGGCGGAGTCGAAAGCCAACCTTTTTTGAACCGGCAATACTGAAGACGTTTGCAAGAAAATAAGACACACACACACACACACACACACACACACACACACACACACACATATATATATATATATATATATATATATATATATATATATATATTCGGTTATTCGGTTATTTGCTTGCAATTGCTGCGTAAGCTGTAGCCATATTTGCTAAACTGATCTAGAAGCCTTCCTGGTAAAACAGGACGGTGTCAAAATATTACCATTAACCTGTCCGGGTCTTTTTAGACAGTTTCTGATTTACTTCAGTAACGTGACAAGCCTATGACTAGAAGTTATTATTTAATTTTCCAATTCAAATGGTTTACATATGATTTATTCACCATTTCACAAGTTTTTCATACCAAAGTATCTTTAAAAAAATCATCAGCGGAACTTCGTGAATTTTTCTCAAACATAAAACTTTGGGACCCATGAGGAACCGCGAGATATTTTATGATTTTTCTGAAATTTTGTTTAATAGTTAATACTAGTTTTACGAGAACAAATTATTACTTTTTGTTATTCTATCAATTAGTAATGATAAAATATATATTTTTAACTAAAAATTGGTAGAGAAATGATAAAAAATGATAAAGACTACTCGAGAAATTCGATTCCACCCCCTCTTAGAATTCTTCGAGAGCACTGAACCCAATTCTTATCGACGGGCAATCTAACCTTTCATAATGCATACAATGATGAAATTTCCTCTGCCCTAATTTTGCAGCCAAATGCTCATTGATAAAAATTTCTATAACATGGAGTTTTCTGGAATTAACACCTATACTCATTTCACTGAACTGAAATGATTCAGCCCCTCGATGTATATGGTTTTTGCCTTTGGAAAAATTTTGTAAAATATTTTAGCGATATTGTCATGTTGCATGAATTGGACATTAACTTGCATACAAGAAATAACATTTTAAAGTTACAATCCCTTAACTACAATCAATTCTCTTCCCCTCGATTTGTCAATATGTTTAAGTACGCATGGTACAAAAGTGGATAAGTAACAGAAAAACCAATACACTCCGAAACTCCAGTTACTTATTGTTTTAACAATTTCAATTTATCATGCCAAATGTGGGATGAACTAGCCAGTATGAGTAGTAGTTGGTGTACAAAGTCCATATGTATTAAAAAATTTTTTGGACTAGATAATAATAAATCATCATATTATTGTGAAGAATACCTTGAATAAGGGATAATTAGATACTTATAAAACATTAAACATTTCTCTAATGATTACTAATAAAGAAAAATAAAATACTTTTTTCGTAACAGTTGCGAGTAATTTATTCTTTTCCATTCACTCCAAGGGATGAGATTGATGGTGTAATTATGTAAATAGAATTTCTTGATAAATCCTGAAACACGTCCACTTTAGTTAGTTTCATTGTTTCGATTTTTAATTAAAATTTTCACCCTGTTGAGTCCCAACAACACAATTTTTAGGGGTAAATTTCCCCCGGGAAAAAGTTTTTTCTGCCGATTTAAAATAATAAATGAATAATAATAATAATAATAATAATAATAATAATAAAAAAAACATGTTTAACATTTTAAAGTGTTTGATCGATGTGCGAAATATATTATCATTATTATTATTATTGTTATTATTATTATTTGTGTAAAGATAATATTTTTTGGACATGGGGCTTATAGGATGAGGCATTTCGTTTAAAACCGTAAATTGAAGAAAGTTTTGCATAAAAAGAACCCTCAAAAAAAAAAAAAAGTTTTCAACGATTTTGGGGGGAAGGGTGCCCCCACCTAGCTCTAATTCTACATATCCCTCACAAGAATGTTAATGGTTGATAAATTTCTCCCTTTCCTTGCAAATGAAAAGAATGACAGTGAAATTGCCTGAAACTAAAAAAAAAAAATAAGGGAGGGGGGGGCATTATGGAAAAAGGGGGATGAGGGGGGGACTATGGATCTATTTGAATTCAGGGGGGTCCTTTTACATAAGAATCCACAAGAACTGTGTCAGAAGTATTTTGAAGGGTTTTTATTTGCCGTGCAGTGTATCTCAATAACCCAATTTCCAGGGGTAAATTTCACCCCGTTAAACGCGTTTACCGCCAATAAAAAAAAACACGTATTCGATATTTTTTAATGGTCTATCGATATGCAAAGTGTCATTTCGATCGAAATTAACCCTTGGGCAGGGTAACGTGTCCGTGAAACCCAAAAAATGGTAAAAACTACCATTTAGGGGTAAATTTTACCCCTTCAATTGTGACGGTTGCAGATAAAAAAAAATATGGGTTCAATATTTTTAGGTGTTCTATCGATGTGCCAAGTTTTATTCGAATCGGCGATTGACACTTGGGTAGGGTTACTTGTGAGTGTCAACACAAGAAATGAGTAAGAAAGTCTCCTCTCACTAGCTTTATTTTAATGCAACTGAAGTTGTTCATATAGTTATTAACTACATGTAATTAAATTGAATTTATTTACATATTCCATACGAAGTTTCAAGTTAATTGTAATAAACTGTTTATTGAACAGTTTCTGATTTCAAGGGCTCAATACACACAATCAATAAATTTACGTACACATTTTGCATAATAGTGTATAGCTTAAAGGACAATGTTTTATGGACTTATAGTTATATAATGAAAATTTACAACATAAATGATTATAGGCCGAAGCGGCTTCTTTTAAGAAAAACACTTAATCGCTAGTATCCATAACTATAAAATAGAAATTGCACCTTGTTTTGCATATAAAATATTGCCTGGTGTCAATAACACATAATAATTGCAATATATATATATATATATATATATATACAGGGTGGTTATAAATTAACAGGAGGTGTTTGGAGCCCTCTAGCTCGCGAACTACTGGGCGAAACATTGCCAAACTTCGTGAGCATGCATATTAGACCATGGGATTTTGATTTCTGGAATAAAAAAAATTAGTTTGAAAAATCACCACCAGGGGGAAATTTGGCGCTGTTAAAGTGTATTATTCTGATTATCGAAGAATTAATTGCTACTGACAAAATATGCATCCATTTTATTTGCAAAAATGACTTTTTTTGTCACAAATGTGGTTCGATATGATCGCCATTGTAAAGTTGTAAGAGCTGCATACGATGCACAACATTTTCTACGGCAGCTCGTAACATATCAGAATGGATTTCTCTAACTTTTAAAATTATCATATCTTTTAAACTTGCGATATCAGAAATGTTTCTTTGATAGCATCAAAGCATTGTTCTCTAATAGCATTTGCAAATTCGTCAACTTGTAGCTGATTAACCGTCTGGTGCCCCTAGCCTGGTTGCTGGGCTAGAGATCCAGTCATTTTAAACCGCTTAATCATGTTTCTTAAATTTGTTATGGTCAGCGGGCCTTTTCTCAACTGCTTCACTCGCCGAAATTCTCGAAGAGTAACATTGGCATTTTCATCACGCTGATAGTAGAGCTTCACTAACAAAGCGCGGTCCTGCATAGTTAAAAGCCATCAAGAGGCAACTGCGCTCAGAATGATGAGAATGCTCCCAGTCAGTCATTTTATACAGATGATCGCTAAACGCAAAGCGTTTATGCGAATTATTGCATTCTATTTGGTTAAATGGACAGCTATTTTGTTCGTGGTGATTTTTTTTTAATAGAAAATTCTACGGCGATCATATTAAACCTCATTTGCAAAGAACAATCATTTTTGCTTGGCGAAATTGATTTATACAGCATCTTTTCAAGTTTAATTCGCGATATTCAGTGTAATACACTTTTACAGCGCCAAATTTCCCCCTGGTGGTGATTTTTCAAACTAATTTTTTTTATTCCAGAAATCAAAATCCCATGGTCTAATATGCACGCTTACGAAATTTGGCAATGTTTCGCCCTGTAGTTCGCGAGCTAGAGGGCTCCAAACACCTCCTGTTAATATATATATATATATATATATATATATTATATATATATTATATATATATATATATATATATAATTATATAACAGGGTGTCCACTCCAATCGTGGACCAATAGCTAATTTCTAAACCGTTAGAGATAAGCATATAGTTTATTTAGGAAAAAATCTCCAAATTACGAAAGGAATTTTGGGTCTATTCAATGTTTTTCAAAAAATCAAATTTTGAAAGAGTTACGAAATTTAAATTTTTATACAGCCCCCCAGTCCTATCAATCATATTTAGTAAAACATTCCTGACACTGTAACGTTTAAAACTAAGAAAAAATCAGTGCTGTACGACAAAAATTGACCGAGTTATGACGTTTTGAAAAATCAAGATTTTGAAGGATTTCGCATACATTCCCTTAAGCTATCTCTCGATGACGTCATGAAATAATGCAAAATCTTGATTTTTCAAAACGTCATAACTCGGTCAATTTTTGTCGTAGAGCAGTGATTTTTTTTTAGTTTTAAACGTTACAGTGTCAAGAATGCTTTTACTAAATATGATTGATAGGACTGGGGGGCTGTATAAAAATTTAAATTTCGTAACTCTTTCAAAATTTGATTTTTTGAAAAACATTGAATAGACCCAAAATTCCTTTCATAATTTGGAGATTTTTTCCTAAATAAACTATATGCTTATCTCTAACGGTTTAGAAATTAGCTATTGGTCCACGATTGGAGTGGACACCCTGTATATATATATGTATATATCTATATATATATATATATGTGTGTGTGTGTGTGTGTGTGTGTGTATGTGTATGTGTGTGTAGTTTTTTTTTTTTTGAAACAAGATACCTTTTTTTAATCACATTTTCTCTTTTTTATCGAAGATTTTTTTACAAGCAAATAACTATAAATATTTAGAGGCGATAGCTTAAATAATTGTTCCTAACTTTTTTTAATTGATTCAAAATTCAATTCAACTCTTACGTGTTTTGAACTGAATGGAAAATTCATTTATTTAATCATTTCAATCTCATGTCGGAAAAACGCAAAGGTATTTTCTTACCGGGAATAACTCTAATTTCACGTCTTTACCCGACGGAAATTCAAATTAATAACAAGGAGAACCATCTATATAATCAAACGTTAATGATCTGACGATGAAAAATCATTTTAATTCAAACACACGCAAATCGTAACTGGAGAAGGTTTCATTACTGTCAAACTATGATTGATACTGCGCGGCGATTTTTCTTGATTTAAGATTAAATGTAAATAACTGGAATTCAAGGCGAATGTACATTTTTGCCGACATCCTCACGTGTTGGATAATTTATTTATTTATTTCCCTTTCCGTGTCATTTTCTCGTTTAACAGTCAAATCTAAATGGCTGCGGTTTGATTAATGGAAAAGTAAATAATGTGTCAGAGATCAAAAATGATTAATTTTGATGTATTTCACTTTTGCTATGCTAATATAAGAGCGGTATATCTAGGGAATTTGAAATTGGCTTTAAAAGTGCGCTATGATTAAAAAGCTTGAAATGTATGAGTAAAATGGAAATTTTGAACGGTTTTCTTTTTTAGTATTACTTTAGCATTTAATTTATTTCTTGCACAATGTATTTGATTTTTAAACAGTGATTTCGAAACTAACCTGTATAATGTATTTAAAAAACCTTGTAAATAAAATAATTGGGAACAAGAGATCGAATTAATTGAATTTAAATCGTTACATTGTAGTTAAGCTCAGGCGTATTTAATGCTGTTTACCTTAGAAACACAAAAAATGTTTAGTACAATTGAATCGGTGAGTGCATAAACAACGGAAGTCCAGAACTTCAAATTGTTCAGGAGAGACAAAAAACGTCTTAACTCTATTGTTTCTATGGTCAACGTTCAAATATCAGGCCCTGTATCTTTCGAATTAGTAACCTGACTGATGGGATTTTTGACCTCAACAAGTATCTTGCCTCCCACAGCTTGTTTCCACAAAAAAAAAAAAAAATAAATAAATAAATAAAAAATAAAAATAAAAAAATAAAAATAAAATAAAAATAAATAAATAAAACGAATTTTCGAATTTTAGTCACTGATGTTGTTTTTGCTCTTACCGATTCAATTAATATTTGGAAGAAGTTGTTCAAACATGAGCTATGGTTCAAATACAGGATACCTGCTGATAAAGGGGAAGTTGCATACAGTCTCAAAAATGGCCTCTAATAGAAGAACAAAAAGTGACAAAATAGAAGTGAGGAAAACGGTCTAGACTGTTGCCTCATTTGCTGTTTAAGAGTTGTTTTAGCGGAAAATATAGTTTTGAGATACTGAAAAATTTCAAGGGCTGTAAATCTGAAGCTCTCCCACTCTTAAGTTATACATTAAATGGCTGCTACCTGACTACAAAGTAGATGACATGAGCTTCTCGTAAAGATATCGTTTTGAACTACTTGTTTGCTTAGTAATTTCTACAGGCGCCATCTACTTGAAGTACTGGGTGGTCTAAAAATAAGATACAATAGATGGTCTAAAAACGGACCACCCCGTTTTCTTCGAACTAACAGTGGTAGCCGGTTTTGGACCATGCAGTTATTGATTCTTGCCAATTATGAGCTAAGTTAATGCATTAATAGGTTTTTATAAGACGTAAAAGAGAATAGGGAACACTGATAAGCTTTCTTTTAATGTTTTTAGGATGCTCAGAACTTAACGTAACATTCAGAGCTGATTTTGTATCTGTTTTTACTTGTAACTTAAAGAATAAAAAAATATTTTTTAGTTATGCTGGTGGATTTACAATGTACATGGTATCTATGTATCATTTCTGCTAAGAATTCAAAACAAAATTACTGACAGTAGATATTTTTTGAACCAAAATAGCAGCGTGACTAACGTAACATTTTTGCAACTCTGAAAATGAATGCTCATGTTGTGAGGCAAAAAATTTTCAAAGTTAAGCAAGTGCTAAAAATTGAATGATATATTTGAAAACTGTGTAAAGTTGGCTTTTAAAAACATAAAACACATTTATTAAATCTTAATTTTTTTTAATCTTAAGTGTCACTTTTACTCAAGATGGAGTGTGACTAACGTAACGTGACTAACGTAACCATCGAATAACAAGCCCCAGGTAGCACAAAAAACGTTAAAACGTTTTATAAACGCTTTTAATCCGTTTTCACAACGTTAATAACCATTTTACAACCTTTAAAAAAACGAAGTGTGCTACTTGGGGCAGTAAACCCACTACAAACTATTTATTATGGCTAATCTAAGTGATAATTACAATACTTTTTCATTTTTTTAACTTCTTATGTTGTATGATTTTTAGTTATTTATTTATTTATTTTTTGATACTTTTTTCACTTCGGTATTTTGTTTTCTTCGACTGAGGTTGACATTTCTATGGAATGACCCTAAAAATAAATTTGAAAAAAAAAAAAAAAATAAACACGAGATTGAGATCTAAGCTAGACGAACATGTCGATAGTTGTGGTGTTTTGCAAACGTAATATGGGAGCTTTCGAGACACTACATTCACACCTGCGCACATTCAGTTACAGTGCATCATAAGTGCTTTCGGAATTTTCAATTCTCCTGAAATAATTTGTCCAAGGGTGAAAGGGGCCACATCAGTCATGAAAGGCGGATATAATATCAGATAAAAGCTTTTGAGTAAAAATTTCATGTTTTTTACTTATTTATAACGAGATAAACCCTTTTTTGTACAACTATCCCGTATTTAGACCGCCTCTTGTAAAAGCCTGATTTTACCCTCTTTTGAAATCATTTCGTTTTAGAACACTTTAAACTGGTATTCAATTTTTGAGCCCTAAGATCATCTTCATGAATGTTTTTAAGAGTTATTGGCACTAAAATTATTCATTTTGAATGAACATGTTAATCGGGAGGTACAGTCATAGAAAAAAAAAAAAAAAAAACGAAACACTCTGAATTATTTGGCTGATAAACTTGTAAAGAACAAAAGAAAGGTGTCTTCTAACATGGATTAAGGTGTTCTTTAAAACTACGTGAGTAAAATTTTGATAAGGGGCCATATACAGAGTGAAATGAACACAAAGTCTAAATTTTCAAATGGGAACCCTTACATTTGGTTACATAATTAGGCGCAGAGGGTCAAAAGTAAGCTGGGTACCAAACGACATTACTTAAGAACCAGTAGAACAAACGTTATGACCGACCAAAGATTAGGGACTACCACCACATTTAAAATGCTGATTTCAAGGTCGAAATTTACAAAGAGTAGACAAATCATATTTTTTCAAATAAATTACCTAAAGTTGCTCGCAATAATACGTTTGCTTTCCGTAATTAAGGAGAGAAATTGCAATTTAAATGTAACCTCTTGTATTTATATAAACTACTGTATTAGGATTGGCAAGAATGTTAAAACCGTGGCTCAGAATTTTAAAAAACGTCTAATCGTCAGATTATTCCGAATAACTTGCCGAGATACCACAATTTTTTTATGAAAATTAAGTGTCGACGTAAAAAGTTTTCTGAATTGCTACATGTGCAAGAAAGCAAACTTCTCATTAATGGACAAAAAAATTAGATTGTCTACCAGTTTTAAAACATACTCAGCAGTTTTATTTACCGTTTCGCTTTCAACATATTATTACTGTTGAAATCGAAACACTATATCAAAACGCTGAGCATGTTCTGCAACTGGTGGATACGCATATTCCTCTTTTTTTTACATAGAAATTCCTTGCTATTGTTTCAGTTTGCACATTTTTATATGGTCCCTAAAAATGGTTCTTTTATCATATATTAAAAACTACTGGATATTTTGAGCTCCCATTTTGGGATCTCCTTTGAAACCCCTTTTAGATTGTTTCTCCATCAAAATATTATATGGTTCCAGATCATCATTTTTTCAAATATTAATTTCATAATTCATAAAAAATTCAAAATTTTATCTGAGAGGAAGTCAATGACGGTTTTATTGTTGGGTTGATTCATACTTTAATATAAAACAACAAACTTTGCCGTACCTATCGTGGTTTAGGTATTATATGCCCAAGTATCAAAAATGTTTTTAACATTACGGGACGGTTTTTTCTCAGTTCAATTGTGAAGCAACGACTGGAGCAAATTTAAAACGATTTGGTATACAAAAATGATGTTGCTGATCACAAATATGTGATAAGAAAGAGGGGTTTTCATAGAAAATTTTAAAGTTGATGCCGATTTTTATATCAAGACGACCCCTTAACCACAATTTACCAACAGAAATTTGTAGAACACATTATTCCTGAAAAAATAACATATTACACGTGTGTCTAGTATTAGTAGTCTTTGAATACGAGCGAGTTTTTCGTTTTTTTTTCTATGACTGTACCAAGTTTTACGTGCTTACCTGTATCCGTTGCTTACCATTGGCCAGAGTGTTTTTTCAAAAAATATAAAAAAGCCCCTTCGTCCACCAAACCCTTCATATATTAACATGTCAATACGGGACCTATTTTAATTTGTTTATCTGTGAGGCGGCGCTAAAATTAATGCGCAATCAGAAATGGTGTATACCTGAATATCTCATTTCCACCCGGCTCTTTTAAAAACTGCCTCTTTACTGTTGTTGCCTAATCACGCTTATGCAAATCAATTGCAAGCGAACGACCCTACAGTAAACGTCTATCAACTATTTTTGTTCTCGTCCCTCTTGCATTCATCTGAGAGAGACTTTCACGAGCTTGAAGGAAGTTTTAACACTTTTGAATTAGTGTTTGCTTGTTATCTAATAAATACACTAAATAAATAACTGGTAGTTTAATGATAGTACATCCTGTTGTTGTGCTGTTGTCTTGTGACATCTAGGTGAGCAATTTGTGGTGCTCTGCTTTACTTTTCCAACTGTACCGTAATTTGGTATGAAGAAGACTTCAACAGTACACAGGGAGGACCCGTTTACAGGGTAGGCAACCATTCACAGCACACAACACATTCATACAAAGAAGGAAAAGTATAAAAGAGAGAAAGTAGTCAAAGAAAAAAATACGAAACACTTAGCTCGTATTCAAAGACTATTAGCACTAGAGACACGTGTAAAATGTTATTTTTTCATGAATAATGTGTTCTACAAAACTTTATTGGTAACTTGTTGTTAAGGGGTCATCTTCTCATTAAAATAAGTATCAACTTTAAAATTTTCTAGGAGATCGCTCCTTTTTTTAATCATATTTGTGATCCGCATCATCATTTAACGTTATATAAAACATTGTTTAAAATTTGCTCCAGCCGTTGGTTCACAATTGAACTGAGGAAAAACCATCCGGTAATGTTAAAAATATTTTCGATACTTATGCATATGATGCCTAAACCACGTTGGCTGCGACAAAGATTGTGTTTTATGTAAAAGTATGAACCCACCCAACAATAAAAATCTCCTTTTCTTAATCTCAGATGAAAGTTTAAACTTTTTATAAATTTTGAAATTAATATTTGAAAAAATGATGATGTGGTACACTTATACAAAAAAAGAACGAAACATTCGCTCGTATACAAAGACTTTTAACACTAGTTGCAAGTGTTATTTTCTCAGTAATAATGGCATCTACAAATTTCTGTTAATATAGTGTTGTTAAGAGGTCGTCTTCAAATTAAAATGGACATCAACTTCTATGAGAACCCCCATTTTTTATCATACACTGCTCGACATTGAAAATGCAACACCAAGAAGGAGTGGTCAGAAATTCATGCAAATTTTACCGTAGACGCACGTCACTGAGTTATGCAAATGATATGAAATGCGCAGCTCTCCGACGCACGTGAAGTAAGATATAAGAGAATGAAGTTGAAAAGTGGGCTATGTTCATGTTGGTTTTTCTGCCAGACTAATTATCGGAGAAATTTGGTTTTTGTCTCGAAGGATACGTGTGATAGGAGGAAATGCCACGCCGTCCTCAACGAAGACACTTCCAGCATATAGACGACTTTACAAGGGGTATGGTGATCGGACTGAGAAGGGGAGGCTGGTCCATACGTCAAATTGCAGCTGATACCCACATGGATGCAAGCACTGTGCATCGGCTGTGTCGGAGATGGTTGGAAAGAGGAAATGTAGCCACATTGAGGGGTGCAGGTGCAGCCAGAGTGACGTCAGACCGCTTGGATCGACGGATTCACCGACAAGCTGTGGCGGACCCGCAAGGCACTTGTATGTCGATTCTGCAGCACGTGCAAGGTACCCTGGATGTTTCTGTGTCGACCAGAACCATTTCCCGTCGACTGGTTGCACGTGGCCTGCAATCACGGCGCCCGCTAAGAAGACTGCCATTGACCTCACAGCACAGACTCCAACGTTTGGAATGGTGCCGGACCAGAGCAACGTGGATGGCAGAATGGCAAACCGTAGTGTTCTCAGATGAATCCCGCTTCTGTTTGTCCAGCGATAGTCATCGCATACGTGTGTGGCGTCGACGTGGAGAAAGATCGAATCCGGCAGTAACTGTGGAACGCCTCACAGCGCGACAACGTGGTATAATGGTTTGGGGCGCTATTGCATACAATTCCGTATCACCTCTAGTTCGTATTCGGGGCACTATGACGGCCCAACGATATGTAGAAAATGTACTGCGGCCGGTGGCAATCCCCTACCTTCAGGGTCTGCCAAATGCAATTTTTCAACAGGATAACGCCCGGCTTCACAGTGCTCGAATCAGCCAACATGCTCTACGAGGTGTACAGATGCTTTCCTGGCCACCATACTCTCCTGACTTGTCACCAATCGAACATGTGTGGGACGTGGTTGGACGCCGTTTGCAGAACCTGTCACTGCCTCGTTCAGAGGACGAACTGTGACAAATGGTTGAAAGGGAATGGAGTGCCATCCCTCAGGACACCAACCACAGGCTTATTGACTCCATGCCTAGACGTGTTTCTTCGTGTATCGCTGTCCGCGGTGGTCCTACTTCTTACTGAGCCGACGCCGTCCTCGCTCTAAATTTTGCTTATTTATTTTGAAATAAATATCACTTATTGTTCCATGCTGTCTCTGTCTTCTTACCAAATTTTCATCAATTTCTGACCACTCCTTCTTGGTGTTGCATTTTCAATGACAAGCAGTGTACATTTGTGATCAGCATCATCATTTAACTATGTACACCAATCGTTTAAATTTGACTCATCAGTTACGTCACAATTGAACTGAGAATAAAGTATCCCCGTAAGGTTAAAGAGACTTTTTATACTTATGCATATAATAGCTAAACCACGTTGGGTACGACAAAGACTTTTTTTAATATTAAAGTATGAACCAATCAGTGGTTGTAAAAACTACATTTCTTTCGTAGCGAACTACAACTACAACTATTTTTTTAAATGTAGCGACTACAAACTACTTTTGAATTTTAGTCGCTATTTAAAAAAAAATAAATTAATTAAAAGCATACACCCCGTTTTACTAAACGGGGTGTATGCTTTTAATTAATTTATTTTTGATCGAAAAAATTCGAAAAGTGGTTTACAATCATAAATTAACTTAACTGAATATGGAATAGAACTAGGAATTGTCTTTGAATTTATTTGTTACTTTTCCTTTTTGTTCCTTTTTTTTTGCTAAAATTTGTCTTTTTTAGATTTTTTTTACAATTTTTACGAATAGTCGCCACAAGAAAGGATTCAAAAGTCGAAAGATTGAACGAATTCAACCTTCATTTTTTTTTTTTTAATTTTTTGCCAAGGAATATTTAGGAAAATGAAAATTATTTGAAATAAAAATTATGATGCCAAATAAAACAATGACATCAAACAGATAGAAGATATTACGTCAAAATGATGTATCTAAAATCAGCTCATATTTTTATGGTTCTTGTTTCTCATTGCGTCCAGTGCTGTACTCGTGCAAGATTGGCACCAGTCAGACTCAATTAAACCTTGTTTTTTTTTCATTCTCCAATTTTTTTAATATTTTTTTCATTTATTTATTATTATTATTTTTTTTTTAATTTAAAAGCAGTTTCCAGAAATCACTGCAAATTACTATTATTTTGAATCGCGCTACTCACTACTCTACTTTTTTAAAAAAGTAGTGAGCTACGCTACAAACTACTAAAAATGTAGCTACTACAGTAGTTGCACAACTTGTAGCGCGTTACTTCCGACCACTGTAACCAACCCAATACTAAAAACGTCCTTTATTTTCTCTCAAATAAAATTTTGATTTTTTTTTATAATTTATGAAATTAATATTTTTTAAATTGATGATCTGGAACCATCTAGTATTTTGATGCAGAAACAACCTAGAAGAGACTTTAAAAGAGAATCCAAAATAGGAGCTCAAAATATCCAGTAGTTTTTAAGATATGCTAATATAACCATTTTTCGCCTATTTGAGGGATCATATACAGTCGTGCCAACTGAAACAATGGAAGTAAATTTCTACGTAAAGAAAGAGGAATATGTCTATCTACCAATTGCAGACTTAACTAAGCGTTTTTATTAAATATTTCATTTTCAGCACTGATTTTACGTTGAAAGCGAAACGCTTAGTAAAACTGAATATATTTCAAAAATTGTAGACATTTCAATTTTTGTGCAGGAATTCAGAAAACTTTTTACACAAATGCTTGGTTTTTATAGGGAAATGATGGAAACAAATCACATCTCGGAAGGTTACCCGGAAACAATCTGTAACAATTTGGCGTTTTTTTAAAGTGTAGGCCGCGGTTTTAACGTTATTGCCAATCCTAATACAGTAGTTTATATAAATACAAGGACGTTTAAAACATTTCCTTCTCTGGAAGGTATGCTCTGGCTGAGTCAGTGCGTAGCCAAAAGTATTAAAGAAAAAGTTTATCTTTGTTTTCATCAAAATGATAGAATGTTGCATTTTTTCCTTTCAACTCTAACCGTAGGGTTCTTTTTGCAAGTTTTAAAAATATTATAAATTAAAAAAAAATCTGAGCATTTTTATTTAGTTACTTTAAGTTAATGTATTATAGCGGACATCTTTAGTGAACTCTTTAAACAAATAAGTCACTTGCTTACTCTTGCGTTGATCGCTAAACTTTGACCTTGAAAGTAATATTTTATATGTGGTGGTGGTCCCTAAATCGTTTTTCGTTTGTATCTTTTTGTGCTACTGGTCGTAATGTAATGCCGGTTGGTATCCAGGCTGCTTTTTGCCTTCCACACCTAATTAGATAGCTAAAAGTAGGAGTTCTTTTTCGAAAAATCAGACTTTGTGTTCATTTCACTTCGTATGTGGCCCCTTACCAAAATTTCACTTACGTAGTTTTAAAGAATCCATGTCAGATGACTTCTTTCTGTTCTGCTTTGAAAGTGTCACAACCGAATAATCAAAAGTTTCGTTTTTTTTCTAATTTTTTGTTTATTTTTTATTATTTTTTTATGACTGTAACTTGCTTTCCTTACGCAAAATGCAGTTGTGCAAGTGAAGTAGTGTATCAGCCGGCCACCTAGTCTAGTAGTTATAGAAATGTGGCTCGGATGCCGTGGTCCTTTGTTTGAATCTTGGCCTCAGGAGTGTATGTACACTGCAAAAAATTAACTGTTGTTTTTACAGTATAATTCTGGAAGCCGAGTTGCAATTTAAAACTGTAAAATGCACAGAAATAAACTGCAAAACTAACAATTTTACAGTTTCTTACTGTAAAGTAAGAAATTTTACAGTTTATTGCCGTAAAATTTAGCTGTATTATACTGTAAAAACAATAGCATAATACTGGCAGCAGAGGTTCCAGTTTAAAACTGTAAAATGCACGGAAATAAAATGTTAAATTAGCAGTTTTACAGTTTATTACTATAAAGTAAGCAATTGCACAATTTATTACTGTAAAATTAGCAATTTTTACAGTTTATTACCATAAAATTCACCGTATCATACTGTAAAAACAACATTCATTTTATACAGCGTACTTCCTCTCTTTCTCCTCTCCTTGTCCTTTTCTGTGTAAATGTATGTTGTGAATGTCTGCCTCCCCCATAAACGGGTCTTATAGCATGTGTGTTGAACTAAATCGGACTTAATGGAGCTAGTAAACGGAAGCAGTACCAATTCTGCATTAAATTCGAGTAAATACATCTGATACTCATACCACCCGAGTTACTGATACCACTCGGGCTCGGATACCAGAGTGGTATCAGTAACAACAACAACAGTAGTGTATCATGTTCTGTTATTTGTTTTGTTTAAATAAATTGAATCAATGGAATGTCGCAAAATACGGATTTTTTTTTTTTTTTTTGGTATGAGATGTACTCAGAAATAACTTTCCAATAACATAATGTGAAACTGTCATAGTTCTGTGTTGAGACAATGTGTTGATTTTTTAATGAAATTTCTCCCTATCTATTTTACTTACAAATAGCTATCTTTTGATTCCAATCTTGCACTTTCGCTTTAATATTTTTTGTGAAGGGAAAGATAATCTCATCGTGTAATGGAATGCAAAATGTGACTAACTTTATCTTCTGAAATTAAGCTTTTTGATTGAGGACGTGATGCGACTTCAAAGACAGTGACAAAAGATAACAGAACAAAACAGAACATTACGAAATTAAAAAAAAAGGAATCTGCATTTATATTAAAAAAAAAAACGTCCTTGTCAAATGTTTGACAGAACAAAATATTAAAAATAAAGGGCATATGAGTAAGAGCTTAATTATATGAGATTACATTATTGACACATCATATCAGATTATTTTTAACCTAGAGCCACTTTAAAAGACAGGCTGACCCATCCGACATTTTTGGTCTCAAAGGAGCTTTGGGTCCAACCTTGTTTCAACTACTATTTGAGATTACGTTGGTTTATTCGCTGGATTGTACGTGGTAAAACTTACTGATGAGAAATTAAGTAGAACGCCAATTTAAGCTAATATACCAAGATAATTCCTTCCTAAAAAAATAAAATAAAAATAAGCTTATCCGGGACTGTGTCCGGTGAACAACTGCATTTTTATACTTCTCTTTTTATAGACTAAAATAAGGCCAATATAAAAGAGGATCTTAATTATGAATCGCATCATGTCCAATTAATAATGATGGGCATTGGCTAAGGGCCCGTCTATACAAATGATGTCACTTTTGAGGGGGGCGGAGTACGCGAAATTGAGATATTTGTAACGAGATCGAGAGAGGAGCTAACTAAAAAGAAAACATCGCACATCTTTTTTTTATGACAACATGCTTATGAAAAACAGCGTGACATGAGAAAAAGAGACTTAAGGGAACATGGGGGAGTGCGATACTTTGAGAAACAGGGCGTCGGAGGGGGTCAAATTTGTTGGGAAATCGTTGACAGACCGCCCCTGAGTAAATTTTAGATAGTGTAAATTAGATAAAAAAAAGACATTGTTGTCGGTTGCGACATTGCAACATGGCGCAAACGTTTTCCATTAAGTTAAGGTCTGGGTTATGCGATGGGCCGGACCCAAGTAGCATCAACTCATCGGATTTTGCTCGGCCGATCAACAAACTCCTCGTAAACTGATCCTGTAACGCACGATGACATCGTTCCGATCAGTATCCGAGCACGGTTTTCGATGAGCTACTTTTCATCCGAAAACGATATCCTTCCGATCAACTTTCCCGATGAAAATAAGATGAGCTATATTCCATCGGAAAACGATATCCTTCCGATCAAGTTTCCCGATGAAATTCCTCGGCACGGGACTGTTCTGCTCGTAAATTGCTCCAAATCTCATCGTATTCTCATCGGATTTTGCTGCTCGGATTCTGCTCGGCCGATGAGACATATTGGATTATCGGCCGATGAGAATTTCATCGGGTTTCGATGAATGGCCGATCATCGGCCGATGAGATGATGCTGCTAGGGGAGTTAGTGTTGGAAGTCAGATTAATGTTTATTGAACACACCAATGTCTAACTACTTTGGCACTACCTATTGTCCATGAACGTAAGTAAATGAATATAGGGTTTATTGTTTTGTGCCAGCTAGGCTGGCAATTTGGGATGCGCTGCGTCATTTTGTGGGAAGTCCGACTTTCGCAGTGCACACATACCACAGGGGGATTTATAGGGTAGGCAAACATTCAGAGCACAGCAACAAATTCATACGAAAAAAGGACAAAGGCAGGAGAGAGGAAGTACATGCATGATCGAGCTGGGATTCGAACCCGGAACCTAATCATCCGGGTCAGACTTTTCTAACCACTACACTGTAAAAAATAAATGTTGTTTTTACAGTATAATACAGCTAATTTTATAGTGATAAACTGTAAAATTTGCTAATTTTACAGTAATAAACTGTAAAACTGCTAATTTAACAGACTATTACCGTGCATTTTACAATTTTAAATTGGAACCTCAGCTGGCAGTATTATACTGTTGTTTTTACAGTATAATACAATTAAACTTTAGAGCAATAAACTGTAAAATTTCTTACTTTACAGTGAAACTGTAAAATTGCTAGTTTTGTAGTTTATTACTGTGCATTTTACAGTTTTAAATTGGAACCTTGGCTGCCAGAATTATACTGTAAAAACAACAGTTCATTTTTTGCAGTGTAGACAAGGTGTCCGGCGAATGAATGCAATGTCGAAATTCAACGCACGTCATTTTGTGATGAGTGAAATTGGTGTTTTAAAAAATTTAAAAGTCTTCATGAAATAATTTGAATAAATAAATGACCTATGTGAATTTGAAAAATGGTTTCTTATTGTGTTATATTTTCAGGTTTGGGACGAAGAACTAGCAGCTGTGGCGCAGAAGCACGCTGATCAGTGTATATTTCAACATGATTGTCCCGATTGTAGATCTGTTGGTAAATAACCTTTTTTAAAATGTCTAATATTGGAAAAAATTTCACTCAAAAAAATAACTGTCTTAAAGAAGGACTGCTACATTACCTAAACTCTAAAATATTTATTCACTGTAATAAAAAAAGAAAAAAAAAACATAAAATTTAGTGTTACACAAACTGCTATACTAATTGTGTAAGCCATAAAAGCTAAATAATAAATCCGAAGTCATTCTTTTTTAAACCATACGAGATGAAGTAATTTCTGTAACCCCCCCTCCCCTCGCGTTGTGACAACGGCTTTTCTTCTCAAAATACATTCCATATAGCCGGGTGAATATTAAATAAATGATAATAAACTTAGAATATATAACGAAAAAGAAATGACGAGAATTAAATTAGAAAAATAGATGCTATCAATCAGAAATTGCGGTTCAGCATTTTATACGTCACTATTTTTAAAAACTCTTTAAAGTAAAATATCAAATTTAATAAAATTTGAAAGTATACGCTATTTTTCGACAAAAGAAAGGGAGAAAAAAGGTATACGCCATATACTCCAGTACAATACACCAGTACAATGCTGGATAATGTCTGATTCGGGACCTGCTATTTTCTAACTCTCTCTCTTTCTTCTTCTTCGCAATATTTTCTCGTAGAAAAGACTTATAATAGAAGGGTTTGGAGGATGAAGAGGCTATGTTACATTTTTCGATACCCGAAACGTAAATCGCACATTCTCAATCAATTATTTTCTCATTAAAAAAATAATAAGAACACATTTTCTCATAAGTTACATCGTGAAAATATGCCCTTGTTTTGCCCCCCCCCCCCCTCCTGTCTTTTTGGATACTGTGTTTGAGCACCCCCACTGATTTTCGAAATTCGGCGCCACAGACTCAAACAACAAAACTTTGAACTTTAATTACTCTAAATTTGGGTTTTGTTACATAACCCCTTCATCTCTCAAGATCTTCAGTTTTGGTTTAGAAAATCATCATCTGTAAGCAACGATTTAGCATAAATGCACAAAATAGCTGTCGCCACCTATCAAAATGATGATTCAAAAGTTAAAACATCCGCGATGCATCTTATCGTATTATTTATCGATGAAGATAAAAAAATCAGGAACATTCTTGAAAAAATATTTTCGCTGTTTCTGCTTTTTTCTTCCAGTTTTCCCAATGAAAGATATGACTCAGTTATCGCATGTGGGTTTTGAGGATCAATGAGTAAAAGCAAAACTTTTTTTTAGTGTCAAAGGTGGAAGTAAACTTTCACCACTCGGCGCGTGGAGACTGAGTTGCCTGTTGAATTTGAAGAATGAACAGCAATGCTTTGATTCGCCACTCATGTATTGCATTTATCGGAAATGATAAAAATGAGAAAAAATGTAAGAACACGATTGACAAGCAATTATCTTCATTCACATCTGATTTTTAAATATCTTCAGAAGTTGGCTGGGTGCATTTTTTGATGATAAGCAAAAGTCTGTTTTGGCTCATAAAATGAGATATAAAGTCGATGTTGTAAGACAACGCTATAACGCTATATCCAATCTCTCTCTCTCTCTCTATATATATAAATATATATATATATATATATATATATACATATATATATATATATATATATATATATATATATATATATATATATATATATATATATATATATATATATATATATATATATATATATATATATACATATATATACATATATATATATATATATATATATATATATATATACATATATATATATATATATATATATATATATATATATATATATATATATATATATATATATATATATATATATATATATATATATATACATATATATATATATATATATATATAGAGAGAGAGAGAGAGAGAGAGAGAGAGCGAGAGAGAGCTTTTCTCCTAATCAAAAAATTTGACCTAATTATTGCATACAAGCTATGAGAAAAAAATGAGCCAAACCAAATTTTTACCCAAAATTTGGGTAAAGATTTGGTTTGGGGCACCTTAGTATCAATGATGGAAGTAGACTTTAGCCAGGCCCGTCATTTCGGGGTTCAGAGGGGGGGGGGGGGGGGGCTGATTTTGGGAAATCAATGTATTTACATAGGCGTGGTTTTTGCCATATTTTGGTAAATTTACATTTGCGTGTACACCTTTTGCCCCCTCCCCCCCGGAAAAATTCGAAATGACGGGCCTGACTTTAGCCACTCAGGTGGAGAATGAATGTTTAGATTCCTCACTTATGTGTCATTCACAAAGAATGATAGAAATTTGAAAAATTTGTCTTTGTACATTTTTGATAAAAGGTAGAATTATGTTTTGAGTTGGCAAAAGTAATTAAAAAAGTTCCGAAACGTCACAGATTATTTCCTGGTAACGTTCCGGGATTTTTCGGGTTTCCAACATTTTCCCTTGAAAATTAAGTATCTTCACAAAAAAGTTTCCTGAATTGCTGCACGTTGTATGAATGCAGACTTCACACTTTTGTGAAAAATATATTCAGCTACCAGTTTCAAAGTTAACTAAGAGCTTATATTATGTGTTTCCCCTTCAGGGGACTTGAAGGCTGTTCATATTAACCGAACCCTTGATCAGGGCGAAAGTGCAGTCTTTGAGCACTAGAAGTGCTGGCAATTGCTTTGGACAGATTTGTTAAAATACTTTAGCAGCTTTCTCTGTAAATCAGTATGAGGCCAAGCCCTTACGCGAAACAATTCAAAGTTTTCTTAGAAGGTTCCTAGTTTATTCTAAAAACCGTCTAGTGCATCACCGAAGCTTATAAAAAATATTAAGGTGATGTTGCATGACAGTGTCATTAACAAAAATGTTTTCTTGTTATGTTTTTGAATGCATGCATTTTTTATTCTAGTTTATAAACATTTCGTTTTACTACATCAAATTGATCTTTTGTTTTTAGTTCCGCATTCTTTATTGCAGAGTATACAATATACACACATGAGAAATTTTTTCATTGATTTTTCAGACAAACAGGAGCATTTAGAGATTTTACTGTGCACACTTTTTTATTTTTAAAGGATTTTTTTTGCGTAGGCAATAATTTAAAATAATTTGTACTCAGCTTTTGGCACTTCTGCGAATTAGCATTTTAAAACTTAATTTTAATCTATTCGTTCATTGGCAGTGCAAATTTAGTATTTAATTTACTGTTCAGGCAAAAGAAAAATACAAGATTATTGATTCACTTCAGATCTCGTAAAATATTTGCATTGAAAATTCCATTTGTGCAGATAACATAAAAAAGAAACACAAAGTATTATTAAAACAGAACAATTAGCCAAAGAAAAAGAAATAAATTGAATAAATAAAAATAGTATTTAGTGTTCTAATATTTACACTTGAATACATCTCGACATTGCCACATCAGAGGGGAAGTGGAGTGCATAGCATCTGTTGTGCCAAAGGATCATTGCTCTGGAGGATGAGTGCAGGAGCGCCCCAATGGGAGGTCACTGTGACCTCCCAATAATTTTCGTATTCGGCACATTTGGCTAACGATTCGGCAATTTGAAGACAATATTGCAACATTGAGATAACTTGTTCTTTTTAGTTTTTAGAATTATTTTTTAAAAGGTGCCTGTTTTTTCTCACTAAATGTTCATTTTCGTACTCACTAAATGTTCGCATGTACGATATGTGCGCATGATTGTATTTTATCATTCGGTAAAATTGGAACTTCTTTCAGCAAATTTATAATGTTTCCCCTCCCAAAAATTTTAGTTCGGAGCGCCCCTAGATGAGTGCACCCCTTTAAATAAATAAAAGAATGACAATGAGGAATTACGTTCTGAAAAGAGACAAAAAAAACGTTATAGTATTGTTAATAATCAAGATTAGAAAACGAAAATAAAATAATAAATGCGATAAATGCATGAAGAAAATCTCGTGTTTAGTATTAATTAACGTAAAAGCAAATTGATGGAATTAAAAAAAAAAATCGTGCTTCAAAACTTTATCTAACACAAGCATTGATTTTACTAGTTTCACACCCATTGGTTATTAATCCTACAAGTTTAATGAATAGCGAACTTAATTGTGAGAGAGATTTCAAATAGTTAGAGGGCCATCTATCGGAGAAATTAAGAGATATTTTTAATCTGAAGACATTATTTTGAAGATAAGTGAAAAACACTGAAACTTAGAGCAATGTGTGGCAATTTAATTTTAGCAATTTTTAATTTCAGTGAATTATTACCGATAAGATGGAATTCATTCCATTTACGTATAAACAAAAATTCTGAAAAATATTTTAGCTCCGGCACTTTTTTACTAAAAGATACTGCTTATTGTATTTGTATTACGTACGTTTTACTTTCAATAATCAGAGGTGCACGTGGCGCAGATTGGGCCATTGAAATTTTTAGGGGGGAGGTGCTTAGAGAAGTATTTTTTCAAGGGGGGGCATCGCTCTGGGGTCCCCTGCATGCAGAGGTCAGAGTACCTAATTATTTCAAAGTGGAAAAAAAAAACTTCTGAGAAAAATCACAGAAAATATTACGAAACTTAATCACAGAACTAGAGCTAAAGAGTATCACATTCAAAGTTTTTTAACTACTTGCACGCTTTTCTAATTTTTCATTTTTTTTGTACTTTTAAAGATAAAAATCTAAGAGGATCTATCAAATTTTTCCACATGCTGGTGTTTTGCCGATGGACGACACGACAGGTTGAGAATTTCTGTTCTCTGTTGTAGAGGATGCTAGCGTATACTCAGTTAAAAATTTTATTTAACGACATTAATTCATGATAGTAACTGTCTTGAATGAAAAAAATCATAATAACAATAATAAAATCTACGTACATTGTTCTTCAGTACAAAACTCCAAACATCATGCATTTTTGCTTCAATTCTTTACTCATTTTTTAGACTTTAAGTCTGTTTTTTGAAAAGAGAAACAAAACCATTTTCTTTCATAAAATAAAAAAAGAGGCAAAAGCTTTAAAAGCAGGCTTTACGTTTGAAAAGTTCATCGTACTTTGCAATTTATCTGTCCTTCTGAGTTTCAAAGGGATCGAACTAGACGATAGCTCTTTAAAATCCACCATTGAGGAAAAAAAATCTGTTTCGCTTATTTCTTCAATTTAAGTTTTAAATCATACTGGTAGTTTTTATACTTGCTCAAAAATAAGCAGGTGAATGAAGAGAAGAAAAAAAAGTATTTTCGAATTTCGATACGCATAGAGTCTCAAAAGTTTCCTTTTAGTATCAAGAATCCCTTTAAAAATGTAGCCTATTAATTGGGGAACGTGGGGCAAAGTGAAATAGTTAAAGATAACTTTTCTTCTTCAAAATGAAAAAAAATTGGAAATTTATTTTGAAAATCACAGTTTATATGAAAATAACAATGTAATTAAAATTAAAGCGGCTTTGAAATATTATTTTATTTATTTTTAATTTTGGCAATAATTTTTACCATCAAGAAAAGTTGTCACTTTTTTCGATGAGGCAAAGTGAAAAAAAAATAAAATAAAATCCGGTGATTTACTTTGCTTTAAAACAAAATGAATGATTAAATGAATGAATACTGAATCAATAAACGAATGAATAAATAAATTAACTATTTAATATCAGAGAAATATAAATGAGTAAATAAAATAATGAATGTTTAAAAAAATAATTGATTAAAAAAGAAAAAAAAACTCCCAAAACTAATTCGTTAGGCTCCTGATAGAAAATAAAGAAGATATATTATATTTTATTTCATGCAGAAAATGCAATAATGAATAAATGGTGATTCCTATGAGAAGAAAAGTAATCAAAATTCTCATGAAAGTTTCAACGGTTCTTAAGTAAGTTTTTACGGTTGTTATGTAATTTATTTAATTCGTTCAAGAACTTTGCAGCCCCGGCAACAGATGTGACCAGAAACGTCAAACGTTATTTTTTCGTTCAAATTAAAAAGAAAAAAAAAAGGAAAAAGAACAAAATGAGAAACAGAAAAAAAGTCATTGGTCATTTTTTTGCTTGAGTCGAAAAAAAAAAAAAAACGAAAAACAAGAAGAAAAAGTTTTGCCGAAAATAGAATATCCGAACATATTTAGATACTTTGAAATGGTAACTAATTATTTTTTACTATGTTATTTTAGCATTGCAAAAAAACAAATCAGAAACGTTCCTGGAAAACAACGGGCAGCTAATGAGTCTAATTTCTGACAATAACATATTAACATACTTAGCAAAAAAAAGGAATAAAAAGTTTCACTCAAAAAGTCAGAAACCTTCCTGAAATTAACCTGGAATCTTTTTTAAGAATTTATAAACTACACAATAAAAAACAGTCACATTTTTGGAATAAAATCAAGAATATTTCAAGAAAGCTTGCATATGTTCACTATAACAGCTTGACGCCATCGGAACTTACTAAAAATAATTCTAAAGTACCAGGCAACCAACAAAGTTCGTGCGGTTTTGAATGTTAATAAATAAAACACAAAAACATGGGTTTAAATTAAATTTATTCAGAAAAATAATCACCATCTGCAAGTATTACCTTTTCCCACCTAGACAGAAGACCATATATCCCGTTTTTATAAAAAGTTGGGTTTTGAGAGTTAAAAAAGTTTTTCACCTCGTTTTCCAAATCCTCTCTATTTTGAAACCGCCGATTGCGCATATGGTTGTCCATTGCCAAAAACAGGTGGTAGTCACTTGGGGTTAGGTCTGGTGAGTACGGAGGGTGGGGTAGAACTTCCCACTGTAATCGTGCCAGAGTTTCTTGAGTGATTCTTGCTGTGTGTGTTCGTTTCACTCAATTCATGTGGTACCCATTTGCTTAGCTTCAATCGTTTCCCAAGCTGGTGCAAATGTTTACGAATAGTTTCATCACTCACATTGAATCTTAAGGTAAGTGCTTGACATGTCTGACTTGAATCCTGCTCGATTGCCAGCTTGATCTCGTCGTTGTTGACCGTTGATGGTCTCCCGGAGCGAGGTTCATCTTCCAGATTTTCATCCCCCGAGGCAAATTTCTTGAACCACTTCTGACCCGTCCGTTCAGCTACAGTACCTTCCCCAAAAGCAGTGCATATCTTACGACAAGCTTCTGCAGCTTTGGTACCAAGTTTGAACTCATAAAGTAAACAAGCACGAATTATTGCGTTTGACGGCCATACTCAACTACAGATTTTTCACTTAAATTCAAAGTAATCAAACTAATCAAATACTCTAAATAATACTGCATTAAATAAGCTTTAATTTGTATACAAAGATACCCCCACCACTTCATTCTGTTTACTCAATATAATCCAGAGAAGTAAACAATAAATAAAAACCGCATGAACTCTGTTGCCTGACTAATATTTAACGAATATGGCCAAACTAATGCAGAATTGCACTCAAGAGCATATTTTCACACTGCCAGTAAAAAATATTTTTCACCGCCCTGAACTAAGAATTCAGCATTCACACAATTTGTAGCAATTCGGGATTTTTGCCACAAATGCACTTGATTTTTAGTAAAACTTGTAAAACTCCGGTACGTTGCGCAGAAATAACCTGTGATGTTTAAAATTTTCTTACAATGAGTCCCTGCGTATAAACGCTTAAATAAGAAATGATCAGTGGCGCAGCTAAGGGGTTGATAGGGGGTTTATAAGCCCTCCTCTTAAAGCACTAACTTTTTATGTATTAACACATATCAGGCTTAAAGTCAATTACGAGAAAATGTAATCGATTATAATTATGATTACGAGCGTGAAAAATCGGAGATTATAATTATGATTACAATTACAGTCCTCCGCCAAATCGCAATTACCATTACAACGATTAGATTATGTGAAAAGAGAAATCTATTACGATTATTTTGTGCCGATTACGATATCGATTACACGATTACAGATTTGGGAGGAGTATATATATATATAGAGGAGGATAAAGAAATTTTTGCAAGGGGAGTCAAATTTCAGTGCACCTTATTAGTTAAGCGGAAGGAAAACAAAGCATGCCAAATTTAAACCTTCTTTAAAATATCATATAACATTGCGCAGTAATAAATATTTTTGAAAAATAGTCTGTTAAATTAATAATTTAATTATTTTAGTAAAAATGTATCATCCACGTCAAGTGATCCAAAATCTGAGAAAAATTTTACCTTACATTTTTGTATTTCTTTCACATTTGGCTCATCAATTGTACCCCTTGAGTTAATCAAAAGTCTCAATTTTTGGATTTTTATCTCTATTATTTTTTCATTTATGAGACTTTGAACTTTGGAAAAACCCTCGTTTTTCCATGGATAAGGGTACATAAAAGGGACCATAACTCGGCACCAAATATACATAGAACGATTTGGTAAATGGCATTTTAAAGTACGTTAAATGCCGCTTAATCTGATATGCAACATGACTAAATTGATAAAAATTTTCTTTTTCAAAAAATGAAATTTAAATTTCAAATTTGAATTTCTCAAAAAACATATAATTAATTTTTTTGAAAAAATTCTCAAAAATTCTTGTGTATTTCATCTATGTTTGTACAAATTTTTAGATTGGGATCTCAATGGGATCATATTTTTTTGAATTTTTGAATAAAACTGTATAGGAAAAAAATGATATTTTTAGATTCTATTTATTTAAATACTAAGTTCTCTTGCTCGTGATGGTCTAAAAAGTAGTAAACAAACATGAATATGTTTAAAGTGAGCTGGCATGAGCTTATAGATTTGTCAGGTTCACCCCCTACCCCTTTCTTCCCCGCACAACCACACTGTTTTTTAATTCAAAACTGTTCAAAATGTTAAAAAAAAAAACAAAAACTCTTTGATACAAAATGAATAGTAAACTTATTTAAAGTGGGGAAATGGGTTTCCTTATAACTAGACGAAGTATCCCCCTCCCCACCCAAATATACCATTCACACTATACTAATATGACGTCTAACCTGGGGATTGAGTTGAGGATTATTTTCAAACCTAGGTATATATATTGTTTTTCAGACGAAGTGTTTCTTTTCGATCCGAACTTCAAAGTGTACTTCCATTCAATATCTGAAATTTAACTTTATGATTCATTTCATCTTCTACCCCAGCACCAATCTTCAATTTAGAACGGAGGAAATAAATGGGTCTCCCCAATATCATAGCAAACAGTAAAATAGCACTGTTTCGCCTTGTTCTCATCGTTTTTTCTATTCTTTTCGCACAAAACTGAAAATAAATCAAAATATCAGACCATATGTCTGTGTCCCCATAACTATCTTCCCACATTATCTAGTGTGCAGCTTTTATTTAATTGTTTGTGTTCTTTTTCATTTTGTTGTAAAGGAAAGTAATGCAGCAAGATATATCTATATATGTACATATTAAACAAACACTGCTTTTTTGAGCACAACCTCACATGTTGTTTAACTTCTTTACAGATTGCTCCCCCCCCCCCTTACCCTACCTTTCCGCTCCAAACTTTTATTTTTTTTATCATCCCGCCTAACCCCATTTCAAAGCCTTAGTCTCTACTGATGTCTGGTAGTGTTTCAGTTTGTTCTGTTTGTTACTCTTTCCTATTAGCTCATGAGCTTTGTCCAATAAGAGAAAAGAAAGGCAGTGATGGGGACTGACATATAACGTGACACTTTAATTTCTTTTCAGTTTTGTGTAAAAATAATGGGAAAACATTATGAGAACAAGGGGAAACAGTGGCTATTTTGCTGTTTGCTATGATCTTGGGGCGACCCATTTATTCCCTCCCTTCAAAATTGAAGATTGGTGCTGGGGGAGGGGATGAAATGAACCATAAGTTTAAATTCAGATTTTGAATGGAAGTACACTTTGTGAAGTTCGGATTGAAAACGAAATACTTCGTCTGAAAAACAATATATACCTAGGGGGAAAATAATCCTCAAATCAATCCCCAGGTGAGACGTCATATTAGTATAGCGTTAATGGTATATTTGGGTGGGGGAAGGGTTGTACTTTGCCTTGTTATAAGGAAGCCCATTTATCAACTTTAAACAAGTTTACTGTTCATTTTGTATCAAAGAAGCTTTTTTTAAACAGTTTGGGGGGGAAATGGTTGGGTCAGGAAGGAAGGGAGGGGGAGCTAACCAATCTACAAGTTAATGTTAGCTCACTTACCTAGAGTAAAAATAATAGTCAATTCAATCCCCAGGTTAGACGTCATAATAGTACAGCGTTAATGGTATATTTGGGTGGAGGAGGGGGATACTTCGTCTAGTTATAAGGAAGCTCATTTACCAACTTTAAAAAAGTTTAGTATTCATTTTGTATCAAAGAGGTTTTTTTTTAACATTTTGAAGTTTTGAATTAAAAAAGAGTGGTTGTGCGGTGGAGGAAGGGGGAGGGGGGTGAACCTGACAAATTTATAAGCTCATGATAGTTCACTTTAAACATATTCATGTTTGTTCATTACTTTTTAGACCATCACAAGCAAGAGAACTTAGTATTTAAATAAATAGAATCTAAAAAATATCATTTTTTTCCTATACAGTTTTATTCAAAAATTCAAAAAAATATGATCCCATTGAGATCCCAATCTAAAAATTTGTACAAACATAGATGAAATACACAAAAATTTTTGAGAATTTTTTCAAAAAAAATAATTATATGTTTTTCGAGAAATTTAAATTTGAAATTTAAATTTCATTTTTTGAAAAAGAAAATTTTTATCAAATTAGTCATGTTGCATATCAAATTAAGTGGCAACTAACGTACTTTAAAATGCCATTTACCAAATCGTTCTAGCTATATTTGGTGCCGAGTTATGGTCCCTTTTATGTACCCTTATCCATGGAAAAACGAGGGTTTTTCCAAAGTTCAAAGTCTCATAAATGAAAAAATAATAGAGATAAAAATCCAAAAATTGAGACTTTTGATTACCTCAAGGGGTACAATTGATGAGCCAAATGTGAAAGAAATACAAAAATGTAAGGTAAAAAACGTTGGATCACTTGACATGGAATGACCCTTATCACGTAAAATATAAATTTGCAATTCATGAATTGTCTGCAATAATAAAGATATCTAATTTATATTGGAATTATAAAATTAAAAAAAATAAAATTCTGAAATAAAATTCTCAAGTAAAATTTAACATTTTTCATTAAAAAAATATTTTAAAAATCTATATATACACAACTTTTTATTCTTTCATATACTTATTGATTAAAAATATTATCAGCATTAAAATATAAAGCATAAAGATTAAATTATATGATATAGGCTAAATTACGATTACAAAGCTAAATTACGATTATTGAAAGAAAGATTACAATTACGATTACACAAGAAATACTTGATTAAAACTACGATTGCAGGATTATGAGAGTCCTATTTCCAAATTTTGATTGTGATTACGATTACAAAAAACTGTAATCGATTACGTGGATTACGATTACGTAATCGGTGATTACTTCAAGCCTGATACGCATACAAGGGCCTAAAATACAGTTTTTCGACCTTAAATTTCAAAAAAATGCGTATGACATCCCTGATGTAAAATTTCTCTCTACGCCACTGGAAATGATTACTATTATTTTTATTGCAGAGGCATTTTCTGTTGGCCAGAATATAGCGACGAGAGCGAAAACGGGAAACACTTTGCCTACGTCTGACTGGGACTCGACGATCCAAAGCTTATATGATGAAGTCAAGGATTTCTATCCAAAGTGGATCAGTCCATTTAGAGCTCCAAAGTACCCAATGACTGGCCATTACACACAGGTAAGTTGAAAACCCTATGGTATAAAATAAGTCATTGACAACACATTTTATAACTTTTTTATCATTTACAATATTTTGCTTTTTCAGGGATATTTCCCTTTATATGTCATAAGGAAAAGTCATTTGCATATTCTCAGCATTTTATTCATTGGTTGAATAAATATATTATTTACTGCCAGAGCCTGAACGTAAAACTGCTCTTTTTTAACCCATTTCACCCCATCTGACCCTATCTTTTAAATGTAACTGTCCAAATTCAGTGAAACTTCGGTAAGTCGAACTTCAATGACTCGAAAACTTCGACTAGCCGAAGTGAATATTTATTTCCGTCTAACTGAATGGACAGTAATTACTATTTATTTTCGATAGAAGCCAACTTTCGTTAAGTCGAAATATTCGTTAAGCCGAATTTTATTTCCTGACACAAATAGTGAGCATTTAGAATATCTCAAAAAGAAAAAAAAAGGGGGGGGGGGATCCAAAACGGCCGCCGATAGCCGTTCAGCCTAAACGTGAAATTCGTTTCACAAAGCTGATCCGCCATTTTGGAGAACTTTTTTTTCTTATTGATCCTAGCTCCTCCAAATTTATGTCTTAGAAGCTAAAAATTTGAATAAGTTAGTTTCAAAGGCATCTGTATGAAATTTGGTTCAAATCGGAGATGGTAAGGTGGAGACGACGAGGTCTCTTGATATGGCATGACTCAGTTTTTGACTCATCTTTGCTACCTGTTTCCTGCCGAATCCAGCGCGATTCAGTTTAACTAATAGTAAGCCGTTCTTACCTGATGCAGAAAAATTTTGGACGTTTATAAAATGACGTAAGTCTGGCGCTCATGGGCTTTTGCTCTCTAAGCAGAAGTTTGGAATGTATTGCAACTATATTTTAAAATATTAAAAGAAAATGTGTAAAAGCTGTACGGCACGGATAGGAATAAAGAGCCTTAAAAGTATCGAAGAAAGAACTTTCTTTTTATAATAATATAATGAGAAAAGAAAGTATTCGAGGCGAAAAATAAGTGACACAACCCAATTTGTTTAGTTGTTTATTGAGGACTAAAGGTCATGCAAAAGTGATCTATGAAATCTTAAGATTTACGTCAGTGGCACTTTCCATTTCTTCTAGAACAAATCCCGATTGCGTTTAAAATTGTTAACTGATTTTGTTTACGACTAGCTTTTATTTTCTTTCATTTGCGATTCTCTGTAAACTTGTAATTTTCCATACAGAATGTGTCCGGACATGTATTTTTTAACTGTTTATAATTATAATACTATTGCTCAGAAAATGAACCTTTTGCTTTAGTTCGAAAGTGGGCCAGTTGAAGTTTGTGTTTTTCTGATAAATCATGACAGGGGACAAGTCTACCTAGTATTACTAGACAGGGGACAGTATTTTCACTTAGTTGAGTAATATTTGCAAAATAGTTGGAACATAATTAATTACGAAACTACCCATACATTCCTTTATTAAAATACTTTTTTTTCATTCCATTTCTAATGGGATACAAAGTTGCGTTTAATGGCAGAATAGAGAAGTTCTAAATGTATTTAATAATTTTTATTTCTTAATTCTGCAGAATTATGTAACAGTTTGGAAACATCTACTCCATTTTATACCAGAAAGAAAATAAAAATATTGAAATATGAGAGGGGCAGTTTAAAATTTAGAAAATGTAGAGATGAGTTACCCTGAACTGACTGACTGGGGAACCCCATGAATAGTGCAGTAATGAAAAAAGTTTAATTAGGTAAGCAATTGAAAGAGCCCCGAAAGCAGAATACTGCAAAATCGGCGACGTACGTCGCAGAACAGACATCGGGGCTGCAGAACAATTGTATTCAAAATTAGCCAAAAAAAAAAAAAAAAAAGTTATCGTTTGAAAGCAAAAAAAAAAAAAAGAAAAAGAAAAAAACGTTTCGCTCGTAGCCCATGTCTCGCAGAGCAGCAGGCAATAATGTCGGGGCCGTAATGGCAGGCTACCGACCTTATTGCCTGCTTATAGACTTATATGGCAGTGCCATATAGACCACAGCAGACGTGCGGACGACTTGACTTGAGCTTCTGAGGACCTTCCTGTTTTTCCGCAGAGCTTCAGGGATGACACTTGCGCAGGCTTCGTTTGAAGTTCTGTAGTCCTTCTTATTTGGGCAACAGAACTTTAGCTACGAAACTTGCAGAACACATTCGTTATTCAAATAATGTTTCCAACGATTATTTTTTTCCGCATGAAAATCGCGGAAACGCAAACTTAGTCTGAAATTCTGCGAGCCTTCACATTTTGGCCGCAGATCTTACGTGACGAAGCTTGCGGTAGGTACACAAATCAGTTCTTCAAATTATGTTTGAAACAATTTTCTCGCAAGAGAATCGCAGGGGCGCAGCTTTTCAATTGAAGTTTTGCAGGTCTTCACATTTTATACGCAGAACTTCAGTGACGACACTTTGTTTTTCTATCAGATATTCAATTATGTTTAAAACCATGTATCCTCATGAGGGAATCGCGGGGACGGAAGCTTCGCTTGAAATTCTTCGGGCTTTCACATTTTGGCCGCAGAACTTCAGTGACGAAGCGTGTAGTACAAATAGTTTTTCAAATAATGTTTAAAACAATTAATTCTTCCGCGTTAAAGAGTCGCGGGGAGCGGAATTCGTTTGAAGTTCTGCGGGGGGCCTACACATTTTATCCACAGAACTTCAGTGACGAAACTTGCAGTACAAACTATAATTATTCAAATTATGTTTTAAACAATTAATTCTTCCGTGTTAAAGAATCGCGGGAAAACGGGCTTCGTTTGAAATTCTGCGGGCCTACACATTTTATCCGCAGAACTTCAGTGACAAAACTTGCGGTACAAATTAGGTATTCGACTATGTTGAAAACATTTTTTCCTCGTGAGAGAATCGCGGGAGGGGGGGGGGGTACTCGCTTGAAGTTTCGCGATCTTTCACATTTTGGCCGCAGAACTTCAGAGACGAAACTTGCAGTGCAGATTAGTTATTCAAATGATGTTCAAAACTATTAACTCTTCCTGTTGAGAGAATCGAGGGGCGCAGGCTTCGTTTAAAGTTCTACGGGCTTTCACATTTTGGCCACAGAACGTCAGCAACGAAACTTCCAGAACAAATTAGCTTCTCAAATTTTCTTTGAAACAATAAATCGTTACTCATCAATAAATGGCTGGGGGCGGGGTGTTCGCTTGAAGTTCTCTTTGCGTTTTGACCGCAGAACTGCTGTGACGAATCTTTATTATTATAATTATAATATTATATTATAATATTACATTAATATAATCTTTATATATTATAAACAGAACAAATTAAGATTTCAAATAATTTTTCCTGCGGAAGAATCGAGGGGACACAAGCTACGTCTGTAGTTCTGCGGGCCTTATCATTTTGACCGCAAATTAGTTATTCAGATTGTATTAAAAACAATTTTCCGGTGAGAGAATCGCGGGGGCAAAGCTTTGTTTAAAGTTCTGCAGCATTTCACATATTGCCGCAGAATTGCACTTCCGGAACTCACAGTGAAAATTATTTATTCAAATGATGTTTAAAACAATTTTTTCGCGTAAGAGAAATGCGGGGTGGAGGGGGAGGGGAGTCTCCTTTCAAATATTTCGGGATTTCACATTTTGGCCGCAGAATTTCTGACGGAGCTTGAAGTAAAAATAGTCATTCAAATTATTTTAAAACAATTTTTTCGCTTGAGAGAATCGCGGGGACGAAGTAGTTATATTTGAAACAATTAACTTCAGGCTAAAATTAAGAAAATAGGTGTAATCCAACCCCCCCCCCTCAATCGGAAAAATGTTTTTTTAACATTTGTTCTGCTATCTGGAAATTAGTTAACGTCCCAATGCCGAGCTTGAAATTTTTGAACTTGAGTTTTTTGAACTGAATTTCTGAACCGATGATGTATATATATAGTAAGCATTAATAACATAATTACAAATATATTTGTCAAACTAAAGCATTTAAAATATGAGTTAATGAAAATAAAGCAAGAAGTATTTACAAACTTATGAAATCTTTCTAATTCAAACTCTTCATAGAAAAATGAAACAACGTTAAAAAATAATTATTGTCTTTACCATGGTATTAAAAAATTAAGTTGATTTGGTTGGATTTTTGGCATAAAAGCCTTAATAGGCTATTTGCCTATTAATAATATTATACAATTGTTTAAAAGTAAAGGTATCAAAATGAAAATGTTTGAAGAAAGAACTTGTAGAATTAAGAAAATTTTTGCTGAAATCAACACATGAATGAAGTTTTAAATTTTGAATAGTAAAAAACAGAAATCCAAACTGCTGAAGAAGGAACAATTTCCCTAACAAGTCTTTCAAAGAAAGAGGAAAATGACTAAAGAATCTGAAACGAATATGATTGAAATTTGGACAATCGCGAGGCAATCTCCATTGTATATGCAATACTGTCTGATTGACATTACATGTTTTGCATAAGGGAACTAGTTCATGGCAAAACAGATGTCTATGAGTAAATCTGGTGTGTCCCAAAGAAAGAGGTATTACAACTTCTTTTCTGGTGATCTTTGATGACTTGAAACATTCGTCGAAGGCTGACAACAGTGGTAAATAATTTCGCGACTCTCTCTATTCCAGTTCTTAAAGAAAAAAGAAAAATAAAAAACACACACACACACACACAAAGACAGCATGTAAGTACGCAAGCATATATGGGTTATTCCAACGAAAATGGTAAAATCATGTCCGAGACTAAAGAATTTTTTAAAATCAATATTAAAAACTCCCACCCATTAAGTGTATTTTTTATTGGTTCTTCATTTAATTTTGTGCCATCAAGTATCAATTGATTAGGTATAATCCATTTAGAAAGGACACAACAAAAATTATCTTTGTCAGAAGAAGGAGAAAATGACGTGTCCCAGCTTCAAATTGCTAGAATTTTCAACTTGATTTAAAATTAAACTGAAATGTAACAACAAAATAAATGACACTGCAGTGCACAAAAGATGCTTCTGACACGATTTCTGCAGTTTATTACGCAAATGAAAAAAACATTCCCCAAAAAACACTATTCTATGTTTTTCTATGTTTCGAATTGTCCACTCTGTTACAAGCCTTTTGGAAATAAAATAAACAATTGCATTCAATCTGATCTATTTTTTAAAAAATATAGATAGTGTAACTGCCGTGATTAGCTTGCTACATTGAATTATGTTGTTAACAACCAGGGTAAGCCTCATTCTTTTCTTATGGTAGTTAATTTGAACTGTTGGATGTTCACCCTGTTACAGTCGATTACATGATGTATACATTATGTGTATATTATATGTAAAAATGAGAAAACACTTTTTGGTAACATTTTGACGGTAAATATATAATGTATAAATCTATCTTGCAGAACAATTTTGGGCAAATAATTTTGCGTCGCAGAACATCACTAAGTATTCTGCTTTGGGGGAAAGAGCATATTGAGACATTTTTATTGATACAGAAGTTATTTGCTTTCAAACCCTCGTTATCAAGATATAAAGTCTTAAAGTTCGCGAAATTTTTAGAAAAGTGCCAAATTTAAGGACTTGGCGAGAAACTGAAGCTACCAAGCGATTCCACCTCTAACATACTGCAGGACATTCATTTGCAAAGCGTGTGAAAGTTGTCTTACATTACCCACTGAAACTCGCTAAATTTGACAACTTTTCTTGAAATGGCGGCTTTAAGGCTTCATATTTCTGGAACAGGAACACGTGGGCAAATAATTTATACATCCAGAAACATGTTTCACTATGTTTTCTCAATTGCTACTCATTTATATTTTTTTCCATTATTCCGCCATCGTATAGTTTTCTGGTTTGCGTTAAGCAAGTGCACAGTTTGTAATGACCTCAGATTTTGTAAAGATAACTGAATTCAAAGACACTTCCATTGCATTACATTCTATGTATAATAAAACTACACACCAGTTGCACCAAACTAGAAGAAGAAAAAGCTCTATTTTTGTAGTATTTTCTCCAAGAGATTAAAACATTTAAGACGACCATCATGAAATAATGTCTTTTTACATGCTTCAACTCCAAAGAAAAAAACCCGCTAAAATCTAAAGCCGATGATTTTATCGTTTTATATTGTGTGATAAATTACCATTAAATTGCCCAACAGGTGATTCACAGTGATAGTGTTTCCGATTACTATACCAATGACATTGACTTAGATTCAATGCTTTACGCTTAGTCCATTCATTGCATATGGAGGTAATTGGACATTATTAGTGGCTCTTATAAGGTTGCCTGCAGTGCTGATCTAAATATGCAATAACAAGAGCGTGACTGAAAATAGTAAATCTTGTTTTAAAGAAAAATACTATGTTTCATTCACATCGCAATGTAGGTGGTGTGAAGGTTGTGTCGGCTATACTTTTTAGACTACGAGAAATTAAGTACAACTTATAAAGTAGATTAACCAGTGAATGAACACATAAGCGAGTTTGCAGTTTCAAAAATTTATAGAGTCGTTAAAAATTGCAGCATTTGTCACATGACAGTGAAGACATTCTAGACGCTATATTTAATTATGTAAAAGAAACTGAAAAAGCATTTATGTTCTGCATCCAGTTTTATGGGGGGGGGGGGAGGGAAACGAAAAAAAAGTGCCCAAACCTAGTGAATGAACGTCCCTACCATTTGACAAATAAAGCATTTTCTGATCACTTTTTTTCTGCAAATGTGTAGAAAGAAGTTCCTTCTACCGATTCCTCTAAGAAAAATGTTTTAAAACCCTATTTTTTCATAAAAACTACGAGGTCTTCATTCACTGAAAGTGTTCATTTACTGGTCAGTCTTCTCGTTATTAGAAAAGAATTGCTGTTTTGTTGCATAAAAGTAGTCTGTCGAAGGGAGATCGCATTTCATATACTAATGATTCGTAAAAAAAATCTTTTGCAACTGTTACTTCTCAAAATATACATTTACCCACGTTTTAAAAAATAATGATATGTCTCAATCATATATTCATATCACAATCAAGGCGTGTGAACTGTTTTTTCTTGACTGCGAGAAATTTAGGAAACATAAATAACTCTATATTAGGGGATTACTGCAGATTTATTACATGAGAGTAGTTTAACAGCATATAAAACAACGTTTGTTTGTTTGTTTCGAATGGGGGGCTGCGTTTAGCTTTTCGCCATTTGCAGAGCTAGTGCATTCCCCAAGACCGGCATCCGCTCTTTCATAAGGCACCACCATCGGCAGAATGCCATTGAATTTTGAGAATTTTGATGTCCAGTTTCCCCACTCGATGGGGAGGTACCTGAGCTTTATTCGATGCGAAACTGCACTAGGAATTTAATTTTGCCTAGATATACTATAAGTCAAACAAGTACTCGAGGGATGTTTTACATGCCGCATAATCATACGACATAGAAGTTGTCGATTTGCTTCATCATGAAAATCCACGAACTGGAATCGGGTTTGATCCCGCGCCTTTGGGCGTGAGAGGTGTCTTAACCACTACACCACCTGCCGGCATATAAACAACGTTGAAAAGCACAAATGCGCCGGAATACGGTAGAGACGTGTATCGGAGTTACAATAAACGCTTTTTTCAATGCAAAAATGTGAGCTTATGGATGCACAGACATCCGGCTAAAGCTTTTGTCTGCACATTTGTTCTTTTTATCGTTGTTTTATATGCTGTTATTCGTGTGCACAAAATTATTTATCTAGTTCATCAGAGTATCTCGGAGAAAAATTGTGTTTATCGCTCTCTCTCTCTCATTTTCTATCAAGGATTCATATAAGGAAATGGCTTTGGTGCAACTGTTTATTTAGTTTTAATAATACACCGAAATAGAAAATAACTAGCTGAAGCATTCGCACTTGACGGAAGGAAAGCAGAAACTTTTTTTTTATGTTTTTATTTATTTATTTTTTTTTTTTTTTTGAATAACAGCAAATTTGTAATCTGCTTGATTATTTTTCGCTGATAGAGGTGGAAAAATCTTTAAAATGCTGCCTTACTTTCAAAGATAAATGTAATATTACTAAACTTATAGTGTAGCAAAAAAAAAAAAAAACTTTGAGAACTAATGTACGGTGAAAAGTTGGATTAGAATTCAGCTAAATAAAATCTCTTAAAATACTTTCGGCCCATGTTTGAACTCATACCCTTCACTGTTAATACTACAGGTTGCACAAAGCCCCTTTAATGGTGAAACGTTGTAGCACCAGCGCCAGCGGCACCCTAAGGGTTGCCACTTGACTCCTTGTGACGCCCTTGAAGGTACCATTTGGCTCTTTAGGGTGCAATAAGGCACCCATAGGGTGCCACATGGAGCCAAATGGTACCATAAAGGGTACAGTCATAAAAAAAAAAAAAAACCGAAACACTCACTCGTATTCGAAGACTATGAACACTAGAGACATGTGTAGTGTAATACGTTATTTTTTTAGGAATAATGTGCTCTACAAATTTCTATTGGTAAATTGTTGTTAATGGGTCGTCTTCATATAAAAATCTGTATCCACTTTAAAATTTTCCATATCCCCCCCCCCTCCCTTTTTATCACATATTTGTGATTAGCATCATCATTTTACTTTGTACACCAAATCCTTTTAAATTTGCTCCAGCCGTTGCTTCATAATTGAACTGAGAAAAAACCACCCCGTAATGTTAAACATATTTTTGATACTTGTGCACATAATGCCCAAACCACTTTGGGTACGGCAAAGATTGTTTTTTATATCAAAGTATGAACCAACCCAACAATAAAGACGTCCTTCACTTCCTTTCAGATGAAATTTTGAATTTTTTACGAATTATGAAATTAATATTTGAAAAAATGATGACCTGGAACCATATAATATTTTGTTTGAGAAACAATCTAGAAGTGATTTCAAAGAAGAATCCAAAATGAGAGCTCAAATTATCCAGTAGTTTTTAAGATTCGCAAAAAGAAAAATTTTTCGTACAATATAGGGACCATATACAACTGTGCAAACTGAAATAACAGCGGTAAATTTCTATGTAAAGAAAAGTTATATGCCAATTGCAAAACAGACTCAGCATTTTCATAAAGTATTTTATTTTCAACGGTAACTATACGTTGAAAGTGAGACGCCTAATAAAAGTGCTGAGTATATTTTAAAACTGATAGACAATTCATTTTTTTTTCCAACAGCGAGAAGTCTGCTTTTATGCAACATGCAGCAAATCAGAAAACTTCTTTCGTAGATATTTGATTCTCGTAGCTAAATGTGGCATCTCGGAAGGTTATGCGGAATAATCTGCCGATTTGGCGTTTTTTTTTTAATTATGTGCCACGGGTTTTAGCGTTATTGATAATCCTAATACAGTAGTTTAAAAATACAAAGACTTTTAAAACGTAACCTCTCTCCAGCAGGTATATGCTGCCTGAGTTAGTGCGTAGAGAAAAGTATGCATCTATCTTGGTTTAATCAAAAAGATAGATTGTTCTCTCTTGAACTCTAACAGTAGCATTTTTTTCTCCCAAGTTGCAAAAAATATTATAATTTTAGCAGCACTCTAGAATTTTTAATTAATTACTTGAAGCGTATAAGAGCAAGTAGTCTTGTTAACTTCTTCAAAAAAATATGAGTTGTCTTCTTTGTAAACTTTGACCTTAAAAGTACTATTTTAAATGTGGTGGTGGTCCCTAAATGTTTGTTCGTTCATGACTTTTGTTCTACTGGTCCTAAAGTAATGCCGCTTGGTACCCAGCTTACTTTTGGCCTTCCGCATCTAATTATGTAACCAAATGTAGGGGTTCTCAACTGAATATTCAGACTTTTGGTTCATTTCACTTTGTATATGGCCCCTTATCAAAATTTTGTTCACATAGTTTTAAAGAAGACTTTAATCCATGTCAGAAGACACCAGTCTTTTGTTCTTAGCAAGAAAAGAAGCCGAATAATTCAAAGTGTTTCGTTTTTTTTTTCTATGACTGTACCATAGGGAGTCAAGTGGAACACTTCAGGGGGCGCTGCTGGTGTTACAACGTTTCACCCTTAAAGGTGCTTTGTTCAGCCTGTAGTTTTAAGAGTGTACCGCTCTAATGCATCATAATTTTTGGATGTTATTTATTGAAGTAAAGTGTCATAAACAACAGAAAAAAAAAACTTTTTTTTTCTTTGACGAAAAAAAAAAAAAAATAGACGGTGGGTCTATTTTTCGTAAGTAGTCAGCACGATAAGCTTATACGTGAGAGGTAAATCATGGAATTCGATAAAGAAATACGGAAAATCTGGCATATTGACCGAAAACAGGCTAGAGAAATCTACAAATTAAAATGAGGTTAAAACAGATAAATAAGCAAAGTATGAGAAATTTATGCCCTTTGAAAATAACTTATAAGTTAATAAAGTATTGCAGTTTTGTAACACGAAAGTAGTCGTTCAAAGAGAGAGAGCATTTCATATTTTAATGATTAAGAAAACATTTTCTGCTGTTGTTGCTATTTGTTTAGTTTTGATAATAAATAATAATGGAAAATAATTTATGTCTTCAGATCAAAATTAATGTTGAAGGAAAAATAGTTATAATGGTAATAACCATTGAAAAATATATCGTCAGCACCATGCTAAAATAACGAATGGGAAAAATCGCGTTTTTCCAAGTTCGAATTTTGCAAATAATTAAAATTAAAATGATACCTTCAAACGATAGTTTTACACTTAAAGATATCTGTAAAATTTAAAAACTGAAAATAACCAAACAGGTCAGGCGGGAAAAAATTATGTTCAGTGTTTTGGCTCTCCTGAAAAGTGCCAATTTTCACATTCGTAATTTTAGCATGGTGCCGATGATATGCTTGCTCTACCAGTTTCTTCTGAGAAAATTACCCAACAAATGATTTAGCAATTAGCATTTTTAATTGTTGTTTTTTAATCATATTCGATATAATTTTTGGTTGTTTTACTGTTAAAGCGATACAATCGTTCTGGGTAACTTTGTGGCACTTCAATTTTTGCTTTCATATGTTTGACTTAAAATACAAAAATAATTAATTTATTAAGCTAAGATTAAATTAAAAATTTAAAAGACCCCCACCCTGATTGCCGATCTCATATTAAAACGAACTTCAGTGGTGAGAAAGAATTTTAAATTCAGTATTGTATACATTCAATTTTTTTTCGAGAGGACTGAACACGGAAAAGGAAAGATAATAGTTACTAGTAAAACTTGCTAGTCGCAAAAGCAAAATAAAGGGGGAATATTGAAAATCTTCTTAAAATCCTTATACTAAAATCTATTACAAGTATTTTAACTGTAAACAAATAGAAACTGGCAACAGATAAACATTTTAACTCATTGAGTTTTCTTGCCTCGTCGGCCAACAGTGACATCGCTTTCCAATTATGTAAATTTAAGGCTTAGCTGCACTTTCTAAAAACATTATATTTCGAATTCTAAATAACATGAAAGTTCCAACCACATGCTATCAGACGCAGAAAAAAATTTCTCTTTTTTTTTTGGTACAATTGTTTTTTTTTTTATTTTAGAGTATTTTTCGACTTCAAAAGCGCGAAAAACATTTTAAAGGTTTTTAATTAGTATCTTTGTTAATTAATATCATCCGAAGTCTAGACCACAGACAGATACACAGACACGTCAAACTTATAACCCCCTTCCGTTGCGTCGGGGTTTAAAAAAAACGAGAATGATCAATTCTGTGATCTACTGCCAAGTTTATAAAAGTATGTTCTCCATTCTTTGTATTATGTATTAAAAAAAGTTGCATTATTCAATAACCCTGAAGTTACTGTTTGAAAGCAATTTTTGAAGTTGCTGAAATCTCTCTTCCTGTAAGAAAAAAAATTCCATGCAACTTACAAATAATAGATACCGTAAAATGGGGTGAATCGGAACACTTTTCAGCTTTGATTGTAAAAAAAGCAGTTAAAAGATTTTTTTTTAATTTGATTTTTTGGGTAAAAACTTCGGTCTTGCTTTACTTTTGATATTCCAAGCAAAGACAAAACATTTTGAGCAAGTATTATTAAAATATATAGGAAATTATGGGTGTTCCGAATCACCCCGCTGATAGGGGTCAATCGGAACACATGTTTAAATTTTTATTTTTTTCAATTTAACCTGTAATAGGTCTCACAAATATGAGTAATATTGATGGGGGAGAATAAGAACAGATAATTACTATCAAATAAATGTATAATTTCAATACCAGAAAACGTTTATAATTTGTCAAAATTCAAAATAATTTTGAACTTATGAAAAATGAAAAGTAATTTCAAGAAATGCTTTTGAATTGAAATACAAAGATTTATCATGAATGGAAGTCACTCATGTCGTCCACAAATATGTACTTGTCCTTAAAACTAGCAGTTGTGGACTGGCTTAAGTGTTTTCTTAACATCTCCTGGGATGAACTCTGCCTTTTCTTTAGTTTCTTAAAATCTCTGGGTTTCGGGGATTGTCCTGAAAGATTTTTTCGCTTATTTATCACTGTCTGTGTGCTGGACTTTTACTACATAAAGTCTATGTGACTTTCCCCGCGTATGTTAAGTAAAAAGAAGTCTCCTGGAGAAAAAATCTTTTGAAATCTGCAACTTTTTGTCATTCTAAGATCTGGTGCTCACAAGAAGGGATAAACAGTAATAAATCCTTGTCCTTGTCTTGATTAGAAGATTTAGGGTTAGAATCTTGATTTTTCAAACAGTTTTCTTCAAATAAGTTTGAATTGGAACAACAGAACAAAGTATTCCGATTCACCCCGCAATTTTTTTTCCTATGGCATTTTTCAGAATTCTTCATTTTTATGACACAGTTTATAAAAAATGTAAATTCTAATGTGGTATTCTGTTGTTCAGATACATGCATAATTGAAACATACCACTCTTAGTTTTTAAATATAAGAAGGTTTGTTCTTGCATATGAAGTTTTGCAGTCTATGAAAATGTGATGTTTTCTAGCATTCCACGTGCAACCCTCCTTAGAGGCCAGTAGCGTTGCCAGATTAACAAAAGTAATTTTTTCCTACTTCCTATGATGTTACCTTTCTAAAAAAAAATTCACGACGAAAAATACCCAATAGTATATTTATGAAGAATTTCTTTGTACGGTCGGGAAGTTTTGTTCCGATTGACCCCGCCGTTCCTATACACCCCATTTTACGGTAACTTGCAATGTTGCGAAGTGCGAAGTTACTGTTTGAAAGCTATTTTTGAAGTTGCTGAAATCTCTCTTCCTGTAAGAAAAAAATTCCATGCAACTTACAAATAATAGATAACTTGCAATGTTGCGAAGTGCAAAGGCGATGTTTCTAAACATTTAGAAATTTTCCTTTGCTGCTTAAAGCAGCTAAGTTGCACAACTTTTATTAAAATAATTTATTTTTGCCCTTATTTCTGACGTATCATAAAGTTATTTTACACGGCAGGAAAACTTTGAACATTGCTTTAAATAGATTTAATAATTATTATTCCTTAATTTTGGATAGCTATAACATTACTACAACAATACTAAGCACAAGTTGTTCGTCCATTTCAGCAAATAAATACAATAAAAACAAAGTTACTCAAAAACTTACTTCCAAAACTCAAACTAATTGAATTTTTTTTTCCAATACATTAGCTCCAAAAATTTATCATTTTAGGAAAACATTTACATCATCACATTTAATAATTTAAATGCGATTACAACAATTTTACTTCAAGGAATATATCTAAATGTGCTTACAACACAGTTTAAAATATTGTAATGAGAACTAATAAAATTTAAAAGAAGAATTAAAAAGTTTTTCGAGCTTTTAGAGCTTGTCACTTGATTTGTTTTTGAAATAAGCGGTTCAATTAAGCATGGAGAGCTGTTTCATGAAAAGAAATTGCTAAAAATCCTAAAAGTTTTTACTTATTTGCTTTTCGTGGCATATTAGTTTTGGATATAGAAAACATGCATGTATGCTATACATCTAAAATTTTATATTTATTTAGATACTTGCGAAGAAAGTTTAATGCTTAAGTTTGTTCACAATATTTATGTTGCGTTCATAGGAAATCTATTAGTATCAGCAACAGTTTTTTTATATGTTTTATCCTCTCTTAAATTTGCGTCAGAGATACAAGATTTATTTCTGATAGCCGTGTTTCATTGAAAGTTTTAAACTTGTATAAATATTGATTTCATACAAAGCCATGTTTTATCAGAGAAAACTTTTATCTTGTTGCCATATTATTATTGTTTAAACATCAGGAACATCAAGTGCTTTTTAAAGATTAGATCTGCATTTGTATCTGTTTTACTTCTAGTTTAAATAGTTCATAATACTTTATTTATTTAAATAATCTGATAAGTAAGGAAAGTGAAATTTCTGAAAATACTAGCATGAAGTATTTTTCTTGGAATAAAATTACATTGTTTTAATTAAAATAAAATTCAGGCTTGAAACAATAATTCTTCTCCAATTAGCAAAACAAATTTTATTTAACCACTGGATCAAATTGAACACCATTTGGTATACAAAGTAAAATGATGATGCTGATCACAAATATATGATAAAAAAAGTGGGTTCTCATCAGGGGGGAGGGGGGGCAAAGGGTGCAAAACACAATGCAATTTCATTGGAAAACATCAAAAACCACGCCTACCTATTTGTTAATATTTGATTTCTCAAAGCCAAGGGGGGAGGGGCAATTGAATCCCCGATCCCCCTATATGATGGGTTTGGTTCTCATAGAAAATTTTAAAGTTGATGCCCATTTCAAAATGTGGACGACCCCTTAACATCAATTTACCAACAGAAATTTGTAAAACACATTATTCTTGAAAAAATAACACTGAACACGTGTCTCTAGTGTTAATAGTTTTCGACCACGAGCAAGTGTTCGTTTTGAAAAAAAAAAAACATTGTTTTCTCTTGCGTTGTTTGGTAAACTGTGACCTCGAAAGTAGCATTTAAAATGTTGTGGTGGTCCGTTAATCGTTTTCCGTTTATATCTTTTGTTCTACTGGTTGTAATATAATGCCGTTTGGTACACAGGCTGTTTTTTGCTTTGCACACCTAATTATGTAGCCAAATATATCCCATTTGAAAATTCACTTTGTATTCATTTCACTTCTCAACCCTAGCAAAATGCTACTGACGTAGTTTTGAAGAAAACTTTAATCCATGGCAGATGACACCTTTCTTTTTTCCTTATCAAGTATAACAACCAAATAATTAAGAGTGCTTCGTTTTTTTTCTTTTTCTTTTTCTTTTTTTTTTTTTTAATTTTTTCTTCCTATAACTGTACAATAAATCGGAAATGAGAGGTGGTTGGGACGCGGGAGTATGATCTGGATTTTTTTTTTTTTTAATTGAAGACCGAAACATTTATAACAAACATGTGTTAACCAGGACATGTGGTAAAAAAGGGGGGGGGGGGCAAGTAAAAGAAAAACAATCGCCCTTGGAATATTTCTGGACTCGCTTAATCTTTCACCGAATAGCTTGAGAAAACAAATAGTTTCACTTTGATCTCGTTAACTAAACTTTACCAGTTTAAGTACACGAAACAACATTCGCCATCAGAGAAATTTTTCAGGTTGGATCGCAGTCCGGCGTATACTGTCTTTAAAAGCTGCTACTTGATGCCATAAGACTGTGGCGTAACTTGTGAAATTCCTGTAAAAAACTATACTTGTTGTTCAATAGTATAGTTTATGTGAACCTTCTTTCACATTTCAACGTTGGAAATGACACCTCTATCTCTCACAACACTATTTACAGGTACTCATACGGCAACTACAGCGCTCAGCACCATCTGTTGTAACTAATTAACTTGTAACTAATTTTTCAAAATTCTGCACTTGATTTTTACGACTTTCACAATAAACGCACTTTTTGTTTTATTACGAATTCGTTATACGTGCTCGAGATATTCAATTTTGAAATCAGGGAGTTCTTTTCTAGACACCCTGTATATTTGGTGGACAATTGCTAAGGACGGACGGCAATAACAGAACAGCAATAGCAGGCGCTTGTGCCACTACGTCTAAAATGTGCCATGTGCAACCCTCTGTTTTAACAGTGTATAGGTATGTGTGTGTGGGTGGGTACGTTTGTGGAAACGTTTGGATTTAATTCTTACCTGTCTACAAAATTGTTTTATACGTTATGGAAGTATTATCTAGAAAAGCACTTTATAAAAATATATATATAAGGAAGCTTTAAATATAATCACTATAAAACGTGTCGTTTTTTTAATTTCACAATCCTATATATGTATCTTGTTTATTTCAGGCTCTGTGGGCGACATCTTGGAAAGTAGGGTGTGGCTACACTGTTCACAGTTATTCTAATGACCCGAGGTTCCAGTATGTTGAACTTTATACCTGCAACTATGGGCCCACGTAAGAAAGTTATTTTATTTTCGTACTGAAAATAATTGTTTGCATGAAAACTGCTAACTATTTGTTATTATAGAAGACAAAAAATATAGCTTGTTGTTGACAAGCAAAAACAACTTATGTACTGCATATTAAAAAAAGCAAATTAAAAATTCTTTTAGAATAAGAAGGGGCTCCCAATATTTTGTAGACAACGAAATATGAATGCAATAATTATCTTTCAAGGAAAAGTATCCAGTAGTTATTAAGTCAAGTTTATTAAAATATATATTATTCTGCGTTTTTTTATTTATTATTTTTTTAATATTCTAAAATTTTGTGCATTACTATGTAAATTTGGATAGTTAAATATTTCAATTTTAATGTAATGCAATACTGTATCACCTTTTTGTTTTATTTCATTTTTCCTGACAACTAGTGTTTATGTAGTCTCCCTGTTTTTGTAATTATCTTTACAGGTAATAAAAAATAAATAAATAACCGAACAAAAAAGGCTGAAATACGTGTACTTTAATATGTTTTATTATTTTTCTCGGAGCTAAAAAATAAAATGTATCAAAGTTTATGACTTATAGAGGGATAAGCGTATAGAGACGGCCAGACTTCAAGCGAAATAAACTTGTTCTGCTATTTTCTCGGTACTGTCTTTAACGACAAGTTTGCTCATGCTTGAAAATTTCAAGTTTTTCTTTGTTCGAAACGTTTAATTAAATTTCTTCCCACCAATTAATTAAATAACTTCACACCAAATTGCGGTACAGTTGCAAAAGTAAAGAAGCGCACCCCGATTTGACGGCCTAGAGGTAGCACAAAACAACACCTTAGTCAAGACAGCATTGGTTACAGTTAAAGCTCCTTTAGAGGACAGGCTGACTTGTCCGACATTTTTGTTGCACGATAATTATGAATCCACCCTTGTTACAGGTATTTGAAACACATTAATATTATACCTGGTTGCTCTGGCGTAAAATAACTTATGATTAGTTGGATAAAGCACCATATTGGGTAAATTTAAAAAGATAATTTATTTCTGGAATTTAAAAACAGTTTATTGGGAAATATTTCGTGAAATTGGGTCTATTTTCATATTGCACTTGTTTTAAGCCTGAGTTTATGAAATGTTTTTGTCATACAGACAAAATTAGTCAGATACAGTGCGTCGAAAAAGTTTAAGCACAACCGAAATCTTTTGATAAGACGAAAAGTATACACCAAAAAGCTTTGGAATTTTTATTGTAATTAAACAAACAGCTTACAAATCCATGTTTCGAATGTGGAAACAATTCATAGAAATTAAAATATAATTACACGATAAAATCAAAATTTTGCTGTCGCAAAAGTTTAAGCACTAAAACGGAATATATATATATTAGAAAGCATAAAAGTCTTTTAGTAGTCTACGGTGTTACCGTTGCATCTGATGAGTTCGAATATGTTATTTTTCATCGATAGCACGAAATTATGGAAGGTTTCGGGAGTTAGTCTGTACCAGGCTTTCTCGATTGCAGATTTAAGCTCTTGAACATAGCAATACTGCTTAACATTCTGGTATACGTCACGTGCGAGAATTCCCCAGATATTTTCTATGGGATTTAGATTCGGGCTGAGTGCTGGCCAGCTCATTACACTAATATTTTGAGAAGCAAGCCATTCTTTCGTACTACGGGAATTGTGTATTGAAGCGTTGTCTTGCTGAAAAATCCAATCAGGACCACCTAGGACTTCACCAAATGGTAACAAATGCTTTCTCAGGATATCTTGATACCTTTCTAAATTTTGTACACATTTTAGAAAGCTAAGAGAAGTTTGTCTGTTGAAGCAAAAAGCACCCCATACCATGACTGAGCCACCACGATGTTGCCTATTGAATACGCTCTTTGAATCTTTCCTCAAGTTACTCCAGTAGAATGAGAATCCATCTGGACCGTCTAAATTCAATTTTTTTTTCATCAGAGAACACAACAGTAATCCATTCGTCACTATAATGCATATGATGCTTTGCCCACTGCAGTCTTGTTTGCTTGTGACACTTTTTCAGAAAAGGTTTGCGAGATAACTTTTGTTTTTTGATAAATCCTGATTCTTTTATTCGTCTGCTTATGGTATCACGTGATAATTTTGTTACAAGTCTAGTTTTTATTTAATTACGTGACAAATTTTCAGTTAAGACCAGTTTTTTAATTTTTTTATCCTCACGAGAGGTAGTTTTTCTCGGTCTTCCTGAGCGAAACGCAGGTTTAAATTGATTTCCACGTTTTAGAACATTATAAATACCACGTTTAGATCGATTTAAAATCACTGAAATTTGCATAACAGAGTTACCTTCTGCTTTCAGCTTGTAGAGTTTCACAACTTCTTCAGACGAGAACTGTAGTGACTTCGGCATCTTGATAACACTTTAAGAAATTGCTACACTATATAACTCGTTCAAAAGAACCGCACTGGTTCTTCACGCATCACGTTTTAAGAGATATTTGCATAAAATCTGATCTGTGCATAAACTTTTGCGACAGCCAAAAAAATATCTTTTGTATTTTCTGACTTTCGTTGCGGTTATATTTTTCAAAACTTCAAACACTTAATTAGCATCATAGTAGCCACTTACAGTATAAATATGAAAGCATTCTGCTGAAGAGATTTCCTTTTATTCAAAAATTTGCATAGTGCTTAAACTTTTGCGACGCACTGTATCATCTTTGCAGCTACAATTCAAGCTTAGCTTCCACTTTTCTTCAATGCGACTTGAGTACAGATACCAGTGGTTCCACGCCCACCGTTTTGGAACCAAAATGTCGGATGAGTCAGCTCCCCTCTTACAGGAGTCTTAGTTACAGTTACACTGATTGGCTTTTCAGTTAATCAGCTAATGTTTCTAGAGAAAAACGGCCATATTTACCCGAGTTGACGGTATAGCAATTTTTTTTTTAAGTACAGAGATCTTTAACTGTTGAGTCATTTTCAGAAGATATTCGTTTTCTACTTGTTTTTGATTAGCTGCATTGCTATTTAAAACCTCATGTAAAGTAACTAATGCTATATTTTTACAGGGGTAACCTGTACATGCAAGATATGTACAGGATAGGTACAGCTTGCAGTCAATGTCCAGAAAACACTTGTTGTGGGAAACAATGCGAACGGATGGGAGTGCGATCTGATTTTGGCGGTCTTTGTAGTAAGGAAATATGAATTTATTATTCTATATCATCTATGTACAGAGTATTATTTCGGTTGCTTAATTTTTTCACGGAAACTAAGCTCTCACACATCTTTTAAATTTTATGTGAACTTTAACATCTTAAACGAGATTTAGGGCAGTTACGCACGTAAGCACAAAGGTAGTTTATTAAAGTTACAAAAGATAACAGTAAATAAATAAAAATAAATAAATAATTATAACAATTTACAATGAACGTCACTTGGAAACAATTTTCACTTTTATACATGATATCCAGCAATGTTTATGCACGTATTCCATAGGATTCCCAATTCCATCTGCAGATTCTTTGGGCTGTTGTCTCATTCACAGAATAACTTCATGTCAAATTGTTTGTCAAGATGTTGTTTTACTAGACGAAACTGATGGAAATAATTTGAGTCAAGTTTACACTATAAGATGAATGCTGTCCATCTGTTTGATACATTGAAACAACGTTTTATAGGCAAGCAATTTGCAGACAATGTTCATCGTCAAGTCCACCTGTGGATCAGACAGCAACCTAACGATTTTTACGCAATTGGATTTGGGTTTCTGATAAAAAAATGGGAAAGGTGCTTCAACGTTCTTAAGATGGTGGGAAAACTAAAATTTGTTTCCAACCGATTATAAGACAAGCTCGCCACTTAGGGGGCAGGGGGGTATTGCCCCCCACCCCCACACACACATACTGATTGCGTTTAACTTCATTCCAAAGAACATTAGAAAGAGTAATAGATTTTTTCTATTGCAGCTTTGAATTTGTGGCAGGGGACTGTTTGAAAAAACTCCCGACAGAACTTACATGACAATATTAAGTTTAAGAAACACGTAATTAGACCTTATTTCATAAAAAAAAGTTGCATCATTCTATTTTTAGACATTAATTGCCAAATTCATGTAGTGCTAATAGGTTTTTCGAAATATTACTTTAAGTTTTAGACTATACGAGTGGGACAGCCAGGGGACTGTGCTTTTAGGGCTTAGATAATTTCTGGAAGAAAAATCTTGAATTGTTATCGCTTCAAGTACAATTGGGCTACAAAGTATTAATGCTTTACTTGAATTAAGAGAGATAATTACTTTGTTAAACCTTATTATTTTTATTATAATTGGTTTGGACAGCAAATTACGAGTTTACAGAGAAATGCCCATATATATATATATATATATATATATATATTAGAGCTAATATTTAGAAAAGTGCCAATTTGAGTCCCAAGTGAATTTTCACTAGTATTTCAATAACTAGTTAAAAAAATAATTTTCCCCAGAAAGAAGATAAGGTTCTGCTTTCCTTTCATCTAATAACATCAGAAAAAAAAATTTTTTTCTTCAGAAAATATTGTTTTTATGCATCAAAAATCAGATCGGTAACGTGTCCCCAGTAGCAAAGCTTAGCATGCAAGCAGGTCATGCGCACTTTCTAACTTCCCAAAAAAACGCACTTGCACAAAAAACGATTCTATTTCTACCCCTTTGTTAATATTTTACTTTATTTTTGTTTTAATCGATTTCTGATTTTCTAGCCGATGCAAAATAAGCGTGTCCCAAGTTCCGCCGTCAGAGTGGTAACAATAACTTCCTATCTATGTTTAGGCTCCCAAAATCATTTCCTGCACCTATACCACGTGATACTGAGTACCTGGTGGGATGTTTTATAGAATCGTAATTAAAAATTTGTATTTCTGCATCTAAAGTTGTAGGTAAAATTTTTTACAGTGATTTTATAAAATGTGTGTCATTTGAGTCATCAGATCGGTAACACGCTCTAAAATGCGCAGTTTTTATTATTTTAAAAATTATTTTATATATAAGTATAGTCCTTTATTACAAGTGAAAAAAACACGTGTTTGATTTTGGTTTAGTGCGATCGACTCGGAAATAAAAAAAAAACTTTGTCAGTTTGTCAGATCGGTAACAGTCAGAGCGGTAACATTGAAAAACAGCGAATATGTTACAGAACTAACTCACACGTTTCAGAATTATAAAAAGCAAAAATCATAGGTTTTAGCCATATATATTGAATATTTTTGTTCTTAAAAAATTAAAAGCAATGCGTTTTAGTACAATTGCTTCATTTGTGGTTTGTATGACCTAACAATAGAAGTTAGTAAAATAAGAAAAATTGACACTGCAGAAATTAAGTTAATTAATTATTATTACTTTATTTATTTATTTATTTATTTATTTTTTTTTTTTTGGTGCTTCAATTTCTCATAACTTCGCTAAATAACTAGATAATAACTAGCATGCTAAATTTGAATTTCTGATCAAGAAATTAAATTTCTTGCAACTAATTAAAGAAAAGCAAGCAGCAGAGTTGTGTGTTGAAAAAGTTGAAGTTGTGTGTTGTTTTAAAACCAAACAAATGTTTTATTAGCTTGGATTTGGTAATCTCATAATTTATTTTATCTAAAAACCTTATCGCTCATTTTTCCAAGAAATGCTTTTTTATAATGAAATTTGATTTTTTAGCCTAATATATATATTTTAATATAATTATCTTAATTCTATGTTAAAAATGCAAGGAAATGATATCATGTTTAGAGATGTTAACGAAGACTGAAAGCATAAACTCAAATATGTAGCTCATATTAACATCAGATCTGTAACATTCATCAGATCTGTAACGGCTTAAAAGTGAGTAATCTAAGGTAGGCGGGGTAAATAACTTCCTTGACTTCCCCCCTTTTATTTTCTTGCATTTAGACCCAATTTAGACTTAAAATCCAATATTAGTTTTTTTCCTGCATTTTTTTTTTTTTTTTTTTTTTTTTTTTCAGAAAACTCCAACTTCAAATTGGCACTTTTCCAAATATTGCTCATATATATATATATATATAGTATATATATATATATATATTATATATATATATATATATATTATATATATATATACAGGGTGTCCACTCCAATCGTGGACCAATAGCTAATTTCTAAACCGTTAGAGATAAGCATATAGTTCATTTAGGAAAAAATCTCCAAATTATGAAAGGAATTTTGGGTCTATTCGATGTTTTTCAAAAAATCAAATTTTGAAAGAGTTACGAAATTTAAATTTTTATACAGCCCCCCATTCCTATCAATCATATTTAGTAAAACATTCTTGACACTGTAACGTTTAAAACTAAAAAAAAATCACTCTTCTACCACAAAAATTGACCGAGTTATGACGTTTTGAAAAATCAAGATTTTGCATTGTTTCATGACGTCATCGAGAGATCGCGTAAGGGACCGTATGCGAAATCCTTCAAAATCTTGATTTTTCAAAACGTCATAACTCGGTCAATTTTTGTGGTAGAAGAGTGATTTTTTTTTAGTTTTAAACGTTACAGTGTCAAGAATGTTTTAATAAATATCATTGATAGGACTGGGGGGCTGTATAAAAATTTAAATTTCGTAACTCTTTCAAAATTTGATTTTTTGAAAAACATTGAATAGACCCAAAATTCCTTTCATAATTTGGAGATTTTTTCCTAAATGAACTATATGCTTATCTCTAACGGTTTAGAAATTAGCTATTGGTCCACGATTGGAGTGGACACCCTGTATATATATATTTATATGTACTAGAAATGAAGGGGGGAGGTAACTACAATTATTAATAATTATATTTATATGTTGTATTTTAAGAATTTATCTCTATATACACAATTGTTCTAATTGAAATTAAAAAGCAGAAAAAAATGACTGCTTGCGCAATCCATTGTTAAATTACAAAATTAAAATTTGCTGATTTTCAGAGACCGTCAGCACGTTTGGTCCCCAACCTGAGTTTCCTAGAGGACACGTGTACTTGTGGTGCAATTTTAGAGAAGGCCATCCGAATACAGAGTGGTGTGAATTCATCATTGAAGGAGCACGCCATTGGAAAACAAGAAAAGTTGCAACTGGTAAAAATTTTATCTGACAAACTGATGTTTTCAGCCCCCGATGCAACAAGGAAGTGGGTTATAAGTCTGCCGATCTGTGTAACTGTCTGTGGCACTCTAGCGCTTAAACGGATAGATAGATTTTGAAAAAAAATATTTTGTTCAAAAGGTGAGTCTATCGGTCTGTGAGCGAGCACTACATGCAAGGGGGTGCGCTGTGCTATTCTGCTAAAACGTAAAAATTAGTTTAAATTGAAGGCCGAGTAACAATATTTTTATTAGAAGCGAAAGCTCATTTATATTGAGGAAAAAAGTTTATGTTTACATACCCAAAGGGCATCGACAAAACCATCGAGTTAAACACATATTTCTACCCCTAATTGAGTTTCGAGTAGATTTTTACTTTCAAAATGAAAATAATAATGTTAAATAATGAAAACTAGACAAAAGCTCTAAAAAATGTACAGAACAATGAATAAATGAGTTTGAAGAAAGAGAGAAAGAAAGGGGGGAAAAACACGTTAAAACATATTAGGGGAAAAAAAAGATTTAAATGTATCAAATAAAGTTTTTTTGCGGGGGGAAGGGAGCTTGTCTGTAAAGTTAATAATTTTCAGGAAGGGAGATCTGGACTTTGAAAACCTCTGGTCTAGCATATCCCGCAATAGATATCTGAGGAGTGAGAGAGAAAAGTTATGTTTCATGCTTCGAAATGTTTTGAGTAAACGCACCTGTTTTAGATATGTACAAGGTTGTAATTCCACAAGTTATAAAATTTCATTGGTTACATAACGACGGAAAACAGCAGTTATCATTTGCGTGGCATAAATAAATGTATTAAATAATTTTTTCTCTGAATGGAGAAAGAATAATGTTTTTTAAATAGTTAGGTGTATTTTAAATCAGGTTTATAGCTGCGTATTATATACACAGCTGCAGCACAAAAACTGTCTCCTGTGATCGTAATAAAAAGGCGATGATGATTTTTTATAGTATGAAATACCTTTAAGGTGTACGTCTGCACTTAAAATCCCAAAAAATAGACCAAAACAGGGTAAGTCAGGGTACAGTCATAGAAAAGAAAAAAAAAAGAAACACTAGCTCATACTCGAAGACTATTAACTCTAGAGACACGTCTAAGGTGTTATTTTTTCAGGCATAGTGTGCTCGATTAATTTGATAAATTGTTGTTAGGTGCAGTCTTCATATACATTGGCATCAACTTTAAAATTTTCTTCGGTAATCCCCCTTTTTTATCATATATTTGTGATCAGCACCATCATTAAACTTTGTATACCAAATGGTGTTCAATTTTCTTCATCCGTTGCTTCACAATTAAACTGCGAAAAAAGCATCCCGAAATGTTAAAAATATTTTTGATACTTATGCATATAATATGCCTCAACCACGTTGGGTACGACAAAGATCGTTTTTTTACATCAGACTATGAACGAACCAAACAGTACAAACGTCTTTTGCTACCTCCTGAAGTGAAATTTTGATTGTTTTATGAATTTGAAATTAATATTTTAAAAAATGATGATCTGGAACCAGATAATATTTTGATGGAGAAAAAAATTAGAAGAGATTTTAAAAGAGAATCCAAAATGTGGCTCAAAATATCCGGTAATTTTTAAGATATTCTAAAATAACCATTTTTCGCCCTTTTGAGGGACTATATACAGTGGTGCAAACTGAAACAATGAAAGAGGAATAGTTTATTTATCAGTTTCAGAAAATACTCAAGAGTTTTAAAAAGTTTTTCGATTCCAACGGTAATTATTCACCGAAAGCAAAGAGCTTGATAAAAGTTCGAGTTTATTTTGAAACTAGTAGATAAACCAATTTTTGCAATAGTGAGAAGTCTGCTTTTATGCAACATGCAACAATTAAGAATTTTTTTTACGCAGTTACTTGATTTTATACATAACAAATGATGAAAACAAGTAATTACCTAAAGCAAGCGTATGAAAACGAGTAGCTTTAGTTAATTCCTAGATTAAAAGATGATTTGTGTTAACTCTTTTGCGTTGATCTGTAAACCATGACCTTGAAGGTAACATTTTTGAATGTGTTGGTGGAACCTAAATCGTTTTTCGCTCATAACTTTCGTTCTACTGTTCCTAAAGTAATGCCGCTTGGTACTAGGCTGCATTTTGCGTCCGTATCTAATCATGTAGTCAAAAGTAGCAGTTTCCATTTGAATATTATGACTTTGCGTTCATTTCGTTTCGTATATGGCCCTTTATCAAAAATTTACCTACGTAGTTTTAAGGAAGACTTTTATATATGTTGGATGACATTTTTCTTTTTTTCTCAGCAAGTATAGCAGCCGAATCATTAAGAGTGTTTCGTTTTTTTTTCTATGACTGTACCACACCCTACCTATGAGGAAACATTTATAAAAACTGTTCTGTTAATGAAAAATGGAAAATAATGCCTAATACTCTTCTTAACGCAAATCTAAATTCTGTGTTAAATTAATCAGTACTAACAGATACTATATAAATTATTGAAAAAACGAAATCGTCACTTTGAAGCAAATTACCTTGAGAGCCAGGCAATTCGTCCCACTCGATACATGCCCGCTTAAAATAACATTATAAAGCTTATTATAATGGAGAAAACTGGTGGTGGTCAGCTAATGCAAATCATTATCTGAGTATAACCTAATAAAAATTTAAATGAACTTTAAATTAAGAAAATGAGATTTTACATGATTTTGTCATATACTGACAGCCTTTTAAAACTATGTTGTATTTAAAACTTTCCACAACCATTGCAATCTTGAGGTGCAACTATTTAGAGGACAGGCTGACTTGTCCGACATTTTGGTTCCAAGACATTCTTGGATCCATCCTTATTACAGGTATTTGAAACACATTAATATTATACCTGGTTGCTCTGGCGTAAAATAACTTATGATTAGTTGGATAAAGCACCATATTAGGTAAATTTAAAAAGATAACTTATTTCTCGAATTTAAAAACAGTTTATTGGGAAATGTTTCATGAAATTGGGTCTATTTTCATATTGCACTTGTTTTAAGCCTGAGTTTATGAAATGTTTTTGTCATATAGACAAAAATAGTCAAATATCATCTATGCAGCTACAATTCAAGCTTAGCTTCCACTTTTCTTCAATGCCACTTGAGTACAGATACCAGTGGTTCCACGCCCACCGTTTTGGAACCAAAATGTCGGATGAGTCAGCTCCCCTCTTATAGGAGCCTTAATCCGAATAAGCCTTATATACTTCTTTTCTTTTTTTTAATATCTTTGTCGAAATCAGATAGTTGACAGCTTACTTTTGAGAGACTTTCTTAGGTTTTGATATACTTCATGGCATTTCTTCACTTAGTGACAATTCTTTGGTGTAAAATTTGAGGTATTAAAAAGTTTTTTTTCCACAGGCTTCTCGATATTTTCATTCTTTTTTTTTTACAATTAAACTAATAGAAGGACCTGAATTTGAACTGTCGAAAGTTTATATTTCTTCACGAAGATATAAATAATCCTCAATCATGCCCAGTGAGTTGGTAATTGAATCTCTAAATCAAAAAATTACATAAATAATGAGCTTCACAAGTAAAATTTAACGCATAGAATTCTAAATGAGAGAATAAAAACTGTAGAAACATTAACACACATGTGAGTCTCGTGAGTCCAAAAAACATCAGCATTTGTACTCCTGGTGTTTCAAGTTTTTCTTCACGTCAAAAGTCGTTGAGTCTGCCGAGAGCAGATAACTTCATATTTGATGTTATCGTTGAAGTTTTAACAGTCTTTTTCATCTCCGTTAGATCGAATTTAAGTTATAATTTTCTCACAAATGCAGTTTGATATTTTTTCCGGCCACCACGGACGCTTTTGCGCATGCTTCAGGTCTCTACTGATTTTGTTAAAATGGAGGTGATGGTGATAAGAGAGATAATTTTGCTTTATTTTTTGTTTTTCGCTGGGTTCCTTTATTTGACTTGTAGGTTTGCGTTGATGTTTTTTTCTTATTTAATTTATTCCCTTTCCTTATAAGTTCTAGAAAAAAAATAATATCTGACTAAGCAGAAATGCTACCATGGTGCATTTTCTTAATTAAGCTGTCACCCCTTTTTGAAATAGAACCGTTCAACGGTGCTAGGCGCGCCTTTCGATTATGTACAGTAAGCGTGTCGGAAGTGATAACAATCGCATCAACAAATATTTAACCCATTAATGCCTGATATTTCTTTAATAATTGCCTATAAAGATCATAATAAAACGGCTACAGAACACACTTTACGATAGTTATGTGCTGCAATCTGTTAATAATGAATTGAAACAATACCAAAGTAGTAATTGAACACCATTTTTTGGTTGAAATGTTCAATTTTGGTAAATTCAGACACTTTTTGGACCGTCCCTAAAAAGGGACGCTAGGCATTAACGGGTTAATTTTCAAATGCTTACTCTGCATTTTTTTTAAATGGCTGTCATCACTATTATCGGATCTATGACTTTTTATTGGAATGCTAAAGGACATTTTTAATGAAGGGTAAACTAAGCTGGAATTCAATATTCATTTTACAAATCAGAAACGAGTGGATAGCTTTAAAAGGGTCATTGATCTATATTGGGGATTATAAATTGACCAGGACCTACCTAGCTGGGCCCAGAGCCTGTTGTTGGTCGTCACATTTCTATTTGTATTTTATTTGTGTGTTACTCTTTTGAATTTTTACACTCTCTAGAATTTTCAAATCTATGCATCGTCGGCTAAGTACTACAACTAGTAAACTGCAAATTTGGAAGGTACAGAATGTTTTGCAGAAAATATTTGTTTAAACAGAGACATAAATACTTCTAATTAAAAAAATGAGCAATGGTAGTTTAATGATAGTAAATCACGTCCTCACATTCTCTAAAAACGTGAAAAAACATTACTTTGCTGAATTTCCCTGGATTTAATATAAAATAAACTTAACTGCATAGTTACTTACTTGTACAATTCATCACACGGTATTTCTAATTTTATATGTTTACTTACGTTGTTTTCTCCAACAATGTATACCTTTTTTTTTTTGTTTGTTTTTTTTTTCTTGTTCCATCATAAGTATTTTATTAATTTTTTTAGTTTTAAAATGATTTAACTTTTTGACCTGTTTTAGGAACATATGCTGCAATAGTCCTGGAAGGAGGTCAGACGACAAATCTGCATTTCACCAGAGAAATGGACTTTGGAAAATTAATGTGCTTTAAAATTGAATACAGGAAGGGACCACACATCGCAGCTGAAAGATCAAACAATCGTTTAAGTGCTGTGTTTCACAGCACGATATCCAATGGCTACTACTACTTGAACATGACGTCTGACGCAAAAGACTGGACAACGGTTGAACTTCCAATTTCTTGGTGGGGTGGACCAAGTTTGGTAAGTATTTAACAATTAGATTTTATCCCCTCAACACATTTTCAAAACATTGTCTAACATATGAATGTCATACATATCGAACTGAAAAGACAACGGGCTATTAAACGGTAAGCTTGAATCATATTATGTCAGCAATGGTTTTCAGTGTGGTGACTTCAAGGGAACATATACAATGAAGCTACCTACAGGTTAACTTCTTAAAATTAATCATTGTGAATTGCTTAATTTAAATTAGTAGTTAGGTCAACTACCAATTTCTTAGTGAGGTGTGCATTTTCTGGCAAGTACTCGAAGTCTAAGTTTTAGCCATTCAGCATATTTTCAAAAGTTTTGCACAATTTTGTACGTCAAAAATAACCCACAGATAAAATTTCAAGCTTGTTTTTTAATGTTTCTGTAGTGGTTTTTTTATTACAGTCAGTACAAAGGTGACGCTGCAAACTGAAAATATTTTACGATTTCACTTTGTCCCACTATTTCACTTTACCCCACATTCTCCGACAAGTAGGTTTACTCATCTAAACGCAAATAAATAACCCTCTTTGGTTTGTAATACTTCAAATATAAAGAAACAATAACAATGTGCACTTTAACTGTCAGTAAAAAAACTTTTGTTGAAAAAAATAACTAAAAATATACAAACGGTCAAAATGTAGCTTAACGACGATTAATAAAATGCTGAGATTACTTAGATAAAAATTATATATATAAACCTTTTATAATAGCTTGTCACCCGGAGTATTTTCTTATTCTGATAAACATTACTCTTTTCCCCATTTTTAGATGTACTTATCCTACGCAGTTCCTTATGGAGCCTCAGCACAATATTTGGACATTAGGCAAATTGTTGTAAACGAAGGACCATGCAACAAAAAAGGATTCATCGGATAATCACACCCATGGAGTCGTAAGTTTTATTGCACATATAAATGTTTGATACTTCAATCGCTAATGTTAATAATTTTTTTTTTTTGTCGTATCTATAACTTTGCCGAACTAAATAACTCCATGGATCCTTATAACTGCTTTTGCGATTTGTTGGATGTTATAGTCATAAAGGTCTGTAAGTGACGGTAATACACCAATTTCTCTCAGGTTCGCACTTATTGCTGGACACTAAAAGATATAACAAGGGTGTAAGCTGTGTATCTGGGTAATTACAACAGTTTCTATACACCCTTCTACCCTCTCCATCAATCCTCATGCCCTGTGCATACATTAATTATTTTTGAAACAATAATGTAGTGACGGGAAAGAAAACGAAAATTCGTTCGTATTCGGAAGCTATAAACACTAGAGACACGTGTAAATTGTTTTCTGAAATATTGCGCTCTACATAAATCTGTTATTTAATTTTATTCTTCGCACTAAAATGTGCATCAACTTTAAAATGTTTTATGAGAGTTCCCCTTTTTATTTTATATTTGTGACCAGCATCATTTATCTTTGTGTACTAAATTTCGTTCAATTTGCTCCAGCCGTTGCTTTACATTTGAATTGAGAAATAACTATCCCATAACGCTAAAAAGATTTCTGATACTTTTGCCTATAGCACTCAAACTTGGATACAACAAGATTATTTTTTACATCAAAGTATGAGCTAACCCAACAATAAAAGCATCATTTATTGTATCAAAAATGTATTATGATTTTTTGATGAATTATGAAATTTATATTTGAAAAAATATATGTTCTCAAACCATATTATAGTTTCAATGGAAAAGCAATCTAAAAGAGCTTTTGTAAGGGCATCCAAAAGTTGTGCTTAAAATATTTAGTAGTTATCATATTGTATTATTGCACAAAATTTATTTTTACGTCACTCATTCTTGGTCTAGGAGGGAATGGGATACTACATGCACTTATGCACTTCACCCCCCCCCCCTCCCACACACAGTAACACATCAGACTTTAATCCCTTATAAAACGTATTGGAATTATAAAATAGACAAACTCAGTTCTCACCCATTCCTAATACAGATAAAATTTCGGTAGCTTTGCTTCTGTTTCTTGAAAAAAACTAAACAAATGATCCTGATCCAATTCTAAGGGGCCCTCTGGATTTCATGCCGAGAAAGTTACTAAGGGTCAGGCCTTAAAAGGAGTTTTGTAAATTTGGGAGTCGAAACTTTTTCTAAAGGACTTGATTTTAACGTAATTGCCGGTTTTCTGTTTTTAATCTATAATAGTAATATTATTTTTTATCAAGTTGGGTAAAACTAAGTATTTCTAACAAAACCCAAAATTAGTCAATTAGTTTTTTAAAAACAATGTATTGTATCGAGTAGCTTCAGCTATTTCCTTTTAAAATTAATTGGCATTCAGTAAACTCGATTGCATTAATCGGTGAACTATGACCTTGAAAATATCATTTTAAATGCGGTGATGGTTCCTGAATCGCTTTCTGTTTATGGGCGATTCTCTGTAAACTGGTAATTGGCTGTCCGGACTGAGTATTTTAAAAATAATAAAGTGTAATAAAGTAATTATTGCTCTTAATACAAGTAAAGCATTAATACTTTGTGGCCCAATTGTATTTGGAGTGATAACAATTTATTTTTTTTTTTTTCAAGAAATTATCTAAACGCCAAAAACACAGTCCCCTGGCTGTCCCAATCCCTTAGTCTAACTGTTAAAGATAGTATTTCAAAAACCTATTAACACTACATAAATTTGGCAATTAATATCTAAAAATAGAATAATGAAGCTAGATTTTTCTTATGAAATAAGGTATAATTACGAATTTCTAAAACTTAAAATTGTCGCGTAAATTCTGTCCGGAGTTTTTTCAAACAGTCCCCTGCAACAAATTCAAAGCTGTAATACTAAAAATCTATAACTTTTGCAAATTCTTTTTGGCATGAAGTTTAAAGTAATCAGTGTGAATTTGCCGAAATCGCCGAGAACGGTGTTGAAACGCTACTTTGCTTAGTTTGAGAGCCACATTTATGAGTCCTCTGGGAAGTGATTTCATTAATGTCAATTAATTTAATTATAAAACATATTAGTTATTATGTTCACGATTTGTGCCTAAATTTATAGGTAGTCTCGTTACTATGTTCCAATAGTTTTGCAAATATTGCGCAACAAAGAGCAAAAACACAGTAACCTGGGACAGTCCCCTGCCTGGTTATACTAGGCGGGGGACTTACCCCCTATCATGATTTATCAGAAAAACACAAACCTCAATTGGCCCTCTTTCAAACCAAAGTAATAGATTCATTTTCTGAGCAATAGTATTATAATTATACGAACATTTCAAAAAACCGTGCCCGGACAGATTTCGTGTGAAAAATGACGAGTTTACGGAGAATCGCCCTTATATCTTTTGTTATACTGTTTGAAATTCAATGAAATTGATACCCTAGCTTCTTCTAGCCTCAGAAGCTCATTTATGTAGTTAAAACTAGGTGTTCCAACCAAAATTTAGAGTTTGTGTATAGTCATTTATCAAAATTTAATTGAGTGCTTTTAAAGAAAACTTTCTTCCCTGTCGATGACACATTTTTTTTTTTGCAACTGCACGTATGATAGACAAATAACTCAGAGTTTCGGGGTTTTTTTTTTCGTTTTTTCTTTTTTTGTTTGTTTTTGTTTTTGCTTTATTTTGTATTATTACTACCTGATTGAAAACACATGTATTGAAAAATATACGCTAGCTAACTTCCTGTTTCTTTACGTTTTAACTAAAAAGAAATTACAGCCTAACTGTGTTTGGCAAAGAAAATAGCAAGAGGTAGAAAAACCCTTTAAGAATTAGGGTTGGTCATTTTCTCTATGAGAGTCAGACTGATTTTCAGGTGAAGGAGTCGGGTCATTTTCTTCCGAACTCTACGGTCCTGGGCTCGGTTCCGGACTATGATTTCAGACTCTACGGTCCACCAAAATAGCAGTTGATATAGTTGATCATTTCTTCATCAGGAAGAGAAGTTTACCGGAGATCGATTGCACAAAAATGTGTCGAGCTATGTTTTATGTTTTTAGTATCTGACAAAAAGAACATTTTCTCAGCAATTGATTGCAAAGTTACGAAGCTTATTATTAAAAGAAGCATTTAGGTCAGATATTATTCTTCGCAAACGATCTCAAAATATACATTTTCTTCACGTGCCATCTCAATAAAGAAATACTCGTTTTATTGCCGCCATGGTATCCCTAATTAAGCGACCTAGCAAAATGAGCACGTTTTGAGGGAAGAAAAAGGGGCGATCCCCCGGTTCTTTTTTAATTTTTTCTCCGGAGCCAGATTGCGGCTAAGATTTTAACACTGGTTAAGAGCATGTCGACACATCGATACTTATGCTACGACGCAGCATTAGTTTCAGCCCTATTTCTAGTAGGGGAATGTGGGGCACAGTGAAATTAGTTCAGTTAACACAACTGTTTCAAAATGAAAAAATAGGAGTTTTGTTCTGAAGATCAGCGTACATAGAGAAGGAATAATGTATTTTGTAATACAACTATCGTTGAAAGGTTATTGTCCATTTTTGGCAGTTATTTTGTGCCTTCAAAAAAATGTAAAAATTTTTCACCTCGAAAAATTATGGGGTGAAGTGAAAAATACAATATTTCTGAAATGAAACATTTTCTATTTGATGAGTTACATTAATTTTCATCAAATGAATGCGTAAATAAACAAATCAATGAATTAGTAATGAAAAAGTAAACTAATAAATTAATAAACAAATGAGGGAATTAATAAATATATAAGAAAAAGAAATGAGTGAATAAAATAGAGAATGAATAATAAAATAAGTGAATGAATGAGTAAATAGGTGAGTTAATAAATAAAAGAATGTGAATACATTAATAAATGAAGAAATACGTACGTGATTCAGTAAATGAACTTATAAGCAAATAAAATTAACTATTTCACTTTGCTCCATTCACTTTGCCCCATTCACTTTGCCCCGAGTGCACTTGACTAATTACATTGAACATTTAAATCAAAACATAGTTAATATAAACAAAAGAAGGATTGCACTGGACATCAGTAGATCTCAATTAATAGTTAAAATCATAACTACAAAAATGTTATCATTTTAATAATAACAAGAAATATTTTTGAAAAATCACGAATACTACAATAAAGGCATCAAATTTTGAAAATCACTTGTATAAATTTTTTCGTTGATATTCGGAGCTATTCATTTTTTGACAGAAAAAACTATATGTCAAGGAACTTAGTCAAAGTATTGCTAGATTGATTGCGCTGCAAACAAATATTTTACTATTTCACTTTGCCCCGCTATTTCACTTTGCCCTACATTCCCCTACTTGAAAATGCGTTATTGAAGTCACTGTTTGCTACGTCGTACAAATAGCTGAGCAGAAGCAGAAGATCAGGAGAACGTTACTTAGAGCAAATCTTGCAAGTACTGATTTCTTGAATTAAATAATACCTTATCAGGAAGCATATCATGTGTAACGAACTACATGTTCCTTATTCATATATTTTAAATGGTTTCTATCGGTCATTAGTAAAAATGGTTTATGAAAAATAATTAAGATATAATAAGATCAATACGCTCTACTTTCATCAGTGTGAGTCCAGATTTATTCATTAAAATCATTTAATAGGTGGGAAAGCGCTGGGTTTAAAAAATAATAGAAAACATGAGAGTAAAATGAAGAAAATTCTACATTAACTCAAGCTTGTTTGTGAAGAAAATGCATATGTTATTTTGCCCAATTCAAGAGCAAAAAAAAAAAAAAAATCGTTATTGGAAACCTTAAAACTAGTTCAATAGATTTTTTCCGTGGCTAATGAATCCCTGAACAGCTGAAGTATTTTAGTAAAAATTCTTACAAAAGAAAAAAAAAAGAAAGTGAGAAAACTAAAAGATATTTCAGAAATAAAGTTTTTAATGCATTTTTAACCCTCTCCCTCTCATTCGTGTCGCACGTATACATCGTACAGAATTGTACTATTTTCAAAAAAAAAAAAAAAACATGATAAATTAATGCTGTGCATGCAAAATGAGACAAGGCTATTGAATTTTGAAATAAGTAGGTCAAAAAAGGACTATTCAAGCACCTTACTATTTCTTGTTGAATTAATTTAATATTTTTCTTTCCTCAAAAAATTATACGTTAGGGGGAAAAAAAACACTCTTCTGAGAGAAAAAAAATCCCCCCCCTCCCCCCAATAATTTTGATGGCATAACTTGTGCCAAAATCCCCATCTTCCTGTGTGCACCCCTGGATCAGTCTGTACTCAAGGTTACTTTGGAATTCAAAATAACGGAAATACTAGAACTAGATGAATGGAATTTCGGTTTTGCTGTTACAAATGAATTTCGTCTTTTTTCCCGCTCCTTTAACCTGAAAAGTCTTAACTTGAAATTTTGATGCCATTTCTTTTTGAAGTTTAACGTATTAAAAGTTCAGTATAGATAATAAGTTAACAGTTTCTGGTTTTTCATAAGAAGTTATTTTGATATAAGGTTGTAATAATTATTCTTTTTAATTTACAGAAAATTTACTGTTCTAGTATTAAAAAAAATTAATGCCTCCTATACAATACTTTGGTTTTACATAACATACTAAATCAAACTGTTCAATGCATTCTGAGTAAAAACTTCATAAAAATTAAAACAATTTTTCCTTTTTTAGGTTGAATCAATGTGCTCTCAGGGACACTGATAGCTTGAAAATGGACTAGCGATCGGACATGATGTTTATGAACAAATAAATTATTTCTTTCACAGTTTCATTGTATTTTATATGTTTACACATAAATCGGAAAATAAAGGGGAGAATATTTAATTTTTCTGCATTTCTTTATCTTTTCTCATCCATTATTTTTTCTTCATTTAGATTGTTTCTCCAACTGTAAATATTTTCAACCAAATGCAGCAGATAATTCTTTTTTCTTCATTAACCCTTCACTGCACGGTGTGCCAGATCTGGCACAAACCAAATAAACCCTCATATATTCCTATGATTTTTAAATGCAGTTAAACTGAGCTTTGTGCCCCTTCTGGAACATTGCTATAACAGTTTAGTGTGATTTTTATGCACTAGTTAGCTGCACTAGTCTAGGTATTACAGTTCTTGCTTTTTTAAAAAAAGGGTCTGCATTTCCGTTAGAAGTGTGCTTAGTCATTATTTCCTTTGTTCCAAAAATGTTTAAATACACTTAGTGGAAAGTTTGTTTATACCACTTATGACACAAAAACATTGTAGATTATTACACTTATCGGTATACAAAGCATATGCTATGTGCTTTGTGCCATATATAGAACAAACAATTAAAACATCATTTTTGGTGCACATTTTTAAGATTAATTTTTTTCTTCATTTTTCCTGAACTCAGGGTTATTTAAAAGGTAACAAATGATTTTTTTCATGAAAATATAAAAAATCGTGCAGTGAAGGGTTAAACTGAATCATTTATTAAGATAATTCTTTTTTCTTCATTAAACTGAATCATTTATTAAGATAATTCTTTTTTCTTCATTAAACTGAATCATTTATTAAGATAATTCTTTTTTTTTTCATTAAACTGCATCATTTATTAAGATACGTCCTTTTTCTTTATGAAGTTGAATTATTTATTATTGATAACAGTCATAATTATTATAGAGTCTCGTTATTAATGACTCGGTGTTACTTGCAATTGCAAATACGGGCATCAATAAATGATACCACACTTTCTTCAGCATCTTTCCCCTCCTTTCTTTAGTCAAATGTAAGGCTATATTACATAAACATAGCTATCTAAATATTTCTTCATTAAGGGGACCTGGTAAGCCCTATCTACGCCATGCTAAATTCCTCTACTTTATGTAAATTTTTCTCAGAAATGAAGAAAGATTGGGGTGCGAAATTTTTACACATGTTAGAATAACATGTTTTACATACTTCAATGAATCATTTTCTCTGTAAGTAGAAATAGAAATGTATATTTAATATTGTACTAAAAACCACTTTTAAATTAACATTTTTGATGATTTTTTGGCTCCATAAAAAAATATTTATCAATATATCGTCAAATCATCGGCTTAAAATGTAAGACCCTACGTAAAACAAGCGTCGTTAAAAAATTGGCCCTGTAAGTTTAATAGATTTGAGAAAACGGTACATGAACATTTAAAATTTCATCTTTCAAGAAAAACGCATTTAAAGATTTCATTCATGTGGTGAACACAGTGAATGCTTTTGAAGGAACAAAAAGTTCCGATGCTTCTGTTTTTTTTTTTTTTTTTTTTTTTTTTTTTGATAAACAAGTGTGATATATGGTTGGAAAGATAAAATTTTAAACTTTTTAATGATATAAAAAAATAAAATCGAATCTTTGGTCGAAATTGCCTTACCTGGTCTCCTTAAACTGAATCACCTATTACTGCTACAGTGTAAAAAATGAATGTTGTTTTTACAGTATAATTCAGCTAATTTTATAGTGATAACTGTAAAATTTTTTATTTCACAGTAATAAACTGTAAATTGCCAATTTTACAGTAATAAACTGCAAAGTTGGTAATTTTAGTTTGTTAGTGTGCATTTTACAGTTGTAATCTGGAACCTCTGCTGTCAGTATTATACTGTTGTTTTTACAGTATAATACAGCTATCTTTGCGGTAATGAACTTCAAAATTGTGGTAATAAACTATAAATTGCTGCTTTACAGTAATAAAACGTAAAATTACTGATTTTGCAATTTAGTACTGCACATCTTACAGTTTTAAACTGGAACCTCTGCTGTCAGTATTATACTGTAAGACAACAGTTTTTTTTCGCAGTGTGCCATTCATGAATATTATCGAACCTCGTTAACTTTTTTCCCTCACAAAGTGTCACCCTTCACCTCACACGCACTTCTTACTGTCAAATTTTACGCTATATTACATTTACATATGGATGGTGTTATGCAAAAAGGAGTTAACCCACAAAAACCTGATTTTGAGATAATGGGCTTTAAAGTCAACAAACTCTGGCAAAAAGCATGGAGCTCTATATCAATATACCAATGATATGTTACCATGAAATGCTGATAAGGCTTAAATATTTTTGCTTAATGTAGAAAGCAACATATTTTACCATCACAGTTGGATAACTCATTTTTTTATGTTTTGTGGGTTAACTCCTTTTTGTATAACACCATCCATATAGCCATCTAAATACAGGTTGGTTGTAAATAACGTGAAGTGTTCAGAGCCCTCTAGCGCGCAAGGTACTGGAAGAAGCATTGCCAATTTCATGGGCGCACATTGTAGATCATGAGATTTAGATTTCTGAAATTAAAAGTAATAGTTCTAACCGGGGGGGGCACCAGGGGAAATTTTGGCGCTATAAAAGCGTATTAATGTGAATATTGAAGGATATAATTTGACAAAATGTTGCATGTATCAATTTTGTCAAGAAAAAATAGTTATTTAAGAATAAACATCTCCACGTAGTATTTCATTAAAAAAAAATGTTGCCCGATTTTAATCCTTATGACTTTTGGTTGCAGGGATAGCGGAAAAGTTCTGTGCATCAATGAAATTTTTCCGATATCACAACTTAAAAGATAGGAGAACGTTAAAAGTGAAAGAAATAAATTCCGAAACGTTACTCGCCGCCGTGGAAAATATAGTGAATCATATGCAGTTCTTAAAAATTTGTAATGACTTTACAATGATGGTCGTACTGGACCTAATTTGTGAAGAAAAATCATCTTTTAAATAAATAACTGAGAGAGAGAGAGAAATAGGGGGCGGGACAGTCTACCATAGAGAGAGAAAGAGAGAAAACAAAGGAATTCAAAATAAAGTTTATTGTAAAAAAATGCACTTTGCTTTTGAATTGAAATACTTTTAGTTGATTATTTATTTCATTTCAGTTAAGAAAATTTTTGCTTTCCATCAGGAACGTAACTTGATCATTTTCCTTCATTGGCAAGATAAGGTTGTGCCCCCCCCCCCCCCGCTCCAACCTACTGCAGCGTATTTACGGACGTGGAGTTAATTTTATTTTGTGGATGGTCCCTTATCAAAATTTCGTTTGAGTACTTCTAAAGCAGAATTTAATGCATGGCTATTGATGTCTTCGTTTTTCTCCTGCACGTATGAATGACTTCCCGTGTATGAAAATGTAATCGATGCATATTTGTTCAAAAATACTCACTGAATGAAATTTTGCTTTTACTTTCTGTTTATTTAGGAGTTAAGCTGGGAAAGCAGAAGAGTGTTTATGCCAAAACAAAATATGCTGAGCGGTGCAAATGATTGCTGGAGCCATTCTTGTTTCCCTTCGCGCGTATTCCCCCTCCCCCTTCTTCTGTTTTACGTAACCCTTTGTTTACAACCTATATACTCGTGGTGCCAAAGAACTTCACCTACATATGAGGCAGTGAGAAACAAAAGGGTGCAAGTGCCAAAATTAAAAAAAAATGGAGATAACTAGTACAAATGAAAGGAGATCATTTCCTATGTGTTAGGGAAAGAGAAGGTAGAAGAATGTGGGCAAAGTGAAATGGTAAAATATTTTCGCAGTTTGCCACCTTTCCAGTAATATTTCCCCTATGCTTCTAGACATAGAGTTGATTCCTGTCAAAAAATAAATAGCTCTAAAGATCAACGGAAAAAAATATACAAGTCATTTTCAAAATTTGATACACTTATTGTGGTATTCGTGGTTTTTCAAAAAATATTTTTTGTCATTTAAAATAACGTTTTTGTAATTTTCATTTTAAGTATTAATTGAGATCTGCTGATGTCAAGTGCAGTACTTACTTTGTTTACATTGAGCATATTACGATTTTAAATGTTCAATGTAATTTGGAAAGTACACGCTGGGCAAAGTGCATGGGGCAAAGTGTAATAGCTCTCATTTCGTTTACTTAGTCATTCATGTATGAAATCACGAACGTATTTCTTTATTTATTGATTCATTTACATTCTTTAGCTTATTCTCTTATTCATTCATTCACTTATTTTCTTATTCACCATCTCTTTTATTCACCCATTTCTTTTTCTCATATATTAATTAATTCATTTATTTGTTTAGTCGTTTTTTTCATTAATAATTCATTTATTCGTTTATTTTCGCATTCATTTGATGAAAATTACTGTGAATCTTCAAAATGTAAATTTTTCATTTCGAAAATGTTGTATTTTTCACTTTGTCTCATATTTTTTTGAGGTGGAACTTTTCCACATTTTTTTTTTGAAAGAGCAAAATAACTGTCAAAGATAAAAAAATAATATTTCAACGAAAGTTGCATTACAAAATGCACTGCTTCTTCTTTATGTACAATAATGTTTAGAACAATTTTCCCATTTGTTCCTTTTGAAGCAGGTAAGTGAACTTAACTATTTCACTTCGCCCCACATTCCACTACTTTGTGTTATCTCGTTACCAAAATGTTGGTTTGTAAAGTGACTTTTTGGTATGTGTCCCTTCATTTCAAATTTCAAAACTTGTTTTATACATTATCAAATACAAATAATTAATTATATTTTCCAATCAAATCTTAACGCAAAAATCGCCTGGAAGTGACTTTTTAAATTAAGATTGCTTTTTTTCCCTCAAAAAAAAAAAAAAAAGGCTTAAGACCAAAGGACGTACCGAAAACACTGTATAGTTCAATGTTTTCTTAGAAAACGAAGCTTTTAATCTATCAATCCCCTCGTATGTCTCAGATGATGATAAGAGAAGTTCGAGAGCAATGACCTAGACATAGATAAAAGTCTCGCGCAATCCAACTCCACTTCAAGAGGTTTACTGCTCTCCTTTGTCCCCCTACATGTGCGAAAAGTGAATATTTTATCTTCGCATACTTTTGAGCTTACGAGTAATTCTGTCGTTTAGTTATAGGGCATTTTAGAGAAAATGATATAAATCATAGCCAACATTTAGGAATCATTTTTCGCAGTTTTAATGATTACTAACAATTAATCCTAGTTTTTTACTGATTCTCCATTTGATTGTGTGCAAGCAAATATTAATTGTTTGAACAAAGGTAATTTATACAAGATTTTAAGATGAAGTAATTTTGAACAAGAAGACAATTGAAGGGTTTGGAGGATCTCTACTTCAAGAGGTTTACTGCTCTCCTTATGCCTCCACATGTGCGAAAAGTGAAGATTTTATCTTCGCATACTTTTGAGCTTAAGGGTAATTCTGTCGTTAAGTTATCAGGCATTTTAGAGAAAATGGTACAAATCATAGCTGACATTTAGGAATCAGTTTTCGCAGTTTTAATAATTATTAACAATTAATCCTAATTTTTTATTAATTTTCCATTTGATTGCGTATTTATTTCTACTTCAACCCTCTCGAGACCAAATTGTAAGAAAATAAGAACAAAAAAAATCATTTTCGCTATTTAAAAGACCCAAAATAACTTTGTAAAGCATGTGTAAAGCATTTTTTTTTTCAGTTTTTTTTTATTTTTTACTAGCCTTGTATGAGGTATTGAATATATTAGCTTCAAACTTTTTTAGATGTATTTTTTATTTCAAACTAATTTATAAAAGCAGGCACATAGAAATAAAAAGAGAGAGAGAATGATGTTATTTTTATTTACTTCAAAAAAAAAAAAAAAACAGAAAAAAAGAAAATACAAGGTTTTTTTTCTTCTCAGACAAACAACACCAATCGGTCTAATTCTACTTCAAGAGATTTACTGGTCTCTTTTGTCCCCCTGCATGTGCGAGAAATGAATATTTTATCTTTGCATACTTTTGAGCTTAATGGTAATTCTGTCGTTAAGTTTTCGGGCCTTTCAGACAAGGCCGTATTTAAGGGGTGGGTTTTCAGGGTTCAAACCCCCTCCGAAATTTTTCAAAGCTATTTCAAAAAAATCCTTTTTAATGCCTTTTTTGCTGAAAAACAATGTTATTGCTATTTTATTTTTAATTTTCTTATTTACTTACCAGTTTCATTTGAAAAATGAAATTATCATTATTGAATGATAGTATACAAATAAATTGAGATTTATATCTTCAGTTCTTATCTTCATTGTAGGTTTTGCAAACATAATTTCATACACAACAATATACCTTTTTAACTGGGGCTAAGATGCTTTGTACACGTCACAAGTTGTTCCTTCATTGGAAATATGTGCTGTTTTATTTTTCATGTCAATACCCCTTAAGCATCTACTGTAACAAAAAGCAATAGAATATAAAACATGGAATCAAATTTGATTTATCATCTAGATTTCACGAGAAATATGCTGGTAAAACCCTCCCCGAAACAATAGTCTGGTTACGGTCCTGATTTTAGAAAAAATGGGGCAAATCATAGCCAATATTTAGGAATCATTTTTCGCAGTTTTAATGATTACTAACAATTAATCCTAGTTTTTTACTGATTCTCCATTTGATTGTGCGCAAGCAAATATCCATTGTTTGAATATAAGTAATTTATACATGGTTATAAGATGAAATAATTTGGAACAAGGAGACAATTGAAGGGTTTGGAGGATGAGAGTATGAAGGGGCTATGTTAATTCTTTTGAAAATACACGCTTTTCAATGGTTAGTAATGGATACAGGTAAGCAAATAAAACTTGGTACAGTCATAGAAAAAAAAAACGAAACACTCACTTGCATTCTAAAACTATTAACACTAGAGACACGTGCAATATGTTATTTTTTCAGGAATAATGTGCTCTATTAATTTCTATTGGTAAATTGTTGTTAAGGGGTCGTCTTCATATAAAAAACAGCATCAACTTTAAAATTTTCTATGAAAACCCCCCTTTTTTATCACATATTTGTGATCAGCAACATCATTTTACCTTGTATAGCAAATCGTTTTAAATTTGCTCCAGCCGTTGCTTCCCAATTGAACTGAGAAAAAACCGTCCTGTAATGTTAAAATATTTTTGATACTCGTGCATACAAAACTTAAACCACGATAGGTACGGCAAAGATTGCTTTTTATGTCAAAGTATGAACCAACCCAACAATAAAAACGTCATTGACTTCCTCTCAGATAAAATTTTGAATTTTTTAAAAAATGATACTCTGCAACCATATAATACTTTGATGGAGAAACAATCTAGAAGTGGTTTCAAAGGAGAATCCAAAATGGGAGTTCAAAATGTCCAGTAGTTTTTAAGATATGCTAAAAGAACCATTTTTCGAGACCATATACAACTGTGCAAACTGAAACAACAGTAGGGACTTTTTATGTTAAAAAAGGGGATTATGCTCAGCGTTTTAATATAGCATTTAGTTTTCAACGGTAATTATACGTTGAAAGCGAAACGGTTAATAAAACTGCTGAGTACATTTTAAAAATGGTAGAAAATCCAATTATTTGTCCATTTGTGAGAAATTTGCTTTCATGCCACATGCAGCAATTCGGGAAACTTTTACGTGGATACTTGATTTTCAAAGAAAAATGTGGCATCTCGGAAGGTTATTCGGAATAAATCTGTAACGATTAGACTTTTTTTTACTTCTGAGCCACGGTTTTAACATTATTACTAATCCTAATACAGTAGTTTATATAAATACAGAGATTTTTAAAACGCAACCTCCTTCCGGAAGGTATGTGTTGCCTGAGTTAGTGCGTAGCTAAAAGTATGCATCTATCTTTATTTAATCAAAAAGATAGAATGTTGCATTTTCCCCTTGAACTCTAACAGTAGGGTTTTCTCTCCTAAGTTAATAAATAATATTTTAACTTTAACAAAACACGAGAACTTTTATTCAAATACAAAAAGCAAACGTATTATAGCTATCGGCTTCAGTTAATTTCTTCGAAAAATATGATTTCTCTACTCTTTGTAAACTTTGACACCTAAAGTAGCGTTTCGAATGTGGTGGTGGTCCCTAAATCTTTGGTCGGTCATAACTTTTGTTCTACTGGTCCTAAAGTAATACCGCTTGGTACCCAGCTTACTTTTGGCCCTCCGCGCCTAATTATGTAACCACATGTAGGGGTTCCCATTTGAAAATTCAGACTTTGCGTTCATTTCACTTTGTATATGGCCCCTTATCTAAATTTTACTCACACAGTTTTAAAGAAGACTTTAATCCAAGTCAAAAGACACCTTTCTTTTGTTCTTAGCAAGTATAGCAGCCGAAAAATGCTTAGTGCTTCGTTTTTTTTTTTTTTTTCTATGAATGTACATCAAAAAGTAGATGTCATTCGACCAACTTCATACCGCCGCTTTTTGACAAAACTAGAAAAAAAAATCTTCAATAACTGCAACAATAAAACAACAATAAAACTTTGAACTTCAATTACTCGCAATTCTGGGTTATGTTATATACCCCCTTCATCTCCTAAACTCTTCAACTACGTGAGGCATTCCAAGAATTCGAACTGTCAAAATTCTTTTTTTTTTTTTCTTTTTGTAAGACTGAATTCCACATTTTCTGAAATTTAGTGTTATCACCACCCGATTATTTTTAAACCCCTCCCAACGTAAATTTGGGAACATATAAATGCCTCATTAAAGTTAAGTTTGTGGTCCAAAGTTTTGCGGTTTTTCAGAATTTTCGCGTAGCAACCGTTTTAAGCGAAAGGGCCAATTTTGTTCCTATAGTAATTTTCCTAACCACTACCATGAAATCAAAACTAAAAACTTCTTTCTCTAAACAAGGTTCTTTCGTCTGTGAATTCGGCGTCAGAGAAAGTACTAGCCAACAGTAGTTGACTACTGCAAATAGGGGTGAAATGTAATCATTATCAAGGCAAAGAAAATGACTTCCTTTCCCTTGAAGGGTAGAGGAATGTCTTTTTAAAAAATGAATATAGTAAGGTGAGGGAGGGAGCACCTTCTAAGAAGGAGAACAAGAAAATTAGAAGAAAATTCAAGGTAATAGCATCCGTTGTTGCCTTATGAAATCTAGATTCTGAGCTGAGCAGATTGTAATTAATGGGCGATTCTTTGTAAATTCGTCATTGTCCATATAGAATCTGTTCGGGCATGTTTTTTTTTAAGTTCGTATATTTATAATGATATTGCTCAGGAAATGAATCTATTACTTTGGTTCGAAAGAGGCCAAGTGAAGATTGTGTTTTTCTGATAAATCATGATAGGGGGTAAGTCCCCTGCCTAGTATAACTAGGCAGGGTACTGTGTATTTGCGCTTTGATGCGAATAATTGGAACATAATTAATTTCGAAACTACCTATAAATTAAGGCCCAAATCGTGGACATAATAACTAATATGTTTCATAATTAAACTAATTAACATCAATAAAATCACTTCCCAGAGGACTGTTTTCGCAACGACCAAGATGCATACTTTCATCCCAAATGTGGCTCTCAAACTAAACAAAGTGACGTTTCAACACCGTTCTCGGTAATTTCGGCAAATTCACACTGATTACTTTAAACTTCATGCCAAAAAACATTTATAAGAGTAACAGATATTTTCTATTGCCTCTTTGAATTTGTGGCAGGGGACTGTTTGAAAACAACTTCGGACAGAATTTACATGACAATATTAAGTTTTAGAAATCCGTAATTAGACCTTATTTCATAAAAAAGATATAGTTGCATTATTTTATTTTTAGATATTAATTGCCAAATTTATGTAGTGTTGATAGGTTTTTTGAAATATTGCCTTTAAGTGTTAGACTATAGGATTGGGACAGCCAGGGGACTGTTTTTGGTGCTTAGATAATTTATAGAAAAAAAATTAAACTGTTACCGCTCCAAATCAGTGGTTGGAACTACAACTACAACTACTTTGTTATAAATGTAGTTAACTACAACTACAACTTCTTTGTTATAAATGTAGTTAACTACAACTACTTTTTTTTTAATGTAGCGACTACAAACTACTTTTAAATTGTAGTCACTACTTTGCTACTTTTTAAAAAATAAATAAATAAAAAGCACACATCGTTTGAGGATTGACCAAAAAATTCGAAAAGTGGTTTGCATTAATGAATTAAACTCATTTGAATATGGAATAGATCTTGAATTTATTTGTTACTTTTCCTTTTTGTTCTTTTTTTTTTTTTTTTGCTAAAAGTTGTCCTTTTTAGATTTTTAAAATAATTTTTACGAATATTCGCCACAAGAAAGGATTCAAAAGTTGAAAGATTAAAAGAATTCAACATTCTTTTTTTTTTAATTTCTTGCCCGGAAATATTTAGGAACATGAAAATTATTTGAAGGAATATAAATTATGATGCCAAATAAACCAATGACATCAAACAGATAGAATTTATTTCGTCAAAATGATGTATCTAAGGATCAACTCATATTTTTATGATTCTTATTTACCATTGCGTCCTCTGCTGTACTCGTGCAAGATTTGCACCAGAATCAATTAAACCTCGTTTTTTCTTTCGTTCTTCTTTTTTTTTAAATTTATTTATTTATTTCATTTAAAAGTAGTTTCCAGAAATCGCTACAAACTACTATTTTTTTTGTATCGCGCTACTCACTACTCTACTTTTAGTAGTGCGCTACACTACAAACTACTAAAAAATGTAGTTACAGTAGTTTCGCTACTTGTAGCGCGCTACTTCCGACCACTGCTCCAAATACAATTGGGCCACAAAGTATTAATGCTTTATTGGTATTAAGAGCGATAATTACTTTATTACACTTTATTATTTTTAAAATACTCGTTCTGAACAGCCAATTACGAGTTTACAGAGAATCGCCCTGGTGTTTTCTATCAACGCGCATAAGCAAGGAATGATTCTTTATTACAGCATATAAACAAATTAGAGATCTTCATTATTTCATTTTGCTAGACCCTCATAGGTTTCTATAAACTATTTTTAATTTTAAATCCATGTATTTTTGCTTGTATTTTATTTTAACAGTAACAGTTTCCTCACCTCTTCGATAAGGTTCACTTTTAATTTATGTTTAAACAAAAAGTTTGTGTTGAATTATTTCTGAAATACGGGGGTCCCTTCAGGCTGAGGCGGCTCCAGGGGCGGGCAATCCGAGCAGCTGCCCAAACTATCCTTATTAAGATTCCATAACTCCATCATTAATATTTTCTCACAACCTTATTATTGTACAAGCAAATGGAAACTTTGTCGAGGTACCAGACTTTGTACCAGGCTTTTCAGAGCCCTTCTCTTCCCAAATGTCTGAATTGCGAGGCCCTATTGTCGATCGTTGCAGCTCAACTCTTCTCATTTCTTCAACGTTTTCAAATATAGCCTAAGATTGTGAATTTCAGATTTCAAGAAATTTTATTCATCACTGACCGCTCTTTCCCTTTCTTTTCAGTAAGGTGGGGTAAGTGCGTTCCGTATGGAGGGGAAAGTGCGACCCATGTAATTCACCTTTAATTTGCTTATAACTCCTATTTTCAATTTATTCTCTATTTACTTTTCTTATACATTTTTACTAAATTTCAATTATGCATTTATTTCGGAAAATGATGATAATCCGTTCGAAAGAACGGACCAAGGAAGAGCGTATTTGAAGGATAACCGCCAAGCAGCATTGTTTTTTGTGAAAACTGGAAAATAAGATGTAAAAGCAGCAGCTAAGTGATTTGGCATTCTAATAAAGCTAGCGATTGCAGATTGTTTAAAAGCAGGTGAGGTAGGAAATCTTCATTTGGTAGCCAAATGATTCTTATTTTTTTAGAACGAGCACGGAGAGTTTAGACAAAAGTGATTACGGTAAAACAGAAATTCAGTTTAATATCTATTAAGGATCAAACATTATTGGCTGAGGAAATCGGAAGCGATGAAAAAATTATGTATTTGGAAAATCAAGAAATTAGATTTGGATCTTTGTGAAGCATGCAAAACAAAAACTGTAGAAGAGTTATAAAGTCAATATGTAATAGAGATCTTGATGCAAATTATTTGAAAAACTGAAGGTAATGTATCTGGCGCTAAAAATAAAAATTGTATTATGCATACATTTCTAAAAATATAAGAATGTGATCTTTTAAAATTCGGGTGTTACGCACTTACCCCAACTCACCCTACTTAAAACAAGGCTGTATCCAAAGCTCTTTTGGATCCAAAATGTCGGAGAGTTCGGCCTGTCCTCTGAAGGGGCTCTCATTTACGGTAAAGGCCAGGTTGTTCCTTTTTTAAAAAACTTGTTTCTTTGAAATTTTCATTCCCCAGTCTCTTAATGCGTTCTCGCGGCTAGCAGTAGCCACAACACTTGACGAAATAGTAGGCGTTCTTGATTAAAACCGCGCTGAACAGGTGCTCCTGAGTCACTCTTTCTCAGAGCGTAGAAAAATAGGTGATTTTTTGTTCTGTTGCAATCTGACTTAAAATTAAAGCGGAAAACGGAGAAAGAGCATCAATACATGTTTCTACAGCTGCGTATTTGAATAAATTTAATTGAAATCTGAAGGCTTTTTTTCCTTGACATCCGGTCGTTCGTTTTGAACACCATTTTTATTATTATAGTTCTCAGAGGGGGAAATTATTTAAAACGAATCCTGAAATGTGCAACTTCGAAATCTTGAGCTCTGACCTTGACAATGTTTCCATCTTCTCGGGTAGTAGATTTGAGTTGGAGTACTTTTAGTACAGTAAAACTAAGCGAAAAAGTCGCGCAACCCGCACATCCAAAGATAAAAGTTTAAACCTGTTGCAAATTACTTCTTATCCTTCCAACAACAAGGGGTAAAAAGTTCCGAAATTTTGCGCATTAGGTTTTGGGGGAAAGGGAGTGGGGGCAAAGAAATACCCCTAAAAAACTTTTTTAACTAAAAATAAATAGCAAAAATCATGCACTATATCCAGTAAATTAATAAATTCTATAAAACAAAAAGTCTCAGCATTTTGCGCGTTGACTTTGGAGGCAAAAGGGAAATCCACTTTTTTTAAAAAGATTTTTCTTTTTTTATTTTAAAAAATTACTCAAAAATCACAAAAATTACGCAGTAAAACAGTAAATTAATTTGTTCTAATAAACAAAACTACTAATTGGCAGTTATGCCCACTGAGGGGGGGGGGGGATCCATTGCGCAGTTCACTCCATTGGAATTTTTTGGAGACTTGTTTTACCACGAAATACATCCCCAGGTGACATCCTTGCTAAGGCACCGAATTAAGTCACATTCAAGAATAATGGTAGTTATGCTTTAGATATGTTGCCTGATTAATCTTTGACTTTTTTTGTCGATACGAAGAAAAAGTTCTTGTAAACCCAGGCTTAAAACAAGAGCAGTACGGAAATGGAGCTGAATCACAGAAAACACTGTCTAAAAAACTGTTTTTAAATTTGAGAAATAAGTTATCTATCTAGATTTAGATAATGTGGCGTTTTATTCAGCTTATCATTACTTATTTTAGGCCAGCAACCAGGGACAATATTAACGTTTTTCCAAGTACTTAGATTAAGACAAGATCCAAAGCTGTCTCGGAACCAGAATGTCGGATAAGATAACCTCAGGGTCGTATTTAAGGGGTGGATTTTTATAAGGCATTTTGATTCCAAAAAGATGAGCGTGGAACCACTGGTATCTGTACTCAAATCGCATTGAAGAAAAGTGGAAGCTAAGCTTGAATTGTAGCTGCATAGAGGATATTTGACTATTTTTGTCAAAATGACAAAAACATTTCATAAACTAAAGCATAAAACAAGTGCAATATGAAAACAGACCTAATTTTATGAAAAATTTCCCAGTAAACTGTTTTTAAATTCGAGAAATAAGTTATCTTTTTAAATTTACCTAATAAGGTACTTTACTCAACTAATCATAAGTTATTTTACGCCAGAGCAACCAAGTATAATATTAATGTGTTTCAAATACCTGTAACAAGGCTGGATCCAAGAATGTCTTGGAACCAAAATGTCGGACAAGTCAGCCTGTCCTCTAAAGGAGCTCTAGGTTTTTAGGGTTAAACCCCCTCCGAAATTTTCCAAAGCTATTACAAAAATGCTTCTCATAGTTTCTAACTGAAAAAAATATTATTGCTATTTTGTTTTAATTTTCCTGTTTACTTTGAAACTGCATTTGAAAAATGAAATCATCATTAATGAATAATTGTACAAATTAAGTGTCTTATATGCAGTATTTATTTTTATTGTGTTTTTTGCAAACATAATTTCTGCACATTACACATTTCCCTTCGAATTTTTAATACCACAAAAAAAAAAACACCAAAATTTTTCAAATTTGTAAGTAACAAACTCTATATTTAACACATCTTATAAATTTCGTAAGATAGAAAGTTTTAAAAGTACTCCTTCAAATGGGCGTAAATGAGTAAACTCATCTATCCAGATTTTTTTTTTCTTCATTAAAAAGATGAGTCTTCTTTTTTTTTTTACATTTCTCATGTTATGTTTCTCTTTTAACATCTATTGTAACAAAAATCAACAGAATACAGATATTGAAATCAAATTTTATTGACTTTATAAATTTCACGAGAAATCGGTTTGGTAAAACCTTTCCCGAAACTAAGGTCTGGTTACGGCCCTGGATAACCTGTCCTCTAAATTCTGAAAGAGCTCCAAGCTGTCTGGCAGATAAAATTGATGCTTTTTCTTAAAGCGCACTTTAAAAGTGTTTTGAAGAAGAAACAATAAAAAAAAAACTTCTCGATATTTATCAATTTAATTTAAATTCCCCACTGAAAGACCTGGATCTTATCACCGCGGGAATGAGCGGCGAACTTCGAAGAGGAAATAAAATTGAACGGAGTAAGTGCATGGGCTTTGTCCGAGTAAATTCTTGTCTCGTAGCCAGAAGAATTGCGTTCCTCAAGTCATAGTGCAATACTTTCTGCAAAAATGAACTTAATTGAAATGAGTTCGGGCGTTGGCTGCAAAAATTCCAAAGCAAATTTCATTTGTATAGTGACGGTTGTTAGGCGACACAGGAAAGATTGATTAACATGCCTCAAGGCGAAATTTTCTCTCGAGGCGGAATTTTACACTCTAAAACAGTGGTCGGAAGTAGCGCGCTACAAGTAGCGAAACTACTGTAGTAGCTACATTTTTTAGTAGTTTGTAGTGTAGCGCACTACTTTTTTAAAAAAGTAGAGTAGTGAGTAGCGCGATACAAAAAAATAGTAGTTTGTAGCGATTTCTGGAAACTACTTTTAAATTAAAAAAAAATAAATAAATAAACGAAAAAAAATTTTTAAAAAAGAGAACGAAGGAAAAAAAGCAAGGTTTTTGACTCTGGTGCAAATCTTGCACGAAGTACAGCAGCGAGAAATAAGCAATGTACAGCAATGAGAAATAAGAGCCAAAAAAAATATGAGCTGATCTTAGATACCTCTTTTTGATGAAATACATTTATCTGTTTGATGTCATTGGTTTATTTACCATCATAATATTTATATTCCTTCAAATAATTTTCATTTTCCTAAAAAATGAAGGTTGAATTTTTTCAATCTTTCAACTTTTGAACCCTTTCTTGTGGCGAATATTCGTAAAAATTGTAAAAAAAAAAAAAAAAAAAAGAACAAGTTTTAGCAAAAAAATAAATAAATAAATAAATAAATTCAAAGACAATTCCTAGTTCTATTCCATATTCAAATGAGGTAATTTATTAATGTAAACCACTTTTCGAGTTTTTTCGGTCAATCCTCAAACGATGTATGCTTTTTATTTGTTTATTTTTTAAAAAGTAGCGAAGTAGCGACTACAATTCAAAAGTAGTTGTAGTCGCTACATTTAAAAAAAAGTAGTTGTAGTTGTAGTTAACTACATTTATAACAAAGTAGTTGTAGTTGTAGTTCGCTACAAAATAAATGTAGTTTTTCCAACCACTGCTCTAAAAGCTGTACCGAAAATCTGTTAGTTGAATAACATCATTATGCAGTGTAAACCCGATACAACGAATACCTATACAACGAAATATCCGTTTCAGTCTCATGTGTTATTTCTCTGTCCTTTTTCGGTTACGAAGCGAGAACTTCCTTATATTTTTATCAAATGCCTTGTTTTGCCCTCATTTAAAGGTTATCATGCCGGCTTTTGACAAGAAATTGACCCACTGTCCAAAAATTGCGTTTTGCGTCAAAAAAAAATCATTTCCTGTTTTTATTACACATTACTTGAATGAATAGTTTCCGAAAACTAAAATGCAGTAGTATGGTTGGATAGCGCGTTGCGCTAGAAACGCGAAGATCGCAGGTTCGATTCTGCTGCAGGTTTTGTAGCTTATGAATGACTTTTTTTACCGGCTAATTTTGATCCAATTTTGAAAGCACAGGTAATCTAAACTCATTGTAGAATTTTTAAAACCACAGTTGTACTATTGACTATAAACAGAAAAAGGAATTTTTTATTAAATCATGATTTTTTTCTTTGGTTGTTTAGCTAATACTACATAAATCTACAAACGTAAGGCTTTATTTCCTTTTCTCTTACATCTGTAAAAAATAACAATTCACTTTGCGCTGTTTTTCGAAAAATTAACGTTAAAAAAATCGAAATTTTGAATTACTGCTGTCAAGTGTAAAAGCTTCGCGCTTATCAGCTAGTTAAATAAATTCTCAGTTTCGATTTAATTCCAATTCGTGCATTGCTTAAATTCCCTTGCAACTAAATTCCCGGTACTACGAACAAAATGTCTGGTCCCTTGAAGTTCGTTGTAACTTTATTTCACTGCATGATTATTTTAGATCTTTAACTACTATAATAAAGTTGGAAAGGTTGCCTTTAGGCATGGGAAATATGTTCCTTTTTATGATCTGTTTTTGCATGAAACTCACGGGATATGAGCTCTCACATTACTCTTCAATTTTGAGTGAATTTTAACATTTTCACCGATATTCAGAAAGTTTACGTATTAGGTAGTACGTATACGTTCTAAAGACTATAGCGCTCCAGTGCTTCTTTTGTTTTAAATTGCGCCCTGCCTATACTGCGTTCACGTTAAAGATAGATTAAACATAAAGAAAATGTGCCATTTTGTGATGTCAATCCCGTGCTTGGCTTGGGTAAGAAAAAATCGGTGACAAGCACACAACGCATGCGAATGGTATTGGTTATCTCTTTTTATCACAGAGAAAATCTCCAAAAGTGGCATAGGAATTTCGGTTGCAATTTACTGTGCGCTTTTTGCCGTGTAAGGGAGGGGATAGGGACACACATCCTGGACCAAGGCTTGTACTGTCTGATTTTTATTGGTAAAACCTTCCGCGCATTTACGCATGTGTCAAGTCTTCTCTGATCTTACCAAAATAGGGGTGATAGGTAAGATAACAATAAGGGGAAGAATAATAAAAAGCATTTTGAACCGTATCAAACAACGTGGAACGATGCCAATTTCAAATACATAGTTTAAAAAGTTGAATATGTCAAAAGGATATAGCAAATGTAAGTTTTTTTTTTTTGAGAACTTCGAAAGTTATCACCCACAACCCATCTACCCTTTTTTAAGTGGAACTGTTCACTAGTGCTAGGCGCGGTTATCGTGGACAGACAGTATTCAAGAAGTTTATATCAAAAATTACTTCCATTCTAACAATAATCTTAGTGTGTATTAATCATCTCGCCTGTCCTTCAAACGCATTTTGGATTACGTTAACCCTTCTACTGGAACATGCAATACACCGCCAACTCGTTCATTTCGATCCATGGACTGCAGTTTCGGGCTTATGGATCGGGCAGTCCATGGATCGAAATGAACGAGTTGGCGGTGTATTGCATGTTCCTGCCTTAGCCCTTGCTTAGGGGCGGTTACTCACTGCTTTATACCTTCTACTGGAATTTCGAAAATTCATCCCTTTCAATATTAGCTCGTAACAAGTATTTATCGTTCCATAAACACTTGCGAAACTATCATCGGTTTTTGATTTCAATTTTATATCGATAATTTTTCTAAACTAATTACAATCTACAGCATTTTACAGTCTAAAATTTACAGCTTTCAGGCTAATTTCTGCTTTATTGCCTCGGTTTAGAGTTACATTTAAGAAGCACCGATATAAATAGATTTATCTCGTAACTTTTTAACAATATTCGACGTAAAAAGTGACGTGGAGATAAATATAGCTTAATCTAAATATTTGTCAGAGATTGCGAGATAATTTTCAAGGTTGAGGGTAAAGTTTCTAGCTCTAGACAGGAATCTCACTTGACACGGGAATGCTGTTCTCATTTAATCGACTTAAGTTAATTTCCTAATGTTTGTGGGTGTGTAAGTGAATGGTATTTTATACCATTAACTCTCTTTCTTTGAAAGAGTTGGATTTATTTGAATTTTTAGATTAGAGGTTTGAAAAAAAAAGAACACGGATTCCTCTATTTATCTTACTCATATATTTATTTTAATTGATTTTATTTATTTAGCTATTTATGTAATTTATTTTATTTATTTATCTTTTTATTCTAATTTGTTTCATTTATTTATTTTATTTATTGATTTAATTTTTTACATTTATGAAGAACATTTATGGAAACAGGGAGATTAAGCAAACTGTAATTGCCAAAAAAAGGTTGCAAAGTGACCAAAAATACTGTTACCTTGGATAAAGTTGAAATACTTACCCCTTTCATTTTTCAAGATAAAACACCAAGAACACACGCAGAGTAAGTATTAGCTTTGCCATTTTTGAAACGCATGTAAGTATTGGAACTTTTCGCAAGTACCAGCAGTAGTTCAATTTGTGACTAAGGGCACCCACCATATAGTAGGGCTCGACGGATGGCAAATTTCAGCCGATAGGCCGATGCCGATTATTGGCCGATGGACCTCTGTTTTATCTAAATTAGCATCGGCAGCCGATGCCAATGGCCGATGGAAACATAATAAATGGTTGCTGAAATGCGTGTTGTAAATTTTTTTTTTTTTTTTTTTTGGAACAAAAAAGTATTTATTCTATTGTAGAAACTTATGCAAGCTATAGCTTAAATTAAAAAAACTGGGCATATAAATATGATAGTAAAATAGGCGCCGTGAACATACACACAATTATATTTTTTTAATGAATATATTCCAGGATGTACTATCATGTAAACTACCAGTTATTTATTTAGTGTATTTATTAGATATCAAGCAAAAACTAATTCAACTTTACGTTGAAGCTATTAAACCAATTTGCAAATTCGCGAAAGTCTCTCTTAGATGAATGCAAGAGGGACGAGAACAGATAATAGTTGATAGATGTTTACTGTAGGTCGTTCGCTTGCAGTTGATTTGAACATAGTGATAAGACATCAACAGTAAAGAGGCAGTTTTTAAAAGTGCCGGGCCGAAATGTTCAGGTATACACCATTTCTGATTGCGCATTAATTTAAGCGCCGCCTCACAGATAAACAAATTAAAATAGGCCCCGGAGTTGACGTGTTAATATTTGAAGGGTTTGGTGGACGAAGGAGCTATTTTACATTTTTTGAAAAAACACTCTAGACAATGGTAAGCAATGGATACAGGTAAGTACATAAAACTTGGTACAGTCATAGAAAAAAAAACGAAACACTCGCTCGTATTCGAAGACTATTAGCACTAGAGACACGTGTAATATGTTATTTTTTCAGGAATAATGTGCTCTATGAATTTCTATTAGTAAATTGTTGTTGAGGGGTCGTCTTCATATAAAAATCGACATCAACTTTAAAATTTTCTATAACCCCCCCCCCCCCCCCCCATTTTTATCGCATATTTGTGATCAGCAACATCATTTAAGTTTGTATACCAAATCGTTTTAAATTTGCTCCAGCCGTTGCTTCACAATTGAACTGAGAAAAAACCGTCCCGTAATGCTAAAAATATTTTTTATACTTGGGCATATAATACCTAAACCACGATAGTTACGGCAAAATTTGTTATTTTATATCAAAGTATGAACCAACCCAACAATAAAAACGACATTGATTTCCTCTCAGATAAAATTTTGAATCTTTTACGAATTATGAAATTAATATTTGAAAAAATGATGATTTGGAACCATATAATATTTTGATGGAAAAACAATCAAGAAGGGGTTTCAAAAGATAATCCAAAATGGGAGCTCAAAATATCCAGTAGTTTAGTTTTTGAGATATGCTAAAAGAACCATTTTTAGGGACCATATACAACTGTGCAAACTGAAACAATAGCAGGGAATTTCTATGCAAAGAAAGAGGAATATGATTATCCACCAGTTGCAGAACATGCTCAGCGTTTTAATATAGTATTTAGTTTTCAACAGTTACAATATGTTGAAAGCGAAACGATTAATAAAACTTGTCCATTAGTGAGAAATCTGCATTCATGCAATATATAGCAATTCGGAAAACTTTTTTGCTTGGACACTTGATTTTCATAGAAAACTGGTATCTCAGTAGGTTATTTGGAATAATTTGTAATGATTAGACGTTTTTTTTTTTAATACTGAGTCACGATTTAAACATTTTTGCCAATCCTAATACAGTAGTTTATATAAATACAAGAGGTTACTTTTAAGTTGTAACCTCTCTCCAGAAGGCGTGTGCTGCATGGGTTAGAGCTTCTTTAGAGGACAGGAATGACTTGTCCGAGATCTTGGTTCCAAGACATTCTTGGATCCAGCCTTGTTACAGGTATTTGAAACACATTAATATTATACCTGGTTGCTCTGGAGTAAAATAACTTATGATTAGTTGGATAAAGCACCATATTAGGTAAATTAAAAAAGATAACTTATTTCTCGAATTTAAAAACAGTTTATTGGGAAATATTTCATGAAATTGGGTCTATTTTCATATTGAACTTGTTTTAAGCCTGAGCTTATGAAATGTTTTTGTCATACAGACAAAAATAGTCAAATATCATCTATGCAGCTACAATTCAAGCTTAGCTTCCACTTTTCTTCAATGCGACTTGAGTACAGATACCAGTGGTTCCACGCCCACCCTTTTGGAACCAAAATGTCGGATGAGTCAGCTCCCCTCTTATAGGAGCCTTAGCATGGCTTAGTGCGTAGCTAAAAGTATGCATCTATCTTTGTTTAATCAAAAAGATAGACTGTTGCGTTTTTCCCTTGAATTCTACATAGTAGGGTTTTCTCTTCCACATTTCAAAAAATATTATAACTTTAACAAAACCAGAGAATTTTTAATTAATTACGAAAGGCAAACGTATTATTCTGAGTAGCTTTAGGTAATTTATTCGAAAAAATTTGATTTGTTAACTCTTTGTAAATTTCGACCTTGAAAGTAGCATTTTACATATGGTGGTGGTCCCTAAATCTTTGGTCGGTCATAACTTTTGTTCTACTGGTCCTAAAGTGATGCCGCTTGGTACCCAGCATACTTTTGGCCCTCGGTACCTAATTATGTAACCAAATAATGGGGTTCCCATTCGAAAATTCAGACTTTGAGTTCATTTCACTTTGTATATAGCCCTTTATCGAAATTTTACTCACATAGTTTTAAAGAAGACTTTAATCCATGTCAGGAGACACCTTTCTTTTGTTCTTGGCAAGTATAGCAGCCGAATAGTTTAGAGTGTTTCGGTTTTTTTTTTTTCTATGACTGTACATCAAAAAGTAGATGTCATTAAACCGCCTTCATACGATCACTATCGATACAAACAGAAAACAAAAAAGTTGCAACAACTGCTACAATTAAGCTTTGAACTTTAATTCCTAGCAATTTCGCTTTTGTCACAGTACCCCTTCATCTCCCAAGCCCTTCAATTGAGAAGACATAATTCCATCTCAAGAAAACTTAGGAATTTTTCTTCCGAAAACCATCAACCATGCATCGCCATTAAGATGTTTGCCGAGGCCAATGGGCCGATGTTTTCTCCAAGTTAACATTGGCGGCTGATGCACATGCACATGGAAGTCAATATTCAAAGAGACTGTGATCGGAAAAGGTGTCCCTTAAATAGTGGTGTCCCTTATTCAGAGGAGTTCGTTAAAGGAAGTACTACTGTATTTGCGATTGTGCTTTATACTTTGTCCCATGTCTCATATAGTAACTAAAAATAACAGGGACCACTTACGCTGCAAAAGAAAGGGAAAAAACCTCAGCATATAAGGGTTAGCTTACTTTCTTTGTGTGTATAATGAATGATTTTTTTTATTAATTTAAATAGTTAAACGTTTCTTATGCATTTATACATTAAAATTTCGCAAATTTTCTCTGTGACTGTCCCTAAAATAGAGTGTCCCTTAATCAGAAGTAAGTACATGGAAGTCCCTATTCAAAAGGACTGGGATCAGAAAAGTATCCCTTAAATAGAGGTGTCCCTTAAAGGAGGTACTACTGTATTTGTGATTGTGATTTATACTTTGTCCCATGTATCATATAGTAACTAAAAAATCACAAGGACAACTAAAGCTATAAAAAATTTTAAAAGAAAAAAAAAGAAAAACTCAGTAGATAAGGGTTAGGGTACTTTCTTTGTGTGCATAATCAATGATTTATTTTCTGTAGAATTCTGGGGAATTAAATTGGTATTTTGCAAGCAGTTGTAGAAGAGAGGGAGAAGAAAAGAAAATTGACCTATTACAAATTGACTAATCATTTCGTGTTTAAGCAGTTGTTATACAGGATACTTTATTTTTATGACTCAAACTGGCAATCTGTCTTATCTGAGTTGCATTTAGATCATGCAATGAATGATCTGTTCTTGATGGATGAGATTCAATTTGTTATGATTCAAACTTGATATAGAAAGAGTTGTTAAATGTGATGACAGATGCGTGTTATTAAAAAATAAAAAGAAAAAGCAATTTTAACAATTCAATCACGTCTTTAAAAGAGTTACATTTGATGGGAGGGCCACTCCTAAAAGGAATTTCCTGCTTCAGTAACAGTGAGATAAAATCATCCTTTTTCTTACTCGCAGAATTTCTATGTGAATAAATGAAGGACTTGGGAGATGAAGGGGTTATGCGACAAAACCGACATTGTAAGTAATTAAAGTTCAAAGCTTCATTGTAGCAGTTGTTGCAGCTTTTTTGTTTTCTGGTTGTGTCGATAGTGATCGTATGAAGTAGGGCTAATGACATCTACTTTTTGATGCACCAAGTTTTATGTGCTTACCTGTATCCGTTGCTTATCATTCTCCAGAGTGTTTTTTTTTCAAAAATTGTAACATAGCCCCTTCTTCCTCCGAACCCTACAAATATTAACCCGTCAACGCAGGGGCCTATTTTAATTTGTTTTTCTGTGAGGCGGCGCTTAAATTAATGCGCAATTAAAAATGGTGTATACCTGAACAAGCTCATTTCTACTCGGTTCTTACCAGGAAAGTAAGCGATCATGGAATAATGAATCATTTTTTTTAATGAGTACCAATCGAAAGAGCATTGTAAAACATGTTTCTGGACGCATGCGTTTTTGCCCTCGCGCCCCCGTTATCGAAATATAAGGTCCTAAAGTCAGCTAATTTTTATTGAAAAATCGCCAATTTTAGCGAGTTATAATGAAAGTGGAAGCTGCGGTGCGATTACACTATTTGCATCCAACGGAAAACTTGATTCCCATTTTTGGTCATCTGCAAAGCTTTTGAAAGACGGTTTTACAATAATCTTTTACTTTACCCGTGCGAGTTAAAGCAGAAAGCTACTATCAAGCCTATGACATGGAAAGCAGAGAGCTTTTTAAAGAGGAAAAACAATTTTAAACAACACATCAAAATTAAATTGTATCGTACTATTTGCGATTAAAGCAGGTCCCTTGTTTAAGGGGGTCCCCCTTGTTAAGGGGCCCTTGTCAACAGGAGGTGACAACTGAACCTCCTGTTTTTGTTTAATTATTTTTTTTAAGTGTTCGTACAATTCTGTAGTGGGGGGGGGTATATTGAGGGTTTTTAACTGTAAAAATTGCAAATATAAATTTTTTCAAACCACTTTTCTTTTGGTGGGTCCCCCATAACTCAAAGTGTGTTCCCCTAAACATTTTTGTCAATTGCATCACTGGGTATGTAAGAATGGTCTTTCGAAAAAAAAAATGCTCAAAATTTAATGAAAATGTGTTCAAATAAAAAAATCAAACAGGAATGAGGTGTTCTCTCTGAGATATTTTGAAAAAAAAAACGTTCGCTCGAATCGAACTTGCTCCTTCAAAAGTTATAAGTGAAGACAGGTGGAAAAATCGGAAATTTGAAATTGAAGGAAATATTATTCAAATCAAAAAGTGAAGGGGGGAGGGCAGAAAAACTGACCAATAGACAGACTGACAGGTACACAATTTCCGCAGCTCAAAACCCAACTTTCCTATTTTAAATTTTTCTGTGTGTTTAATTATTTTTATTAAGTTGTGCTTTTTCTTCGCTTGAGCGTTTTTTTTTTTTTTTTTTTTGTTTTCAGTGCATCAGGCCTTCTTTCATGATTTTTTTTCACCTATTTTCTACTTTTACAGAGCTAAAACTTGTATTAACTTTAAGCTAAAACTTGTATTGATTTACAATTTTGTTGGTCTTTTCCTACCCGTTGAACATTAGCAGAACTCGTAAAAGTTATTCTAGTGTTTTTAAACAGTACGAAATTAACATGCAATATGTTTTACATTTACGTTACAGAGACTTTTCGCTACAGTGACCAATTTGTTTGAACGGCAGGGATTTTTACAATGACTGCCGACTCTATTAGTATATTTTAAGAATGGAAATAATTATTTCCCTCTACCACTGATGTAATTTCCGACGTGGATATAATTTTGCAGCTATTGATATTTACTAATTCGTTTTCTTTTAAAAATTATTTTTTTTTTTCTCTATTTCAATTGAAAAAAAAAATAATGTTTTTGCTAAGAGTTGGCAGATAGTGAAACCTTGTATCAATTTTTTTTTCAGTAAGAACTGATATAATCCATGACAATTTAATTTCTGCCCCAAAGATTATCTCTTTTATTTTTTGTACATGAGCTCATATTAGCTGCTTTTTGTACGAATTTAATTATCCCGAATTATTCATTTAGAAACACGTGCAATATATTTTAACGTATAATAATTAATCCATACAACTTAGTTCAGTAAAAAAACTTCAAATAACTAAAATTCTAAAATGTATTGTTACCAATTGTAAAAAGATAAAACTTTTTCTTTGTAAAGTTTTCGCTCCTCTGGATAAAGCTCTCTGCTTTCCACATCATAGTCTTGACCAGCATTCTTTATTTTAGCTCATACAAGTAAAGGGTTAACGTAAAACATGTTACTTTCTTTGCAAATGACCAAACATGGAAACGATGCGATGCCAAGCAAGCAGCGGAAGGGAGAATCTGGAGCTAGCTTCAATTTCTTGCCAAGTCTTCAAATTTGGCTCATTTTCGGCCGACTTTAAGACCCCTTATCTCGAAAACGAGGAGACGAGGGCACTTGATCTTTGGGTCAAAGACATGTCTCAGTATGCTCTTTCAAATGGTACCATTTTTAACTTTTTTCATTATTACTTAAGTCGAGTACTTTCCTGGTTAGAAAAACTGCCTCTTTACTGTTGTTGTCTTACCCGCTTGCTCAAAACTATAGTAGGCGAGCGACCCTACAGTAAAAGTCAATCAACTCTTTTTTTTCTTGTCCCTCTTGTAAATATATGAGAGAGACTTTCACAAACTCCAAAGCTACTTCAACTCAAAAAGTCTAATACGAACTGCTTTTTGCTTGTTATCTAATAAATAAACTAAATAAATAACTGGTAGTTAAATGATCGTACATCCTGTTGTTGTTGCTGTCTTGTGACAGCTAGGTGAGCAATTTGTGACGCTCTGCTTCACTTTTCCAACTGTACCGTAATTCGATATGAAGATTTAAACAGTACACAGGGGTACAAAGGTTGCCTACGCGTTTACAGGGTAGGCAACCTTTCACAACACAACAACACATTCATACAAATAAAGGACAAGGATAAGAGAGAAAGTAGTCATAGAAAAAAAAACGAAACACTCGCTCGTATTCAAGTGTTCTACAAAACTCTGTTGGTAACTTGTTGTTAAGGGGTCATCTTCTTACTAAATAGGGCATCAACTTCAAAATTTTCTAGGAGAACCCTCCTTTTTCAACTCATATTTGTGATCAGCATCATCTTTTAACTTTGTATAAAATATCGTTTAAAATTTGCTCCAGCCTTTGGTTTACAAATGAACTTAGAAAAAACCATCCGTTAATGTTAAAAATATTTTTGATACTTGTGCGTATGATGCCTGAACCACGTTGGCTACGACAAAGATTGTTTTTTATATAAAAGTATGAACCCACCCAACAATAAAAATCTCCTTTTCTTCCTCTCAGATGAAAGTTTAAATTCTTCATAAATTATGAAATTAATATTTGAAAAAATGATGATGTGGTACACTCATAGAAAAAAAACGAAAGAATCGCTCGTATTCGAAGACTATTTACACTAGAGACACGTGTAATGTGTCATTTTTTTATGAATAAAGTGCTCTACAAATTAAATTGGTAAATTGTTTTAAAAATCGGCATCAACTTAAAAATTTTCTATAAACGCCCCCGCCCCCCTTTTATCACATATTTGTGATTAGCATCAATATTTTACTTTGTGTACCAAATCGTTTTAAATTTACTCCAGCCGTTGCTTCACAATTGAACTAAGAAAAAACCACACCGTAATGTTAAAAGTATATTTAGTACTTGTGCATATAATATATAAGCCAAGTTGGGAATGGCAAAGATTGTTTTTATATCAAAGTAAAAAACAATCCAACAATAAAAACGGCATTTACTTCTTCCCAGATGAAATTTTGCATTTTTTATGAATTATGAAATTAATATTTAATAAAATGATGCTCTGGAACCATATAATATTTTGTTGGAGGAACAATCTAAAAGTAATTTTAAAGGAGTATCCAAAATGGGAGCTCAAAATATATGCTAAAAGATCCATTTTTCGTCCAATTTAGGGACCATATGCAATTGTTCAAACTGAAACAACACCAGTGAATTTCTATTTAAAGAAAGGGGAATATGATTATCCACCAATTATAAAAGATACTCAGCGTTTTAATAAAGTATTTCGTTTTCAACAGCAATTATACGTTGAAAGCAAAACGGTTAATAAAACTGCTGAGTATATTTTAAAACCGGTAGACAATCCAATTTTTTGAAAATAGTGACAAGTCTGCTATCATGCAACATGCAGCAATTCAGAAAACTTTTTGCTCAGATACGTGATTTTCACAGAAAAATGTGGCATCTCGGAAGTTTATTCGGAATCATCTGTTACAATTCGACGTTTTTTAAAATTATGGGCCACGGTTTTAACATCATTGCCAATCCTAATACAGTAGTTTATGTAAATACAAAGACGTTTAAAACGCAACATCTTTCCAGAAAGTATGTGCTGCTTGAGTTGGTGAGTAGATAAAAGTACGCATCTATATTTGTTAAATCAACAGGATAGAACGTTGCATTTTCCCCTTGAACTCTAACAGTGGGATTTTTTTCCCCTAAGTTGCAAAAAATATCATGATTTAAACAAAACCTGAAAATTTTTAATTAATTACAAAAATCAAACGTACTATAGCGAGTAGCTTCAGTTAATTTCTTCAAAAAAAAATGATTTGTCTAATCTTTGTAAATTTTGACCTCAAAAGTACATTTTAAAATGTGGTGGTGGTGGTCCCTAAATCTTTGTTCGTTCATAACTTCTGTTTTAATGATTCTAAAGTAATGCCGCTTGGCACCCAGCTTACTTTTTGCCATCCGCACCGAGTTATGTAACTAAATGAAGGGGTTCCCTTTGAAAATTCAGACTTTGTGTTTATTTCATTTTGTATATCACCCCTTAACAAAATTTTATTTACATAGTTTCAAAGAAGACTTTAAACCATGTTAGAAGACACCTTTCTTTTGTTCCAAGCAAGTATACCAGCTGAATAATTCAGAGTGTTTCGCTTTTTTTTTTTCTATGACTGTACATCAAAAAGTAGCTGTCATTAGACCAACTTCATGTGATCACTATCAACAAAAGCTTTGGGTGCGAGGATTTGCCTACTCCTCGCGGTCCTTTAGACTGCCGTACTTTTGACATTGCCACGGACCTTCTGTCTACTCTGCGGAAGTCTGATACCAGCTGCGATTTCCTTAGGAGCTTCTCCTTAGTGGAGGAGCAACTGGTCAAATTTTAATTTCCGTGCGCTTTTTGTGATACAATTATGACAGTTGGTTTTTCTGAAAGGTATTTGCACCAGGAATACGAATTCGGATGTTGCCACCCCCAAAAATAGTGCAGGGGGGCGTAGGGGGGGGGCAAAGTTTCTTCACTAAAATAATTATATATTCATTATTTCATGGCTTAGAACCAGTTTTCAAAGCGTAAAATCCGCTTAATAATATTATAATGCATAAAAAGCTGAATTCAAATTGCTGACACGTGTTTCGGAGCTATTAAGAGCTCCTTTTTCAGTCTATAAGATGAGAGCTTATGAATGGAAATTCATCCGGCTGAAGGTGTTTTTTTTTATTGAATAGAGGTGCCTTGTTATCAAGCCCATCATTTGGACAACCAAGGGGGCCCCTTGGTTGGTGCAAAACAAAATGCAAATGCATATTTGTGTACGCATTTATCCTTCAACACAGTATACATTGAATTTGCACTTTTGTCCGGGACTGTAATCGCCCCCCCCCCCCATCCGGGGGTGGGGTGGGAGGGGGGGTTGAAAAATTAATGTTTTTATTTATTATTATTATTGTTATTATTATTATTATTTTAAATCATATAGAAGGGTTCAACTGCCTCCGCTAATCTGATAACTTCTTCCTCTTAAATGGCAGTTTTTTTCGTCATTTTTCGCCTACCACAATATTTAGCGTTGCTTAAAGCACTGCTAACGGAAGTTTTTATAGCCACAAATATGCTTTAAATAATATAAGTCCGTAATACTCATTGTGAGTGGTCTGAAATATACCTGAATTTTTAAGTTAAAAAAATGAGAAAAAGATTTAAAAAGTGTATTCACTCAAACAATAATGTAATGACAAGATTAATGAACCCAAATTTCTCATGGACTGCTTAACATTGTGTTTGTTTCTGTTGCTGAGTGTAAAAAGTAATTTTAAACAAACTAAACATTTATTGAAACTAAAATGTTTTATTTCATTATACTTCACTATACATTTTCAGCTACATTTATGTGCAAACGAAATAGTTAAATAAAAACATGAAAGTAGAACCATAATTACAAATAGCAACACACGCAGTCATTTGACAGTAGCATTTGAAAGAAAATGTAATAGATATATTTAAATCAACCCATGAATTAATATTTCATACTCTTGATCGTTTCAAAAAGACATTGTTAGGAAGAATTTTAAAATAATTAGTCAAATAATAATAATATATAATACGAATTAAAAATCAGTTTCATAATCAGATTCATCTGAACGGCTCTCCTCATACCTGTTAAAACAGTGATTTTCATCATCTACGTACATCCAAACATTCACACATGTCTGCATTTGACAAGCAGTGTAGAACATTAACTTTTTTGCATGAGCATTTTACAAGTTCTAGAATCGCCTGTGGAGCAGGTTCCATTTTGGTCATCTAGGGAACAAATCTGCTGTCTTGCATTTCCCAACCATAACCAGCATCTGGCTGTGGACTATTCGGACATGCAATGACATCATTTTGCCATATCATGGCCTGATAATGTGCTCTCATGACGGCATAACGAGGAACTGATTGTTTTGGTTGCATCTTCTCTGATTCGGCATTTTTTTTTTGAAATGACATGAACCGAACAGAGCCAACATCTATATCCATAGAACAGTTTGGCAGTTAAATTTTGAAAACAAACTGTTCTAATGCACCAAAAATATCTTCAGATGATGTAGAATTAATTCCTAAATTTGCAAAAGCTTGCAAAATATTTTTATCCGACTACTGCCAGGCTTTCCAACAGGAGAGTTTACCTTTTCCAGCAAACGCTCTTGTAGTGTCGCATCCAGTAAATGCATGAGCATCCAATAAATGCAGTAAAATCAAGGCAAGGCTTTTACCTTTTCTTCTCCTAAAGCATTATATATTGGTTTGAGAGCAATCTGTTTTTTTCTTTTACCGCTCCCTACTATGCACGATGTTCTGGAGCATAGCATGGGATGTATTTTTCGTGCATTAGAACAGTTTGTTTGCAAAATTTACATGCCAAACTTCTAAATCAGATGTTGACTCTGTTCGGTTCATGTCAATTCAAGAGAAAATTGCCGAATCAGAGAAGATGCCACCAATACAATCAGCTCTTCACTATGCCATCATGAGAGCACATTATCAGGCCATGATATGGCAAAATGATGTCATTGTATGTCCGAATGTTCCACAGCCAGATGCTGGTTATGGTTGGGAAATGCAAGACAGCAGATTTGTTCCCTAGATGACCAAAATGAAACCTGCTCCACAGGCGATTCTAGAACTGGTAAAATGCTCATGCAAAAAAGTGAATGTTCTACACTGCTTGTCAAATGCAGACATGTGTGAATGTTTGGATGTACCTAGATGATGAAAATCACTGTTTTAACAGGTATGAAGAGAGCAGTTCAGATGAATTGTTCCCCAGATGACCAGAATGGAACCTGCTCCACAGCTCATTCAAAAAATGCTCATGCAAAAAAAGTAAATGATCTACATTGCTGTGCAAATGTAGACGTAACGGTTTGGATGTAGATGATGAAAATCACTGTTTTAACTGGTATGAGGAGAGCAGTTCAGATTAATATGGTAATGAAACTCAGTTTTAATTTGTATTATATATTATTATTATTTGACTGCGTGCGTGCTGTTATTTGTAATTATAGTTCTACTTTCATGTTTTTATTTAACTATATTTTGTTTGCTCATAAATGCAGCTAAAAATGTCTAGTGAGTTATAATGAAATAAAACATTTTAGTTTCAATAAATGTTTAGTTTGTTTAAAATTACTTTTTACACTCAGCAACAGAATTAAACACAATGTTAAGCAGTCCATGAGAAATTTGGGTTCATTAATCTTGTCATTACATTATTGTTTGAGTGAATACACTTTTTAAATCTTTCTCTCATTTTTTTAACTTAAAAATTCAGGTATATTTCAGACCACTCACAATGAGTATTACGGGCTTATATTATTTAAAGCATATTTGTGGCTATAAAAACTTCCGTTAGCAGTGCTTTAAGCAACGCTAAATATTGTGGTGGGCGAAAAATGACGAAAAAAAACTGCCATTTAAGAGGAACAAGTTATCAGATTAGCGGAGGCAATTGAACCCTTCTCTCTGATTTAAAATAATAATAATAATTAAATAATAATAATAATAAAATAAAAACGTTAATTTTTGAACCCCCCCTCCCACCCTACCACCGGATGGGGGGGGGCGATTACACTCCCGGACAAAAGTGCAAATTCAATGTATACTGTGTTGAAGGATAAATGCGTACACAAATATGCACTTGCATTTTGTTTTGTACCAACCAAGGGGGTGGGGGCGATAGCCCCCCCCCTGGTTGTCCAAATGATGGGCTAGATAACAAGGCACCTCTATTCAATAAAAAAACACCTTCAGCCAGATGAATTTCCATTCATAAGCTCTCATCTTATACACTGAAAAAGGAGCTCTTAATAGCTCCGAAACACGTGTCAGCAATTTGAATTCAGCTTTTTATGCATTATAATGTTATTATTAAGTGGATTTAAGCATTTTACGCTTTGAAAATTGGTTCTAAGCCATGAAATAATGAAGATATAATTATTTTAGTGAAGAAACTTTGGCCCCCCCCTGCACTACTTTTGGGAGTGGCAACATCCGAATTCGTATTCCTGGTGCCAATACCTTTCAGAAAAACCAACTGTCATAATTGTATCACAAAAAGCGCACGGAAAACCAGTTGCTCCCAGACTACCTACGCAACTATCAACGAGCGTTATCCTGAACCGGAATGGTTGAGAGTCTACGCCGATGGTTCCCGTGTGGAACAACGAGTCAACGCTGGTGCAAGAGTCTACTGCGGTCTATTTTCTGCTTATGCTCCCGTAGGCAGCTATGCCTCTGCATACGATGGAGAGGTAGAGGCTCTACGTATCTCCCTATCCCAACTGCAATGCAGAACAGAACAATTCGCCAAAGCAGTAATCCTATCCGACTCCAAGGCAGCACTTTTAGCTATTAATTCCCCTCTCGCACCACAATCTGGCTTCCATCAATAAATGTATTTCCATCCTGGAGAACCTAGCCTTAAAAGGCAAAGTTATTTATTGCCCTGCAGTGGATCCCTGGTCACTGCGGCATTTCGGGTAATGAGAAGGCGGATTTTCTCGCAAAAAAAGGCACAACTATCATCCAGACATCCCCCAAAGATATGTCCTTACATTCGGTAAAACTACTAATCAGAGACCTGTTCAAGAACAACCTATCTGATAATTTCCATGAAAGCAACTCATCCAAAACCTGGTTCAAATCCATCACAGACATCCCGAACTTCCCTAGATTCAAAGCAGTTGCCCTCTTCAGACTCCTGACGGGACACGATTGTCTCGCGAAACACCTTTACAGACTCAACTTTTGTGACAGTCCAACTTGCATGCTCTGCCGTACGGAGAGGGAGATGAACTCTGCTCATCTCCTAGACTGCCCTGCACTCAACTCCGCAACCCTCCACGGACTGGAGGGGCTCCTGGCTACTGGGAGGCCAGGGCCCTAATGGGCTAAAGACAAGCATTTGTGTCTTTCTGTCTTTTCATTTTGCTATGAGTTTGTGTTTCTATTTTGTGTTTCTCTTTTTGTAGCCTGTCATTGGAAATTAAAAAAAAAAAATATCGACAAAAGCAGAAAACAAGAAAATCTGCAACAACTGCTGCAATAAAACTTTGAACTTTAATTATACGCAATTTCGGTTTTGTCACATAACCCCTTCAATCTCTCAAGCTCTTCAATTGTAATATACAATGCAGCTCAGACGACTTTGAATACGACAATTTATGTTTTATAACTTTCACTCTTCTCACCCTTGCCACCGCTTCCCAACTAAAACAACAAAAAATAACTTACACTACACCTTTACACTAGTTTTTTGTCCAAGAAAACACTTTCATTTTTTACCGGTTTCGTCCGAATAAACTCATGCTTAAGAATGTTCATGAAGTTCTCATAATGGTTATCGAAGTTTTCAGTGTTGAAAATCCCGCAACAAAAGTGCAACAACTCCAAAAAAAAAAAAAAAAAAATGACGTGTTAACTTGATTTAAATCCAAATTTAAAGCTAATTTAGATCCAGCTCTTTCTTGCCCCAAAACTTACGCGAAGTTCACTTAAATAACTGGTGCGTAGTGGCGTAAACCGATATTATTAATAGGGGGCATCATTAAAATTTCATAATTAAGAAGTAAAATGTTTCAGCCTCATGCGTGGATTATTAATTTTAATAACAAAAACTAGCAAGTAAAACATTACTTTTTTACTCCTATTATAATGTTTGAAACTGAATCAATCAAAAATACTTTTGCGTAAAACCTAGATTTTCTTCAATGCTGTTTTTTTTTTGGTGGGGTACAAATTTGATGAATATTCAATAATCAATCACATTTATCAAGTTTTTGGTGAATATGAATGATCACTGGTAAAATTAGATACAATAGCCGGTTTATTACATGAATCGTGATATACATGCAGTCATTTAAATGCTGAAACTTATGAAAACTAACCAAACAAAAAGTATATTTTCTGGAGAAGAAATCTCTGTGAATCATCAGACAGGATATTCACACCACCTTCAACCTGCCTCAGTTCAAGGTTAAAAACTGGCCACACAACGGTTCTAACGTGTAATCAATTTTTTTCAATTTCACCAGCACACAATCTGCAAAAAAGATGAAAAAGATTTTCAAACAAAAACGTATTTTCTTTTTAAATTCAATTTGAGATGTTTCGAAAAATTGGCTATGCGAAACGATAATTAGTTTTTTGGAGGATCTCACAAGGTGTTTTTTCTTTCTTTCTTTCTTTCTTTTTTTTCCTGCAGGTGAATGCTCGGGTGTGGTTTTGTAGCATATTTTCTTCATTTAAAATTTGGTGGAAACAATTGCTGCAGAGCAACTAATGACGAAATAGAACAGTTTTTTTTTTGCATTTCAGCGGTACTGGCTGCGCCTTATGGATTGAAGTTACACAAAGCCTTTTCAAAAGTAATTTTTTCGAACGTTGTTTTGCGAAAATATTAAATATTTTTCATGTTACTTAACCCATTAATGCCTGGCTTTTTTTTCAAAGATATTTTGTATAATGGTTACACGGCCACAGAACAAGCTTTACAATGGTTATGTGCTGCAATCTGTTAATAATGAATTGAAACAATACCAAAGTAATAATTGAACACAATTATTTGGTTGAAATGTTCGTTTTTGGTAAATTAAGACACATTTTGGACCGTCCCTAAAGAAGGGACGATAGGTATTTAATGGGTTAAGACATAGGAGGGTTTAAATTCAATATATTCATTTGAGGAAATTAAAAGTTTTCAATTGAATAACAGCCTTGCAATTTAGAAAAATAAAACAAAGGATATAGAAGTGATTGCGTTGTTTATGCACTAGATCAGACATTATTACCTTCTGGGGTGGGGAGTGATCAAACAGTCATTACAAGTATATACACTAATATATTAGGATTGGTAATAACATTAAAACCATGTGCTCCCCCCTCATTGCGCCACTGTGCTTATGGTTTTACAACGTTCATAAGCAATGGCTGTATTCATTTTTTAAATGAACTTGTAGGCAATAATGATCTGATTCCCTATTTTCCAAATACTGGCTTCGGAATAAAATTTTCTCCCCCCCCCCTTTTTTTTTTAACCTTACTTGTTTCTGTAACTTTCTTGAAGTGAAAGAAGATTTAGCTATTAATATTTACTTGAAAATTTATTCGACTCATGAATAGCTTTCAGATTTGCCCAACATTTCTACTGAATCCGAAATCTCTAAAAACAAATCGGTTTCACCGAACTTATTGGGAGGTCTTGCTACTCAGAAAGCCAGACATTTGTTTTACGAATAACTATTACATTGTGTTTGTAGAAGAAGTGAAATGTTGAATTTGCCCGTGGAATAAAAAGGATATAAAAAGACCCTAATTGTGGATTTATGGAATTAAAATGATGGAAAAAATACATTGCCATTATATTTCTTAATTTTGTTCAAGAAGGTGTAGCTCATCCCTATTGAGTCCCTTGCAGAACTCAAATCAACCATTAACCTGAACTTAGAATGAAACCTTGGAGCTTATTGTCTGTTCTATGATGACTTCTCAACGCTAACTAAACGAGCTTTATTTTATGACTTACCTCGCGTTTGGGCTTAATAGATTCGTAGGTTGCAATCAATAATTTTTAATTTTAACTATATATTTTTATTAACATCAATATCTATTCTAAGACTGTAAGTGTGTTAAAATGTTAATGTAATTCATATATGAGAAAAAGAAATGAGTGAAAAAGAGATAGTGAATAATAAAATAAGTAAATTAATAAGCAAAAGAATGAATAAACGAAAAAAAGAAGAAATAAGTACGTCATTTAGTGAATGAATGCATAAGCAAACGAAATGAAATATTTCGCTTCTCCCCATCCACTTTGACCCGCGAGAATTTGACAACTTGCATTGAACACTAAACACTTAAAATAGAAACATGCTTAATATAAACTAAATAAAGATTGCACTGGACATCAGTAGATCTCAATTAATAGTTAAAATGATTAAAAACAAGAATTTTTCCATTTTACAATAACAAGAAATATCTTTGAAAAAACACGAATATTAACAATGAAGGTATCAAATTTTGAAAATGACTTGTATATTTTTTTTCCTTGATCTTTGGAGTCACTTATTTCTTGACTGGAATCAACTGTATGACTAGGACCGAAGTTAATATATTTCTAGACAGGTGGCGCAGCATGCTGAGAAAATATTTTACCTTTTAATTTTGCCCACATTCCCCTACTATTTAAAGTACCGTTAAATTCCTGTTGGAAAACGTGAAACTACGTAATTGCTATTTTCAAATACATGGCTTGCTCTGGACTGCTCAGAAGCAAGCTATCAAAAACGAAAAGACATAGAAAAAACACCGTAACTCATTACAGTTTACTTATTTATTCTATTAATTTCATGAATCATAATGGTAGTTTTAAAGCTTGTTTTGAATTAAGCAGTAATAAGTTGAAAGAAAATGTATTATCAGGTTTCAAGTAGCCTGATCCGTTAACATTTGCCTTTTGATATCAATAGATGCCAACTAAAATTTAAGCCTCCATGGACAGTATCTTCATGTTCTAAAAGAAACTTATTCCAAAAAGGAAGTTAATCGCAAATGTTTTGTTATTTCTTTGGTTTTTATTGACTGCATTTCTGCTTTTCTTTTTCATTTCAACCCCCAAAAACCTTGAACCAAAAGCATCAAATTTCTTTTAGTTTTTCCCTCGTAATAACGCAAATAAATAAATAGGTTTTCAATGACATGTTCAAATTTCTAACTAATTGGGCAAATTCCATTTTGAAAAAAAAAATCCCATCGATTGCTGCACAAAACTGCCTGCAGACTCCAAAAAGGTTAGATTCTTGTTTCGTTGCATGAATATTTGAAGAACGTGAACTCTATTTCTATAAAATACAGTAAAATTTTGAGGATTTCTAGAAACAGTATTTGTATGATGGTATTTTGGCTCCGTAACGGATGTATCTTACGAGATACGTCCGTTACGGAGAAAATGCTATTATTTCAATATTTTTTCTGGAAATCTTCAAAATGTAACTGCACCATATGGTAGTAAAGACCATGCTAAACATTAAGTTCCTGAAATAAAACGAAAATTTAACATATTTCTAGTTTTGTAAGCTGGTTTGTTAAAAACTGATACGTCTGTTACTGTGGAATTGCTCTTTTAGTTATTCTGGAAATGATATCATGCTTAAATGCTCATTCATTGATCAGTCAACCATATAAAGCTTTAAGTTATTCACCCCCCCCCCCATAGCTTTTATACTTACTTTCCTTGGAGAAGCAGCACTGTGAATGCTGTTGTAATGAACAAAAATAGCTACCAGTGCGAAGATATACTCATCTTCTTATTGAAATATAGTCCACCTTCAAGTGAAGCACGGCCCTTCCAGGAAAACGATCATAACGTGTCAGTCTACGATTTGTAAGACTTGCAGACAGATCAGCTATACTGTCGTATGACTGCAATTATGGCTTAGATCAGGCCATGTTTGTTAAGTGCTTTAGGTGCCTCCCTGGAAGATTATGAAGAGGTGTCGATCTATTGCTATAAACATAAATAGATTCTTTTTGAAGGGTGCTGATCTACCCATAAACGTGACTGACTTTTATTGGGAAGGCTCTGGAATGTTTCAGAAAGGTTCGAGGTTGGAAAAGTAATTGGGCTTCACATTAGCTGGAAATTTTCCAGTTTTTCAACAAATATATTAGTTGCCCATTATTTCCTAGGAATGTAGGGGAAGTAGGGGCTCGTTCAACCACGGAGCACATTGAGTAGGTCTCAATTCTTTGAATATTACTAAAAATGTTATTTAAATTTGACTAACAAATAGCAACTATAGTTCTACAAATTCTATAATAAAACCACGTACAGTGAACTCTCACTTATGCGCCGGCCCCAGGGACCAACAGAAAAAGGCGCATAAGTGAGAGAGACGCATAAGTGAACAAGCCTATTTAGCGGTCTAAAATGCAACATAAGTTCTAATGAAACAACGAATAAGAATGTTTTCTATAGAAATTTGTCATATTTCTACGGTTTGGCAACTACTGTAACCTAACTGCAATGATAAGGAGAAAACAAAAATTGCAGCATACCTAATCACAAATAGATAATTGTCCCTCTCCGAACTTTAGTTCATGCGGAAAAAATGCCTTCCGTGAGCAATAAAAGCGAAAGGTTAAAGAGGAAAGTGAAGAAACATGCTCTTTTTTTAAGAAAATAAATTAAATTGTTTACATTTTTTGAAAAATTCGGCGCATAAGTGAAATATTTATCTTTAGAGCGACGCATAAACGAATGAAATTATCATTATTTTACCATGGAATGTATCAGGACCACTGAAAATCGTCGCATAAGTGAAAAAGACGCATAAATGAGGCGGTGTATAAGTGAGAGTTCACTGTATTGCACTTAACATAAATGTATTAAACATAGTGTGCCTTAGAAAGCTACTTATATGATGTTTTTAAATTTTTACACGAACGTATAGACGTACAACGCCTTTGATTAACACAACGTCAACAACCGTTATCGCAACGCAAACTGGCTTTCCTCACCTTTGTTTAAACAAGCGGATCGGAAGACAACTTATCAGAGCCAAAATATATCTCGCTTGACTTTTTGTGCTTGGCGAAACACAAACTTTTTATCTTAATTTATTAAATGTAATAGTAATTACTTAATATAAAAAAAAGCCGTACACTTCTGCATAAAATTATATCTAATTTCTTTTTTTTTTCCTTACATCAATAGTAGAGGGGGGTGAGGATGCTTCTGGCAGGCCCAGACTCACGCCCCGTCAGTCCGTGCCTCTGCACGGAGTGAAAAATATTGAGGGGGGCAAAATTAGACTTTGAATTCATTAGAAAATTTTTAAAAAACATCTAGAAAACAATAATACCATTTTTCGTAACAAATGACAACGCTACTTTTAAAAAAGCCCCACTGCAACTGCAGTTAAGTTGATACACAGATGATGATACGGCTATATACTGCAATCAATTTCTTGGGACAAAGATTTACACAATTGCAACACTATATCGGTTGCTTTTCTTTTCTCTATAATCTAAAACAGTTCAAAAATATTTTCTCCGTCCACACTTATGTCGTACTGTAAAGATCTTGAGGTGATTCTAAAGGATGGCGCATTATCTGATATAAACAGTGCTGAACCAAAAGCATCAAATTTCTTTTAGTTTTTCCTTTGTAATGACGCATGTAAATAAAAAGGTTGTTAATGATGGGTTCAAATTTCTAATTTATTGGGCAAACTCCATTTTGAAAAAAAAAAAAAAACATCAATTTGTGCACAAAACAGCCTGCAAAGACTCCAAATAGGGGAGATCCTTGTTTCGTTGCATGAATATTTGAAGAACATGAACTCTACTTCTATAAAATACAGTAAAATTTTGAGGATTTCCAGAAACAGTATTTGTATGGTGGTATTTTGGCTCCGTAACGGACGTATCTTACGAGATACGTCCGTTACGGAAAAAATGCTGTCATTTCAATATTTTTTCTGGAAATCTTCAAAATGTAACTGCACCGCATGGTAGTAAGTTATGGTAGTTCAGTTGATACACGGAAGATGATACGGCTATACTACAATCAATTTCTTGGAACAAAGATTTACACAATTGCAACACTATGACAGTTACTTTTCTTTTCTCAACAATCTACAACAGTTAAAAAATCTATTCTCCGTCCACAGTTGTGTCGTACTCTGAAGACCTTGAGATGATTCTAAAGGATGGTGAATCATCTGATATAAACAGTGCTAAACTTTGCGATAAAATATCAGTAGTATGTTCTTGAATCGAAAAAATCTATCACCGTGAGAAACTCTGAATTTCATTACAATAATTAATTTTGCTTCAAATTTGAGCATTGCTCTGAGAATTCTATTAACTCTTCCAAACAGTGTTGCAACTGGAGAACGTAGTTTTTCCAAGCTTAGAATAATGAAGAACTATTTAAGAACAACAATAACCCCAAGTAGCATCATCTCATCGGATTTTGCTCGGCCGATCATCGATCTCCTCGTAAGAGATGACATCGTTCCGATCAGTATCCGAGCACGGTTTTCGATGAGCTACTTTTCATCGGAAAGCGATCTCCTTCCGATCAACTTTCCCGATGAAAATAAGCCGAGTATCCAAAATTGATCCTAAATTCATAGGCACGGGACTGCACTGCTCGTAAATTGCTCCAAATCTCATCGTATTTCGAGCAAAACTCATCGGATTTTGCTGCTCGGATTCTGTTTGGCCGATGAGACATATTGGAGCAATTCTCGATGAGAACTCATCGAATACGATCATCGGCAGATGAGAATTTCATTGGGTTTCGATGAATGGCCGATTATCGGCCGATGAGATTATGCTGCTAGGGACTCAATTAAGATTGTCAGACCTGGGCTCTATTGGGAATGGACTATGAACTCGTGAACAGTTTAGACTTTTCTCAATTAATCAGGGGATTTTCTGAACTGAAAGTTCGTAAGAAAAAATTAGTCTGATTTGTTGACTGGTTTTTAAATGAAATATTTTTAGTGAAAATTTATGTTGAGTATTTGTATGAATTCCTAAACTACTTTTTTTGTTCATATTTTGAAAAATTAATTTTCTAGTGCTTTTTTTAAGTGCTTAATTTTCCAGTGCTAGTAATAATTCGAAGGCTTTAGAACAAAATATAAGTTACTTAAATTCCAATTATTTAGAGCTAATACGTTCGTTACTTTTTTATGATACGTCCGTTACGACACATACTCATACAAATGAGCAATTTACCCTTCTTTTTTTCAAATTTATTAAAATCTTGTAAAGCTATACGTTTTTATCACACTCTGATCTATTAAAATGAGTTGTGAGTAAATGTTTTGCATGTATAATTTCAGAAATGTTTGAGGTATTTCTATAGGACAAAATATTTTTCTCATTTGTGAGATACGTCCGTTACGGAGAAAAAAATTGTAAAAAATAAAAACTGAAAAATAAATTGCATAATATAGAAGTAGAGTCCATGTTCTTCATAAAGTGCATCCAAGGAGACAAGAATTTAGGCTGTTTAGCGTTTTTGGAGGGTGTTAAAGCTTCAAATGATACGTCTGTTACGGTGTAATTGCCCATAAGAGCTCCTTTCCAAGTAGCATCAACTCATCGGATTTTGCTCGGCCGATCGTCGAACTCCTCGTAAATTGATCCCGTAACGCACGATGACATCGTTCCGATCAGTATCCGAGCACGGTTTTCGATGAGCTACTTTTCATCGGAAAGTGATACCCTTCCGATCAACTTTCCGATGAAAATAAGCCGAGCTATATTCCATCGGAAAACAATATCCTTCCGATCAAGTTTCCCGATGAAAATTAGCCGAGCTATATTTCATTGGAGAACTATTTGTTAAGAGAAAAGCCTTGCTAACACTTGCTTGGAAAGCACGTATCGTGCTGGTGCTGCCTTTGTCTTCTGGACTGCCCTGGGTACATTTTCCCCTACCCCTTCCTAGCCCTGGAACTGCACCAACAGCGCAAAGTGTGGTGGCTGTCTCCTCTCGGTACTAGTGGGAATTCCCAAAAAGAACTCTCTTTTTTTTGGAAAGCAATGGATGGATTTACCCAATAAGCAGCAGAACTCTCAGAAATGGTTAATGTGAAAGAATATCGCGAGAAAAAAATGGACTAAACAGCAAGTGAATGTCGACTAATACACTGCAAAAAATAAGCTGTTGTTTTTACAGCATAATACTGGCAGCAGAAGTTAAAATTTAAAACTGTAAAATGCACAGTAATAAACTGCAAAACTAGCAATTTTACAGTATAAAATTAGCTATATTATACTGTAAAAACAACATTCATTTTTACAGTGTAGAGGTTCCTGTAAATGTCTGTCAAGTTGGAGAGGTTTGCACCCATTGAAATTAACATTGAACCAACCATTGGAAAATTAAATGTCGACTTACTGGGGTTGTGTCGAGTTATCCGCCTGGAGTTCCGCTGTATACGGAAATTTGAAAGACTATTGTTTGAATCACATCTAACTCAAGAATTTCTCGTGAAAAATATGTATTTAACTCAATTCATTTAGAATACGTTTTTCATTTTCTCTTTCATTTTCTTCAAAATAAGTTTTGTTTTTAGGCACAATTTGCAACTTTTTCAACACTGTCTGTGTTTCTGTTTTTAATATTGTGTAGTGCACTTTTCTTACTTCATGGAAAATGGATAATTTGCTTTTGAAGGTTGCTTTATGTAAAACTTTTAAACCATTTCGACTTATTTGTGTTAATTTTGTATGGCATTTAGTATGAATAGAAAATATGTTATGATAGACTGAAATGAATGCAAAATTATGTCTTTTGGACACAGGGATTAATCAACCATAGAGCACAGAAACTCGAAAAGCTAAAAAAAGTTTTAATACCATAAAAATAATGCTTAAAAATCTGGTTTTGCAAACCTTGACTGCAAGAACTTAAATTCGTCAGAAACCTTTTCGTTATTATTATTATTATTTTAAATTAGTTATTGCCGAAAATCGAACAAGCCATGGTGGCCTTGGTTTAAGTCATATTGTGAATCCTAACAGTGTAGTATGCAAGGAGGGGATTTTGGGGTTTAAACTCCTCCCTTTAGGACTCGTGTTGTCAAAAGCTCGTACATTATCTAAAGTTTTACCTTTTAGATACGTTTTTTAAGTAAGTTAACAAGTACATAATTTTTTTTTATAATAATGTTTGTTTGTAGAAAGATTTTTCAATTTCTTTTATTCACAATGTTTGGTTGAACATGCATAGTTGAGACTGCGTGTAAAGAGTGTAAAAGCACCGAGAAAATCGCCCGACACTGTTATTGCATTAGCTAAAATTTTCAACCCTATTTACTTTGATAGGCAGTGTGTGTGAGGGGGGGGGGCGAAGAAGGTTTTATTATTTTTTGAAAAATTGAACCCGTCCCTTGAGAAAACCCTGCGAACGCCACTGTACTAGTATAAATACGCATGCGCATGGAGGGTTTTATGGCTAATCTCTCTCCTTCTCTAGATAAATGTTGTGAGCCCCCCCCCTTCTTGTTGATAGTTCTAGCTTGTTTTAGTGATCTTCACAATACGGAAGCCAAAGAAACACTTTCGAAGGAACAGGTTTTGAAGGGCGAGAGAGGAGAGAAAAAAAAAAGCCAATAATAAGCTCTTGTTTTGAACAAACACGCTAGCCCAAAAATAACCCGACAGCCAAGGAGGAAATAAAAAGATAAATAAATTAAGCACACGCTTTTACAATGTCCACCCCCTCTCCCCTTAAGCGCGCTCATTTCTTAAAGGGAAGCGACGAGTTCAGAATCGAAAGTACCCCCTCCCCCAGAAAAGAAGGAAGCGTTCTCAAAATGACAAACACACACATAACATAGACCTTGAGTTTGGCGTGTTTACGCAACGATTGTGCGCCGAGTAGCGGAGACTGACGTCGCAATTTATCAGTTATTGGCTGAAAAGTGGTCTTTCAGCTTTGCACTGATGTATATTCGCCCAGCTGTTTTTTCGATTTACAGTCTCTCAGTTCCTGGGTGAGCGCGCTATGGGACGGTGCGGCGAGAAAACTGTAAGTACCATTGTTTTGTGTTTCAGTGAAGCACCGTTTATACGTTTTCCTTTTATACGTTTTTATAATTTGTACGGTTTTTTCTTTCGATCTGTCTCGGCAGAGTTCAATACATGTTAACTTATTCTTATTGTACGTTTTTTTTTTCATTTGTACATTTTTTTCGTGCAGTTCTTTAAAAAACGTACAAACGGTGCTTCACTGTATTTTCAAGTTTCTTGTTTTGGTTGTGGAATAAGTCGCTGGCGCTTTCGGGTTTTTAAGGAAAGTGAGAGGCGATCGTGCGGGGGGGGGGGGGGATAATGAGGGCAATTAATAATTTCGCCGGTCATTTTTCTGGTGCGTAATAGTTCCGGGTTTCTGCTGTCAAAAGGGGAAGATCCGAAACTATTGGTAATGTGCGTTGAGCCGGTAGATTTTTTTTCTTTGATTTTACTTTTGAACATTTTAAATAAACAATACAAATGACATAATGTTTAGTGAATGAATTAGAAATTTGACAGTCGTTTGTAAAAGAAGCAAACTGACGTTAAAACAATATTTTGGATAATGTGCGTTGAGCCGATAAGTGTCTTTTCTCCCCTTTCGGCTAATGTGTTCAGGTTGTCCAATTTTGTCCATCCCCGAAAAAAACCAGTGGAGAAAACCGTCCCGAACAAAATATCATTTTGTCTATTTCGTCCACTTGTTTTGGTAATTAAAAAATCCAGATAGAAAAGGAATAACTAGCAATAACGAATAAATATTTTGATTTTTCTCACTGAAGGAGCATTTTTACGTGAAATTATCACACACGAAGTTGTATGCACATTATTATATGAAATATTGATTAATTTACTTAAAAGTTTTTCTTTATGATACCACTTTTATGAAGCAGATGAATATTATCATAAGTTTTAATTCATTAAGAAGCAATCACAAAAATTGCACATGTTTTAAAATCTGAAAAAAAAATGTAAAGGGTGTGTTTTTTAAATATGAAATATTACATAACGAAGTAAGGAATTGATGTTAATATAGAAACTGTTGCGTTAGAATAAAATTGAGTTTGTTATGACATTAATATAAATTTAAAGTTGAGATTGTTTTTGTTTCAGTTCAAGTTTTGAACACTATGTTTTCATTTGATTTGATATTTAATTTGACTTCTAACTGAAACGTCTTGTAGTTTTATGATATGTGTTTTCAAATGTGTATAACTTTTTTTTAATATTTAAATCTTTATTTTATAAACTAAACAATTTTTAATTGAAACAAAGTAGTATAACAAATATTTACTATTTTACAAAATGTATTAAATTTTAATTTGCCCCATAAAGAAACGTAAGGTGGCCATGATGTCCAAAAAAACTTTTGATACTCAAATCTGAGATTTAAAATTTGTCTACTTAATTTAACAGAAAGACTCACTAAAATGGTTGACCTGGAATTGCAATTTAGAAACTCAGAGAAGGATACACTCAGCTCATTTTATACATGGCTTTTTTTGTTTTAATGCAAGATATTGTTTACAATATTTTTTAAATTTCTCTTACAAACCTGCTGTTATATTTTGCAGAACTAATGAGTCAGTGTGTGTTTTAAAATTATTATCTTATTTATTTATTCATTCAATTTATTTAGCATGATAAAAATGGTTCTTTCTTTTCGAATCAAAGCAATATAATCATGCAAATAATGTTCAACATATATTTCGTTTTGTTTAATTTGATTACTTTTAGAGCAAAAAAATGCCTAAAAACTTATACAGAAGTGTATATAAAATTGTTTGCGGACTAATTACACTATGATAATTATGTTCCTACTTAAGGATCGAATTAATGAGGATTTCCCTCTTTATAAATAAGGCAATCAATTCAGATAATGATTCTATTTTTCGTCATATTTTTTGTATTATCAAGCACAAATGAAAAATCGGTGGATTTTCATTTTGTCCAATTCGTCTATTTTTTTCAATTTCTCCCACCGGCCTAGACTTTTCACAAAAATAAAGTGTACAACCCTAACCCAAGTAGCATCAACTCATCGGATTTTGCTCGGCCGATCAACAAACTCCTCGTAAACTGATCATGTAACGCACGATGACATCGTTCCGATCAGTATCCGAGCATGGTTTTCGATGAGCTACTTTTCATCGGAAATCGATATCCTTCCGATCAACTTTCCCGATGAAATTCCTCGGCACGGGACTGTTCTGCTCGTAAATTGCTCCAAATCTCATCGTACTCTCATCGGATTTTGCTGCTCGGATTCTTCTCGGCCGATGAGACATATTGGATCATCGGCCGATGAGAATTTCATCGGGTTTCAATGAATGGCCGATCATCGGCCGATGAGATGATGCTGCTAGGGAAATCAGTGCCGCCGAGAGCCAAGGCGGATCATTTGTCTGTTCGGTCCTTCCTTCCATAAAACTTATAAAAATTATGCTACTCCGAATCCGAGCTGCGGGACCCAACAAGAGCCGTGGCCCCAGTTTGCGACTAGGATAACATGGCCTCCCGTCGGCCCGAAATGTGTTAGAAATTTAGCAGTTGCAATCTTTAAAGGCAATATACGAAACAATATTGTGGATAATGCGCGTTGCCGGTAAGCGTATTTTATCCGTTTTTGATCAATGTGTGAGAAATTTAGCAGTTGCAGGTTTTAGAGATAAAATGAGATGGAAATATAATTAGCAGAGTCTTATTTATCTCAAAAGACTTACTTTCGTGCTGTAAAATTCACATGTAATTCAAAAGAAGTGCTGGAGTTGAGCTTCCGTGAGCTTCCATTTAAGTCCTGATTAAAAATAATGTGCGTTGTGCCGGTAACTGCCTTTTCCCCAGTTTCAGTTAATGTGTCAGACATTTAGCAGTTGCAGGCTTTAGAAGTAAAATAACGGAGCAATATTGTGGATAATGTGCGTTGAGTTGGTAAGTGTCTTTTCTCCATTTTCGGTTTATGTGGGAATAATTAAGTAGTTGCCGGTTTTAGGAATAAAATAAGGTTGAAACAATATTATAAACAGGGTTTAATTTATCGCAAAAGAAAGGCGGGAGTCCTATCGTTATCAGAACTAACTTTCGTGCTTAAAATTGACATATAATTCAAAAGAAGTTCTGTAGATGAGCTCTCTTGAGCTTCCATTCAAGTTAAGTTCTGACTATAGATAATATAGGTCAAGCCGGTAACTGTCTTTTCTTCAGTTTCGGTTAATGTGTTAGAAATTTAGCAGTTGCAGGTTTTAGAAGGAAAATAACGAAACAGTGTTATGGATAATGTGTGTTGAGCCGGTAAGTGTTAAGTGGGTATAATTTATAGGAAAAAAGGTTGGAAGCCCTATTGTCCTCAGCATTTACTTTCATGCGTAAAACTCTTACAATTGAAAAGAAGGGATGGAGTTGAGCGCAAGTGAGCTTCCATGCAAAATAAATCTTGATTATGAATAATATGTGTTAAGCCAACAAATGTCTTTTCTCACTTTTCGCTTTTAATGTTATGAATTAGCAACACAATCACAATTAGATTCGGTGTTACTTGTTGTTAGTATAAGGAACAAAATAATATTGAAACAACAATTTGGGTAATGTGCATTGAGCTGGTAAATCTCTTTTTTCCGTCTTCGCTTTTAATTATTATAGTTAAACAACGCAAAATTATGCTCGTTTAAGTCAATAGAAATTTAGCAGTTGCAAGAGATTTTGAGATAAAATTTAATTAAAACAACATTATGGGTCATGTGCGTTGAGTTCTTGGACCTTTATCCAGTTTCGTTTTTATATACAATTAAGTAAAATCACAATAAAATTACAGTTCGCTAATATTATTTAAAATGTAGTTATGGTGAGAATAAGTAGAATACATGACACTGAAACAACATTGCTTTGAGCCTATAAATCTCTTTTCTCCGTGTCCGCTTTTAAACACCATAAATAAACAGCACAAAATTATATGCTCTTAATATATCAGAAATGTAGCAGTTGCAAGTTTTAGAAGTAAAATAACATCATGGGTAATGTGCGTGACGAAGGTAAATCTCTTTTCTCCGTTTTCGCTTTTAAATATCATAAATGAAAAACGCAATTAAAATTATATTTTGCTAATGTATTTGAAATTTAGTAGCTGTTAGTATAAAAAGCAAAAAAAAAAAAAAAAAGAAATATTTTCTTGCTGAAATATGTTACATTCAGCAACATTGCATTTTATTTTGTAAGAACTCTTATTTAAAACTTAAATTAATAAAAAGCTTTAATTTTATGTTTTGTGTAATGTTATGTGATATGTTTTCAATGAATAAAAAAAAATAGCCTATGTGTTGTGGTGGAATTTAAAAAAAAATCTATTTATTGTTATTCTTAATTTAATTTAAAGTATCGTGTCTTGCTTTGAAACAATATCAAGCTTTCGATATAGTAATTCTACAATATATTCTCCGAGTAAGATTTCATTGTTCAAAACAAGTATATTTTATTTCCAGCTGTCATATTAAACTTAAGAATTTATTACTCTTAGTTTTTATGACAGCATTTTACGTGCGATGTTTCTTTCAAAGGCTTTCTGAAATTCCTGTGTAAAATTTAGAAGTTTCCAGAAATATAGAATAACTTAACTTTAGAAATATTCTAAAATGTCAATTCAAAACTTAAAAGTATTCTTCATTACTTTCTAATTGCGGAAAAGTTAAAGAGAACGCCTTTAGTAAATGCATGAAATTAAACTACTTGCACCTCTTCGAAGTTTTTAATTTTCAATACTGTTCACTAAATTTTAATGTGTGATACTAAAATTTTGATTCGTTTTAAAGCATTCAGTTACAGATCAAACTGGAGAAATACCTCTAAATTAGTTTTTTTTTTAATTTTTTAAAAATCTAAGATACTATTATTAATAATAATGATATACGATTCTTATTTGCATGAGACTTCAGCAAAGCTATGTTAATGAAAACGTGTTTTCCCCGTCAAACCTCTCTTTTTTTATTTTAAGAACTTTACTTACTTAAAACTTTTTCTCTTTAAGTGTGTTACAGTTCTCTTTAAGTGTGTATATTACTGTGCATTTATTCAAATTTCATTTCGATCTGAAAGTGTCTCTGAAATCTGAAAGTGTCCAAAACGAATTAAGTGAAAAAAAAATTAAATCTCTTTTTCAGTATTTTGTCATCTTTGAGTTGTGAACATGTGTAAACCATGGGATGCAAAGGGAAAGAGTATGTTTCAGTGAATGTTTTCACTGCACTAAAATAAAGTATTTTTCCACATCCATCACATATAGAATTGCCAAAGACTTTGAGATCTCAACTATTTTTCAGAAGATTTGTTGATTAAAAATTTGTGGTTCAAGAAGTTTTTCAAAATTTTAGACTTAAAATTATTTTCAACGCTATTTCTCTACTTTTTTACGTCTAAAAATATTTCAGATAAAAACTAATTCCATGTTATTCTAAAAATTTCTTCAATAATCATTACTCCTTTAATTAACCTTCAGTTCTAAATATCTATTAAAATCCCTGTCATGTTTTCGAGACAAATGCATTAATTACACTTGTAAACTGAAATTCTGTATTTCTATTACAAATAATTCTTTTACCAATTTTTTTTTCTTGAATATACTTTGGGCGTGGAGTAGGAAAAAAACTTTGTTTTGACACGCAAATCTGTTATTTAAAGGATTCCAGCTAAATTCAGCAGAAAGACTTTTTTAAATTGTCGACTGTGAATTGCAACAAGGGGATTCAGAGGAGGAGCAGTTTAACTAGGCGATTAAGGCAAGATGTAGTTTACAACATTAATTAAATTTAGCTTCTAACCTAGTGTTATTCTTCGTTACTAATTAATGGCATAGTATTTGTTTTTAATTAAATTTTTGTAATTATTATAGTTATTTATTTATTTATTTGCTTAAAAATATTTTTACCATATTAAAAATAACCCTTTCTTTTTAAAACTAGTAGCAATATAATAATGCAAACTGTTTAGCGGCTAATTTATTTTGCAAAACTTGTTTACTTTTACAGTAAAAAAATGGGAAAAAACTGTTTCCCAAAAGTGAATACCATTTTTTGTGGATTTATTAGATTATGATCAAAATACAATCATTATGTTTCTAACAAAGGATTAATTCAAAAAAAAAATATATTGGAAAAAAAATGCAACCAAATTATACAATAGTTGGACAACATCGTTAAAATTGTATACATCAAACATATGGAAAACCAGTGGTATCTCCCATTTGGAACAAAATCCATTTTGTGAAACACGTAGAAATTAGTATAAAACAGAAACAAATATTATCCTTTATACGTATACGTCATATTCCTTTACAATATTATTATTTAGCATCATATTCCTTTAAACAAAGCAATAAGATCAGAAACGCACCAACAATACAATAAGATCAGAAGAATAAGAAGAGGTTACATACAATAAGATACAATAAGATCAGAAACGCGTGTTGCGCGTGTTATCTTAATATTCTTTTTTTTTTTTTTTTATGAATCAGAAATTCCTCTTACCTGCCTTATTAGCCTTTCAGAGTAAAAATTAGCTTATTATGAACTCAGAAAGGACTGGGGCTATCCAGTCACACACATTGTTTAATTTTTGTTATACTGTCGTGATAAGCGCAAAAGTGGGACCTGCAAACTATCACCAACTGAGATATTGCTGTTTAAAGTTTTTCGGCTCTACTTGTGTGTGTTTGATTCAGGAGATACTTTTTCAGAATTTTTTAAAAAATATTTCCTGTTCTCAGATGATTATAAAACATAGTATTTTAGCAAATAAGTTGCAAGAAAACACCTGATGACCATAACTCAATTTTGACAAAATGTGCAGATACGACTTTTGTGCTTAGCACGATAGTATAGCCATGCATTTTTACTAAAAAAATTGAGATTGGAACGGGGGGGGGGGATGGGTTAAAATCGCGTCGCAATGGGAAATGTAAAAAAAAAGCGAAATGTTGAAAACTAGTGCTTGTTCATTTAATAATATTCTTTTCAATCTTAGTCTCTATTTCTATGTTAGAAAATGAATTATTATTACTTATTTTAAATTTTTATTCAAAACTCTCATAAACATTGATTTCAAGCTAATATTGGGGCACTTAAAGAGAGAAATTGAAGTTGGGGGGAAAAAAAGCATGAGTGATAATATTTTTAAAAGACAACTTTTGCACCTGGCGCCGATTCGTTTCTACTAATTTCAATTTATCGCTCCACCCCATTACCCTAGGCTTTTCAGAATTATTCACAAAAATAACCGAAAATTTTCTAACACAACGAGGTGAGTTTTTCTTAATTTAGTTGTGAAGCCAAATCTAGATAAAACAAAATGAAATTTTGTAGGGTTGACTGACCAATGATCGAACACACCCAACTAACCGAACAGTTCGCCATTTTTTTTAAACAAAGTTCTAGAAGTTTTTTCATAAAAGAATTGGCAGTAGCCTTCCTTCCATAAAATTTCCCAACAAAAAAGAAACGACTGGAAAATACGGTGTTTTGTTAGGGGTATCCATTCCCTGGGTTAATGCACTTCTTTCCTCTCAACCAATCAAAAATAGTTTTCGAAGAGCAGTAAAAGTTCTCCAAAAAAATAATAACAATAAGAATTATAAATTAGAATGTTTTTACTCATGTGCCAAATAATATGGTTTTGAACAATAACATGAACTTTTAAAAATGAAAGTGTTCTTAAGTGCCTCATTCACAAGTCTTTCCAACTAAATCAAATGATTATGGTGATTGCAAATATATCAATGTTTCTCAACCTTTTTTTAACCAGAGGATCGGCAAAAGCTATTGAACAAAATTTGAGGACCTGTGATTTTTTTTTTTTCGGTCTTCTTTTTCCTAAAAAGAAAGAAAAAAAGAAAAACTCTACGGTTTACGGATAGTTTAAAACACTTGATTTTTTTAACGGACCGATGAAAGTTGTTTCTCTTCTTTCTTTTTCTTTCTTTCTTTCTTTCTTTCTTTTTTTTTTTTTTGAAAAAGGAAAAACTTCAGCATGTTAACACTTGTGAAAAAAAAAATTGCAAACAGCTGAGGCTTCGCACACTTTTAACCAAAGAGTAATAAAAATAAATGAATTAATAAAAAAAAAAAAAATAAATTTTACTTGGTGTCGTTAAAGAACTGATACAAATTATTTTTAAGCGTTAAGAATAGGGTAAGTAATTACTATAAAAAATATACATTAATAATAAACATTGCTGAAAAATCATAGAAGTCTACGAAATTTCGTCACAACCTAAACCTATCAACCTTTAGTACTTAAAATAAATTTTTTTACACAATTTATTTTTAGATTCTTTCTTTTAACCAGTTCTTCGAAATTTAGCTCTACAAAAACAAAAGCGTTTGATTTTTTGAAACATTACCGAATCTTTTAACATGCTACTTTTGAATTTCTGAAACATCCTCATACAAAAGAAAAATTTGCATATTAAAAAAAATTCAAATTTTAAAACGCACGCTCCCACGAGCACCCACACAGACAGCGTCGCATCCAAAAGGCTGAAATACCAACCAATAGAGTTGCTCCCAGGGGAAAAAAAATACGCCTGGTCATGTTCAGTCCTGTTTTTAAAGAGAAAGTTTAGACTGCGGCGACATCAAAGGTATGATTTTTATTCGTTTCTTTCCTTTTCTATGTCAAATACGTAACAAGGCTGATTGATTTGTCTTACTTTCAGCACCAAAGACAAAATACGGTAAGACTTACGCATGTAACTAGTACAATATTTTAATATTTCTTGCATGCCCGTCAGTTCAAGGTTTTCCGGGAAGGGGAGGGCGTAAGGGTATGACGCAATACAATTTCATCTAAATACAGTCGAACCTGCATATATCAAACTTCCACATGTGGAAATTTTCTTCGAACATTTAACAAATCTCCATATTCATTACATAGTAAAAAATCTCCATACATTAGAATTATTTCTTGGGCATAGCGGGTCATTTTATTCAACTTTAGAGCTTTTGCTTAGTAAAAAGAAGCTCAGTGACTGTTACTACGAACTCCACAAGTCAGTTGAGGAATCACCCCCCCAATGACAAGCCTGATTTCTTGTCGAAAAGATCCCAAACGGTTAAGAAATAATAAAACCTACTTAATATTTTTTAAAAAATGAAAAACACATAGACACAATGTGAAATATTTTCGGGATACATGTTATTAATGCTTTGTATACTTGTATATTCATCTTATTGGTTTGTCGTTTTTCCTGCATTTTAAAAGCTTCCTCATGTAAATTTTCCCAAGTAAATAACAGGAAAGTTATTTACTTTCATACAGTTGCATTTTTAGAGACTGGAAAGTCTACTTCGATAGGTGTATTGAAGCAGTTGTCTGCTGTTCGTAATACACTTTTCTTTTTCATATACGTTGTTCTGCATTGAATGCGCATACGTGATACATTTAAATGAGTACACGATGTTTACTTACTTAAATGAATAAATGAAAAATTATGTGTCAGTATCACACATAATTTTGTTTAATTTTAAAATAATGGAAGTTAATTTGCCATTATCAAAAACAGGCAAATTTATTTTGTGGGGAAAAAAGCTCATTTCGGCAATGGAAATGGATTAGGTGTTAATCTAGACTTAATCAAAATATTATCAAGTTAAAAACCGGTTTGAGTTTAATGTGGTTTTTAATAAACAAGAAATAAAGCTAAAGATTTTGAAACCATCTAGTTTTTTAACAACAGGGCTATTTACTGTACTATAAGAATCCTTTATTATATTTTTTTTTCTGGGACAGTAATTACTTAAACTTAAATAATAATAATATTTCTATTTTAAAAAGAATGAAAGACACGATCATTTGGGATAAGTTCCTGATAATGGGCCTTTTTTCTGCTTTTTTTTTTTTTTTGCTATTTCTTTTTTTTTTAATTTTATTCATTTTTTTAATATATTTTTTGGTTCATATCTTACATTATAACTTTATTTACAAATTAATTTGCTTATTGAAGTTATAACAAAAAGAGATATACATTTTTAAATTAAATTAATAAATATCTTATATGTATTATTTGAAAAAATGCTACGTAAATCATTTTTTCGAAAAATTTAAAGTGCATTTGTGTTTTTGATTTTATTTATTTTGTTTAATTTATTTACTTATTTTATTATTGTTATTATTTTTGCATTTTAAAGCTTTTTTAAGGCTGTTTTAAATTTTTTTTTAGATAAGTCATTAACAGTTAATCAGAAAGGTTAGACATCCTAACCCAGTTATCAGACAAAAAGAAAGGGAAAAAAACTAGCTCACTTGATTTAATGGGTAAAAAGGAAAAGTTACGCAATTTCTTAGGTTCACCACGGGCGCTGGACCACATAGCTACCCTACTAGTTGTATGTGAATCAAACAGATACCAAGCAGATGTAACTACAAGTATAAGAAACACACTCTGATTACTGCTTTTCCCCCAACGGTCAGTTCTCCCGAAGGTCAGATTTCTAAAAAACGCTGGAATTAAAATGCAATATACAAGATCGCTGTTACAGAGAGCAAAAAGTTCAAAGGTTACTGCGGCTTAGGTACTAATTTACCACTATATCTTTGTGCGTTAGATACAATGAAACGAGATGGCCATTTAGAACTCATTGAATTGACAAAGAAAATCCTTGGATTTCGAGAAATGATAGGACATTAAGGGTGATCCATCAAACCCCCAGAGTAACTTCTGACACTTGGAAGTCCCCATATTCCTTCTCTTTTTCTTTTCTACAAGCACGACTTACCTGCCGATACCTACTCCAAAATCCTGCTTGTCTTCGGTTCCACTGATTATATGGTAAGCGGTGGGCGTAAATAACAACCACCGCGGCGCGGGGAGTCACACGAGGTTTGAGGGCTCACTATTCAGAAAAAAAAGCACCATGATAAAAAAAAAAATCAGTTACTTACTTATTTTCGCCTAACTCGATGTCTTTCCTAGGCTTTTTGAATCAAATTTCCACTAATACCTTACATGATTATTTAACTTCCCCTCTACTCTTCTCTTCCCCTATGCTTGCATATTTAGTGGTTTTATGAAGTATTTTCTGGAGGGAGCAGCATCTCTCAATACATCTCTCAGTGAGCTCTCTTTGCCCTTTAAAGTTAATCAACACTTGATCGCGAAACCAAATCTTATTTCTCGCAAGACAAAAATGTTCACATGCTTGTCTTTGAACGGTCTCCCTCTTCTACTAGAATAAAGCGAGAAGATTGTATTCATCCCTCTTGTTCTATTCCGATTGTTTTAAGCTAATTAAAAAAATAATAATAAGTTGTGCATAACAGTAGAACATCCTTTAAATTAAAATACTTTAAATTAAAAAAAAAACTTTTTAAATTTATATTGCTGAAAAAGCGTGATTATATATACATATGTGTGTGTAGATATATAGGCTAGAGTGGTAATGAATGGGCCACTTTTTGGTTTTGAATTTTTGTAATTTTTTCTAACACTTTGTTTTAACTCTAAATTGGTGTTTTAGTTACTTTACTTATCTGGCTATCTAAAAAAGTCATAAAAGTTGGATTAGCACCTGTCTATAATGAATTATAATAGAAAGTAAAAATTTTGAAATTTGGCCCATTCAACCCCACCTATGGGGTTGGATGGGCCATCGAAGGTAATGAATGGGCCACTAAGTGAATTCAATGAAAACATGTGGATTTAATCTTTTATTTGCTGAATATGACAAAATAAATGTGGCACTTGACATGATGATACAAAATCATACTGATTTAAAATTATATAAACATCAAAACTGATGCAATTAAAATAAAACTGATGCATACCAATTGTAGCAGAAAAATGACTAAATAATGAGATTGTAAGAAATAAATAACATCAAGTATATATATATAAAAAAATAAGATATAATACACAGTATGATTTAACAAAATTTATATATTTCAAAAATAATATTAAAAATTACTTTCAAAAACTTCATCTTCATTTTCAAACTTGTCAAAATTCTTTTTTTTTTTTAAATTTACTAGACATCGGGAATAAGAAATATCTAACTTAAGTTACCAAGAAAGAAAATGAAATTGTACTGTGAGGAATATAATATGAGGGAGAGAGGGGGGCTTTTTCAAGCCACGCACTGCGACCAGAGGTCTATTGTACTATAGGAATATAATTATAGATCTGCAAATTATATTCAGAAGTTACTACAAACCTATTTTGACGACAGTAATCTTAATCTATGACAGTCAGTTGTGTTTCATATTAATGCGAAAATCCAAAGAAAAGGAAGAAAAACAATATTTAGGTGGCCCATTCATTACCATGACATAGTGTCCCATTCAGCCCCACCTATACTTTTGGAATAAATTTAGGTTTTTTGAGTACATTGACTTTAAATAACATCAAAATACATCTTAAGATTAGTTTATAGATATGGAAAGACTAGCTTATACATATGTATGCAGTGAAATACTTGGTACATTTTATCTAGGAAATGTTTTACTAAAAAGGGAAAAACTTACTTTTCAGTCAGATTCTTGACCATGCCACTCTAGTTTGAAAATGGCTCAGCGCAAAGGAATGAAAATTGGATGAATTTAGTAGAACAAATAGCTACATCTATTGGTGGCATCAAAAAAAAAAATTCTGCAAATACTTTTTCATATTTTGTTAGTGGCCCATTCATCACCATGGCCCATTCATTACCACTCTCCCCTACATATATAAAATATAAGAATTGTAAGAAGAAAGACGAAGAGACCACACCAAAAGCCCATAGATGCGCAAAGTAGCTAAACTAAAAAGCAAAGTGTATGATAATACAAACAAAAAATACGAATGAAATAGAAAACGGCAAATTAGGAGAAGTGAATAGAGAAAGGTTGAAACCAGAGCTCATCTGACGTGGGGGATTCGAGAGTGGTCGAAAGACCAAAAAATTTAAATATAAACTATGAAACAAATGTTTAAGTTCAAAACACCTAGTTAAGTTACACACACTTAAGTTAGAGACACCAAAAGCGAACGTTACAAGCCGTGTGCTTCTTACCGTTATCTTGGTCAGAAAAGCAAGTTGCTTCCAGTGGTCAAATTTTGGGCCGATAGTTTTAAAGTGTGTTGTAAAATATTTAAATAAACAGTATGCTTCGTCACTCCATCAACAAATATAAAATCACTAAGTCCTGCTGCTGAGAGGCACCCTTACACATTAACATCTCTACCATCTTGCTTAACTGTTCCAAGTAAGCTCTTAGAATTAAAATCCTAACTTTTTCTTCTCCTTCTAATTATCGCCAAAAATGTTAAATTTGTTCAGTTTGTACGGTGCAAAAAAGCTTCAAGGGCACGTTTACGTTTGAATTGCGTACATGTAAACGTGTCCCGTTGTTAATGAGTAAATGTGCCCCGTCGCCTTTTTTTTATTTATATTTAACGTGCAACGAAATAACATTGTTTTAATAACATTTTTGTTCACATACGAATACTGTTCTCAAACAAAGATAAAGTTCTGCTAATATTCATATATATTTGTTTCTTTTTATCTAAGCATTCTTAGTTCACAATAAGCTTCAATAAGTTCAACACAAAATTTGCTCAAGTCGGCAGAAAACAGGTTATCTTTCCCAGATGTTATACCAAAGCTCTACAGAAGTTGAAAAACTTGTCAGAGTGCTTGCTAGGGACCAGTATCAATCTGTCATGACTGGTGCCACGCCAATTAGGACACGTTTCGAAAAAAGGGCACTGCGTAAACGTGCCCCGGTCTACCCTACCCTTGAAAAAGATACAATTACTAAGGATTTATACGCAATACCATAGCTCGGAAGTTTTTGCTAAGCACTAAGCAGATTTTGTAATTATGCCTAGTCAGTGTACTTTTCAGAAAATCTCTCACTTGCGCTGATAAGCTACGATGATAACGTATCTGGAACTCTAGACTTCCTTGGTTTATCACTCGCTGCAGCTTCTTCAACGAAGTGATAAATTCTGAAAATATTCGGAATATGTATACACATACTACAAACTTTCACACTTTTAAATTATTACTATTATGGTCTTATTCTCCTAGCTTTGCAAAATCTCTACTAACAATAATATAGAATAATTTGTTTTGGATCCTGATTTAGAAGGCTCAAAAAAGTTGATTTTTTGGGGAATTTTTTTTTTTTAGGATAAAAAAAAAAGCAAGTCCAGCGAACTTTCTGGATTATTTCATTACATGTGTGAACATGGGAAAAAAATTCTTTAGAGAAAAATATTCACACGCAACCGATTTCTATGCACATTCATGCTGTTTTCAATGTTACAGATGGAGCTCGTCATTTTCGTCTGAGAGAAAAAAAGAAAAACACACCATTTTAGTTTTCATATGTTTTTCTTCTAACTGAAAGCAGTCCCCTCCCAAAAAAAAAAATCTTAACACTTTTTTTAGCAAGTTGAAAGGATCTTTTTTTTAACTTTTTTTTTCAAACCTGAGAAAACATTCAAAATTCATAATTTTTTTAAAGTTATTTTTAGTTCATTAAATATATCAAAATTTAAATGATGGTTGATTGTTTTGTTTCAGATGAAAATGACGAACTCCATCTATCTCGCCGATTGAATACGGCAGTTGCACAAATGTGAATAAAAATCGGTTGCATGCAAATATTTTTCTTTAAAATTTTTTTTCCCATGGTCAGACGTGTAATAAAATAAATTAAATAGTTCTCCAGACCTGTTTTTTTTTTTTTTTTTTTTTTGTTTACCCATTTTGCCCCACCTGACCCTTATCGTTTTTTTTTTCAAAATGCCTTTTTGGGCGAATGATGATGAATATTGAAACAACTCAAAGAAAGCAGTTTGTTCTGAAAGTAAAGATGCTGTCTCGGTTAATGAAATATTGTTTATTTCCTTTCCCCATTTTTACATATATCATTATATTTTTACTTTTTAGGTCTAACTCATTTTTAAAACATTTTATGACAATTCATCCGCGTTGTCATTATAAGGAACCATTTTAAGGCTGCTGACAATAAAAGAGAACAAGTTTTATAAAATATAGGGCTAAGAGAATGTAATAATAATATTTTTAAAATTTATTTATGTACATATGTAGACTATACATACTGTAAATATTATTTAAACTGGAGTAATGTGAATCGTTTCCTCCCCTAGAACAGTAAAAAGCCTTCGAGCACAATAAAAAACGTACAAAATTAAATAATATGAAACGTCATCATTCCTACAGAAGTTGAACAGATTAATTTTGAGAATACTAGTTTTTTGGAGACTTCAGTTGCGTTTTTCGAGTCAATGAATTTTACAACTTCTTTAGGGTGGAGACGGCAAATTTCTAATCAACCTAAGGGCAGCATGAAGCTAAATTCGGCCCTGTGTAAGTGAATGGTTAGTTAAGTAAAAAATATAGTCGAATGTTTGACCATTCTATTTGAGTCTGTTTATTTGAATATAATGCGTAATGACATTTAAAGTAGTTATTCAACCTATTATTGTGAAATTTATACGTTCATAACCCACGGCGGTTTGTCTTTGTATTTGATTCTTGCGCATAAGTTTTCTACTTTCATTTGACCTTGTATTCATTAAAAAATAATTAACTGTTCTTACAGGGAAGTTTTCTTGCGTAATTGCTTGTAGTAAAAAACACTTTCTAATTCTAAGACTTTTGAATGGCCTTGAATTATCAATGAAAGCTGAAATTTGAGTCCAATTTTTGAAATCATAGATTTACTTTTCTGACACAAGAGAAAAAAAAATCGTGAAACTGAAAATGTATTCACTGCCGACTAATATTAATTTGCAATTATAAGCATGTACAATTGTAATCGCTTTTTTCTGTGTTTAACAGCTTTTTGTTGATAATGGGTTGAAAATGGCTTTGTCAGACAAATTAATGCTTAAATTTTAGTGCGTACTGTACATTCCATCTCAAAATATAACCAATAAATAGTAACATTAGCATAACTCGTGGAAAAGAAAGGTGACCGCAACGAAATTCCATGTGTCTTGCAGTGAAATGCAAAAGCAGTTACTGTACTTAGGTTAGATAAATGCGATGGATAAGAAAAAATAAATAAATAAACAGGCCCAATTCAGCAGTTGCTTTATTTTTTTCCTTTTTTTCTTTCCTTTTCCTTTTTTCTTAAATTTTTGTTGGATGTTGCATTTGTTTCGCGCTCATTTTTCTTTTCGTTTTTTCACAAATTTCTGAAAATGAACCTGCATATCCAGCAGATGGTCTTATACCCAACTAGATAAACATTTGCTATAAAACATTTTTATTACGAGTTAGAAACTTTATGACTTGTTCTGATTACTTAACAGCAGCATCTCAAGTGCGTTAAAAAAAGAGAAAAACAGGGTCATCGGTTTTTTTTAATGGCACGGTAAAGCCATTCCAGCTCAAACGTCATTTCAGAGAAATAATAGCAAGAAAATTTAAGAAATGAATAAATAGAAACTGATAATGAATTTATTAAAATTAGCAAACTAAAACTCGTCTTCTCTTGGGCTAAGTGACAGACTCATCTTTCTCTTATTTACTTTCGGAGTTGCTGTCCGAATTTTCTGCCACCATGTTTTCCTTATGATCTGCAAAAATACATTATAAAAAAGAAAAGGAATTAAAAACAATATTTTCGAAGCATAATATAAGCAATATATAAGTATTTGCAAGACGTTTCTATTGATAATCTGGCTGGATTGTAATCTGACTTATTGATGTTGAACCTGAGTGCTGGTAAACCAAGTTAAGTTGCTTGTAACGTTTTGTGAATATCTGCATATTGCTTATATTATGTTGGAGAAATATTGTTTCTAATTCCTTTTTATAATATATTTTTACAAATGATGACAAAAACATAGCGTTAGAAAATTCGGATAGCAACTCCGAAAGGGAGTCAGAGGAAAATGAGATTATCACAAGACATAGTGAAGACGAGTTTTAGTTTGTTTATTTTAATAAATAAATTTTCCCTTTTGCCTACTTTCCCATTAAAGTAAAAGTAAGACGAAAAAGCATTGCAAGTGGCTTAGCGCATTGTAAAGATATCACGAAGTTCGAAAGGAGGAAAAAAGGAATAAAAAATCAAATAAATATCGAAAAATTAAAAATTGAAACGTAGGATTTTGAGATAGGGAAAAGCGTGTCTGATGGTGTCTCCCCATAGGCGGATTTACGGGGGTGCCAAGGGGTGCGCCGCACCCCCAACATTTTTGGTTCGATTTTAATAAAAAAATTTAATCTAAGTATATTTATCAAGAACAGCGGTTTGAAAAATAATTTATTTTTCTTTCATAGCTGCAATACAAGTTAATTTACTTGAAACAAACCTCGTGTATTACCACACATCGCTAATGCAAGAGTAATATGACTGTGCGCATATTAAGAATTAGAGTATTTTTATCCATTCGAAAAATCAAACAAAGTAAATAAATAATTACATGCAAATAAATACATTTCTGAAATTATTTATTATTCAGTACCATATTACAGAATAATGTAACAATCTGCAATTGGGTATTTATTGGTATATTATAAAAAAAATATTCGATTTTGAAACAACCAGTTGTCTATTAAAATTGTACCGTCCCTCCCCCAGAGCGTGGTACTATTGCACCCCCAGAGTTAGCGATCTAAATCCGCCTATGTGTCTCCCCTCCCCAAGTAAATTTTGAACGAACATTGAACAATTCGATTAGAACAAACTTTTTTTTTTTCGAAAGATCTCGGAGAGTACACCTTATTCCCGTATTTGACCTTTTGATTCGAACAATTTTTCGTTCAATTTTGAACAATTCAAAAATCTGTCCTCCGTCCTAACTTTTAAGTTAATAGCCCGATTCGATTTTTTTTTTTTGCTTGAAAGATCTCTGAGAGGACACCTCATTCCCGTAATTGACTTTTTGATTTATTTATTTTATTATTTATTTTTTTAATTTTGAGCAGTTGGAATACATAAAAGTAGGATCGTTTAGCTCAGAACGGAACTTCTTGTTTGTTTATTCATTTTTAAATTTATTCGTTTTTTCTTCTCCCCAATTCCACACATTTTATTTAAATTAAATTTAAACATAAAGCACTAATTGAAATTTTCTTATGCAATATGCCCATTTGCAATAACAATTCGTTTTCTGAGAGGACTGTGGAGCAAAGGGAAATAGTTAAGATAACTGACCTGTTTAGAAAGGAACAAGTTGGAAAAAAATTCTGAAACTAATTGCACATAAAGAAGGAACAATGTGTTTTGTAATGCAACCTGCGTTGAAATATTATTTTTATTTTCGGCAGTTATTTTGTACCTTCAAAAAAAGGTGGAAAATTGGCACCTCTAAAAACCATGGGGCAAGGGAAAAATGAAATATTTTTTTAATGAAATTTATTGCCTTTTCTGTTTGATTAGCAGTAGTTTTCCTAAAATGCGAATACATTAAAGGTCGTTTTTAGCTTTTGAAGATATTTTTTGCATTCAATGTTATCATTTTTAGCCATAATTTAAATGTGTGCGTTGTGTTATGGACTTCTTTTAGGTACTGTATACACTAATACAGTTTTTTACCTATTTTTCGGATTATCCGCGGCTTATCCACGGATAATCGGGAGTTTAATGTATGTATATGTGTGTTTGCGAGCGCGCACTCACGCACGTGTAAATCAGAATATTCACTTAGCTAGTAATGGGAGTTTCCCAAAGGTTGGTCCGCGGAACCTCCGGGGATCCGCAAGATCATGGCGGGGGTCCGTGGTGTTATCCTGCTAAGACGTAAAGAATAGTTAAAATTGAAGAACGAGTAACAATATTTTAAATCAAAACGAAAGTACATTAATAGAGAATAACAAACTATTTCTTTACGTGTACGCAATGGACGGCAAACTCCCCTGAATCCTCGATTTTAACCCATATTTTACACCTAACTGAGTTTCGATTAAATTTTTACTTCTATAGCGCACACTGTAAAAAATAATGTTGTTTTTGTTGTAGAATACTGCTAATTTTATAGTAATAAACTGTAAAATTGCTAATTTTACAGTAATAAAGTGTGAAACTGTTAATTTTACAGTTTATTACCGTACATTTTAGTTTTAAACTGGAACCTCTGATGCCAGTATATGCTGTTGTTTTTACAGTATAATACAGCTGAATTTTACGGCAATAAACTGTAAAATTGCCAACTTTGGAGTAAGAAACTAAAATTGATAGTTTTACAGATTATTACTGTGCATTTTAGTTTTAAATTGGAACCTCGGCTGTCAGTATTATACTGTAAATACAACAGTTATTTTTTTCAGTGCACAATAATAATTTTAAATGAAATCTTGGCTAAAGTTCTAAAAAATGTATAGAACAATGAATAAATAAATGTAAAGAAAAACAAACGTAAAAGCAATTTTCAAAAAAAAGATTTTAATGTATTAAATCAAGTTTTTGTTTCCCCACGGGAAGGAGGGAGCGCAAAGTTAATAACTTTCATGGTGGTCTGGACTTTGGGAACCTCTGGGGTAAGTAATAAAAATCAATCACCCTCCCCTTCCTTGAAAAAAATTCTGGTTCCATTCTAGAAGTGCTCGAAGGAACCTAATTCCTCACAAAAACAAGATCCAAAGGTATTCCGCTACAAAAGTAAGAGCGGGTGACTACAAGGTTAGCAACGATTTTAATTTTCTCGAAGAAAACAAAACAAAAGCTGCCACCACATTTCTCGAAGCGAGAGAAAGAGGTGGATTTACTCCTCCAGTCCTGTCCCCCCCCTCCCTCAACTCCCCCGCATAACGGTCAAGAGTAAAAACCGCTGCATCCTTTCATTGCCCGTGATTTCAGTCTTCGTAAAACCTTAGGAAACGAATGGGCGGTCAAGAGCAACTTTTCCGCAGAACGGAATAATTGTGGTGGACAAAGGGGTAGAAGAACTCGTTCAGGAAATTTAGATCGTTGTTTACCTATTTGGTACTATTCGTGCAATTATTTTCGCGTTACCGCGCGAGGGGTGTTTAGTTTATTCTAGATTTTTATTTATTTACTTGAGTTAAGATTTCTACGACAGCACACCTGTTATTTGTTCTCGTGGGAATTGAAACCTTAAAGTGAGTTCTGCGAAAACTTGCATATTCTTCTTCTTTTTACTGGGAAGGTCACTAAGTGGAATAGAAATTCGAGTTAAATTGCATCATTAGAAAGAGAAAAAAAGAAAAAAAAAACAGTGGCACTATGGGAGTGTCAAGAGAAGTTACATGTGTATTTTTTGAATCGTCAGTGATTTTTTTCTCGTCGGAAAAAATGCCACCATGCATGTGTATCAATGGACGTATACATGGTACATTCTTATATACAGAGGTAACGGTAACAGTGTCGCGAGTTTTTTACATCTCAAAAAATGTCCAACGTACCTAAAAAAAAAAGTTTCCACTGAAAAAAGAAGAAGAGGCTAAAGCCATATCACATAACTTCCCTCCAAGATCGTTAAATACTTTGCATTTTCTTTGCGAAAACATTATGATACAATATGTAAGAGTAAATATTTTTTGGTAGTTTTAGGAATGTTTTTCTGAAATCGTGGTTTTAAGTAAATAGTCGACTCTAGATAATTCGAAGCCTTATAACTTGAATATTCCTTCATCTCGAAGTTTTCATTGACTCCCAAACAGTTGAGAAGGCTGTGAGAACTTCTTATAAATCGAATTAATAATAACTCGAAGCTTTTAGGCTGTCCCTTGGGACTGTATTAGCTGAAGTGACCTTCGAGCGTCTTCGATGTGCAGAAAAAAAATTATCAAATACAAAAAAGCATATGAATGAGTAAAAATACTTATTTAATCTATGAATAAATGAAAATAAGTTTTATGAAAATATATTTTTTTTTCTCAATGCGATAAAAACGAAAAAAGGAAAATGCTCAGAAAAGAAAAAGAAAATTCAAGCAGTTTTCTGACACCGCTGATCTCTAGTCTGGGCATCATCCTAATTATTTAGGAAGTATAAATTTTTATTTTTATTATTTTCCCTCTTTTCTGCTGCTGACTAGCAGTAGGGGTGCCCGATACCCCAACAAATGTTTTGGGGGTGCTTGAACACCGTACCCCCATGGATTACCTGTATGTAGTTCAACTTTAACGATTTAAGTTAAACTTTAACTAATATAACACCTTTTATTTACGAGGCGACTCAGCTGGCGCAGAAGATGAAGCAATTTTTAACTGCTCATTGCATTTTGCTTCTCTGACTTCCACTCTTCCTCTTTTCGGTCTGAAAGCAATCAGTCTTTAGCATATCTTTACTTAATCTTCCATAAGATTATAATAAAAGGATGTTTTAATTTGAATTACTTCAACTGTAATAATGTAAGTTAAACTTTACCTAATATAACGCCTTTTAGAAAATTAAGATTGAAAAAGATTATGAGCCCCTGTTCTAATATATTTACTAAGCCAACTCCGCTGGCGCTGAAGGTGAAACAATTTTTAACTGCTCAAAGCATTTGCTTCTCTGAGTTCCTCTCGTCCTCGTTTCGTTCTGACAGTTCAGCATATCTTTACTTAATCTTCCATAAGATTATGATAAAAAAATGTTTTGATTTTTCACCTACTTTAACAATTAAAGTAAAACTTTTCCGAAGACGCTTTTTATAAAATTAAGATCGGAAAAGGCTAAGAACCCCGGCTCTAACATCTTATTTACCCAGCTACACAGCTGGTGCAGAAGGTGAAGCAATTTTTAACTGCTCAAAGCACTTTGCTTCTCTGACTTCCACTCGTCCGCTTTTCGCCTGAAAGCAATCATTCTTCAGTATATCAACTCGTTATCTTCGATAAGATTATGATATCACGATGTTATCTGTGATTATTTTTCTCCTTCTTTCACTTTTTTTAATTGATAGAACGCTCTTTAATGACTTTTAACTCATCAGTTGTATTTTTTTTAAGTATTTTTTCAAGCAACACTTAACTAACTCTCAATCCCATTCTCTTCCTCTTTGTCAATTGAGAATTTCGACGGTACATTCAATTTTGGAACGCAGTGTAACAACATTGCTCAAATTTTGCTCGAAACATTTACTTAACAAAAGAACTTGCTCAAGATAAGCACTAAAGAAGCTGCAAAGAAAAAATATGTATTTGTTTTTTTTTTTTTTTTATTTGAAACATATGTTTTCGGAAAAGCAGTTTTAAGATGAACAAGATTTGAATTCACTACCGTTTGTCGCTCGTTTATTCACTACTAATGCTTAATAATTAATAACATTTTATGATTTTCTTTTTTTTTTTTTTTAGGAAGTGTTAAGGGTCAGTTTCATGAACAATAAATGTTCCAAAAATTACGTATAGTCTTTTAACTCTATGCATTAGAATCTCGCTTTTTCGAAATTCTCTTAACTAGAATCTCGTTTAACCGACATCAGCTTTTTTTATTGTGCATTTCTTCTAATTCTTCTTTTTTTTCTTTTTTTTTTGAAATACATCAGTGAATTTTTTTATCATTAATTGTTTCTAGTTTTTAGATTTTAAAAAAGAAATATTGCTCTATTTAGCTTTTCTCTTTCTATGTACAGTCATAGAAAAAAAAAGAAACACTGAATTATTGGGCTGATATTCTTGCAAAGAACAAAAGAAAGGTGTTTTCTGACATGGATTAAAGTGTGCTTTAAAACTACGTGAGTAAAATTTTGTTAAGGTGCCATATACAAAGTGAAATGAACTCAAAGTCTGAATTTTCAAATGAGAACCCCTACATTTGGTTACATAATTAGGCGCAGAGGGCCAAACGGCACGGCATTACTTTAGGACCAGTGGAACGAAAGTTATGACCGACCAAAGATTTAGGGACCACCACCACATGTAAAATGCTACTTTCAAGGTCGAAATTTACAAAGAGTAGACAAATCATATTTTTTCGACCTGAAGCTTTCGTAATTATTTAAAAATTCTCGGGTTTTGTTAGTTATAACATTTTTTGAAACTTGGAAGAGAAAACCTTACTGTGTAGAGTTCAGGGGGAGAATGCAACATTCTATCTTTTTGATTAAACATAGATGCATACTTTTAGCTACGCACTAACCCATGCTGCCCATACCTTCTGAAGAGAGGTTACAATTTAAAAGTACCCTCTTGTATCTATATAAACTACTGTATTAGGATTGGCAGTAATGTTAAAACCCTGGCTCAGAATTTAAAAAAACGTCTAATCGTTGCATATTATTCCGAATAACCCTCCGAGATTCCACAGTTTTCCATGAAAATCAAGTGTCCACGTAAAAAGTTTTCTGAACTGCTACATGTTGCATGAAAGCAGATTTCTCACTAATGGACAAAAAATTAGATTGTCTACCAGTTTTAAAATATACTCAACAGTTTTATTAACCGTTTCGCTTTCAACATACTATTACTGCTGAAAACTAAATACTATATAAAAACGCTGAGCATGTTCTGCAACTGGTAGATAAGCATATTCCTCTTTCTTTACATAGAAAATCCATGCTACTGTTTCAGTTTGCATAGTTGTATATTCCCTAAAAATGGTTCTTTTAGCATATCTTAAAAACCACTGGATATTTTGAGCCCCTAGTTTGGATTCTCCTTTGAAACCCCTTCTAGATTGTTTCTCCATCAAAATATTATATGGTTCCAGATCATCATTTTTTCAAATATTAATTTCATACTTCATGAAAAATTCAAAATTTTATATGAGAGGAAATCAATAACGCTTTTATTGTTGGGTTGGTTCATACTTTGATATAAAAAAACAAACTTCGCCGTACCTATCGTGGTTTAGTATCAAAAATATTTTTAACATTATGAGACGGTTTTTTCCCAGTTCAATTGTGGACCAACGGCTAGAGAAAATTTAAAATGATTTGATATACAAAGTTAAATGATGCTGCCGATCACAAATATGCGATAAAAAGGGGGGGGGGGTTCATAGAAAATTTTGAAGTTGATGCCGATTTTTGTATGAAGACGACACCTTAACAACATTTCACCATTAGAAATTTGTAGAGCACATTATTCCTGAAAAAAAATGACATATTACACGTGTCTCTACTGTTAATAGTCTTCGAATACGAGCGAGTGTTTCGTTTTTTTTTCTATGACTGTACATTGTACAGTCATAGAAAAAAAAAAAACGAAACACTCGCTCGTATTCGAAGACTATTAACACTAGAGACACGTGTAATATGTTATTTTTTCAGGAATAATGTGCTCTATAAATTTCTGCAAGTAAATTGTTGTTAAGGGGTCGTCTTCATATAAAAATCGGCATCAACTTTAAAATTTTCTACGAAAAACCTCCCTTTTTTATCGCATATTTGTGATCAGCAATATCATTTAACTTTGTATACCAAATCGTTTTAAATTTGCTCCAGCCGTTGCTTCACAATTGAACTGAGAAAAAACCGTCCCGTAATGTTAAAAATATTTTTAATACTTGGGCATATAATACCTAAACTACGATAGGTACGGCAAAGTTTGTTTTTTTATATTAAAGTATGAACCAACCCAACAATAAAAACGTCATTAACTTCCTCTCAGATAAAATTTTGAATTTTTTATGAATTTTGAAATTAATATTTGAAAAAATGATGATCAGGAACCATATAATATTTTGATGGAAAAACAATCTAGAAGGGGTTTCAAAGGAGAATCCAAAATGGGAGCTCAAAATATCCAGTAGTTTTTGAGATATGCTAAAAGAACCATTTTTAGGGACCATATACAACTGTGCAAACTGAAACAATAGCAGGGAATTTCTATGCAAAGAAAGAGGAATATGCTTATCCACCAGTTTCAGAACATGCTCAGCGTTTTTATATGGTATTTAGTTTTCAGCAGTTATAATATGTTGAAAGCGAAACGCTAATAAAACTGCTGAGTATATTTTAAAACTGGTAGACAATCCAATTTTTTGTCCATTAGTCAGAAGTCTGTATTCATGCAACATGTAGCAATTCAGAAAACTTTTTACGTGGACACTTGATTTTCATGGAAAACTGTGGTGTCTCGGTAGGTTATTTGGAATAATTTGTAACGATTAGACGTTTTTTTAAACTGAGCCACAGTTTTAACATTTTTGCCAATCCTAATACAGTAGTTTATATAAATACAAGAGGTTACTTTTAAGTTGTAACCTCTCTCCAAAAGTTGTGTGCTGCAACGGTTAGTGCGTAGCTAAAAGTATGCATCCGTCTTTGTTTAATCAAAAAGATAGAATGTTGCGTTTTTCCCTTGAACTCTACACAGTAGGGTTTTCTCTTCCAAATTTCAAAAAAATATTATAACTTTAACAAAACCCGAGAATTTTCAATTAATTACGAAAAGCAAACGAATGATTGCGAGTAGCTTTAGGTAATTTAATCGAAAAAATATGATTTGTCTACTCTTTGTAAATTTCGACCTTGAAAGTAGCCTTTTACATGTGGTGGTGGTCCCTAAATCTTTGGTCGGTCATAACTTTTGTTCTACTGGTCCTAAAGTGATGCCGCTTGGTACCCAGCGTACTTTTGGCCCTCCGCACCTAATTATGTAACCAAATGTAGGAGTTCTCATTTGAAAATTCAGACTTTGAGTTCATTTCACTTTGTATATAGCCCCTTAGCAAAATTTTACTCACATAGTTTTAAAGAAGACTTTAATCCATGTCAGAAGACACCTTTCTTTTGTTCTTGGCAAGTATAGCAGCCGAATAATTCAGAGTGTTTCGTTTTTTTTTTTCTATGACTGTACATATTTATGTTTAAAATTAAAAATCAAAGCATTACATTATTAAAAACAGGCGTTTTAGTGTACTATATTACGTTTCATTAAATCTGCGTTTCATTTTCAGACATATAACGGCAATTAAATAAATTTAATAGTAATACTACTATTAGTTAGAAACATCACGTTTAGCAGTTATTTTATAAATTCGGAGCTAAGGTGTTTTCGATGTCCTGACAACCATTTTTAAGTACTCTTGTGTATCTGGAAGTTTGGACTTACTTGCGCCAGTCATTTAAGTTGGTCAATTGGCCCCAACCCCCTCGACTTTGAGAAATAAATGTATTCACATATAAGTGGTTTTTGTTGTTTTCCGATGAAATCGCATTATGTTTGCTTTCTCTAGTATCACTGTAAATTTAATTTATTTATCCAAATTAAGTAATTTCAACGCATTTATTTTATGTAAAATGCCGTTAGCCATGGGTTTTAGTGCACACATAAACATATATAATAAACAAATAAATTAAACTGAAAATAAAAGTGAAAGCACATTTATTAAAAACTGTCATAAAGATAACAGTTAAGAGAGAAAAATGCCTGAGCTGAAAATTTGAATTTTTAAACTCTGTTTGAACCAGTATGTTACTTATTTCTTTCAGTTTCTCTACTCAAATATTTATGCATAGTAATAATATATTTTTAATTTGGCTGGTATTCAGCCATCATTAAAACTTGTCAATCGTCGTGACTAACATGACATTCCTAAGGTTCCCTTTTTGTTTGCTCAGCGTTGCTTCACGAGATAGACATGCTTTTTTATAAAAGTAAGTTATTCAACATTCGCTGATACTCAACGAAATGATTGTACTAATTAAAGAAACTTCGAAAAAGTAGGTGTTTTTTTTAATTAAGAAATTGAAATTTTTTAATTGTTCAATTCCTGGTAGAATTTCTTTCGCATCTAAAACAGTTATGCAAAATTTTGCTTTATGAACTGCAACAAATATTGTTAGCTCCATATCTGTCTCTTGCGAATTTATTAGCTATTGAAATTAGGTAGCAAATATGCGTTGACTCTTGAAATAAGGCTATCCTATCTGGTGTAGCAACCTTTTAATTATTGGTATGACTTGAAAAGGAGGAACAAATCGAAGAAACCATTGGTTTAAACAGTGAAGTTTATCAAAACAAGCAGGAATTGATTTTAAAAACAATTTCAGCAATTTTGGAGTGCAACATCCATCGATCGTAATTCTTGAAAAGGATTTATTTTTATGCTCAAATTTTAACGAAACCAACTTCCGAAACTATTTTATACAGCCTCACTTATTTTTTCTCTCTCTATAATTTAACGTTGTTGAAGTTAGGCAATTGCTTTTGTGACATCTCCACCATGATACTTTTCACTGGATGGCTTTAGTGCTCCTATTTTTTATCGGCTATATATAATCTTGTTTCACCTAAGGGAACTTGAAAAAAATACCTCTCGAGGGAATAAATTGAAAGAACGAAACATCGACATTACGGAAGAAAAACACAAGCTTTTTTTTAAATTTAAAATATTTTAAAAGTTTAAAGAACAAGTCATAATCTGATTTATTTTGATCAATTCAGTAATGAAGTAGAAATCTAGGTAAAAATTAATTTCTTGGTAATGAATACTCAAATGGGCATATGTTTTGCAAAATATTTACTGTGTATCAAAGGGTTTTTCAATGCTTACAGTGTATATTTTTATTTTAAACTAGTATTTCTTATTTGTTAGCATTTTATGATAAAAAGAAATATTGCTGAAGGGAGCCCCCATCTCCGAATTGCTAAATTCAGCAACTTCATGTACCCTTTTTTTTTTCAGAAATGGTGAAAAACAGGACTAAGAAATTTTGACACACGTTAGAATAACATGTTTTACATAGTTTAACAAGTCCTTTTCTCTCCGAGTGTAAATACATATATACCGTAAAATGGGGTGTATAGGAACAGCGGGGTCAATCGGAACAAAACTTCTTGACCGTACAAAGAAATTCTTCATAAATATACTATTGGGTAATTTTCGTCATGAATTTTTTTTAGAAAGGTAAGATCATAGGAAGTGGGAAAAAAATACTTTTGTTAATCTGACAACGCTATTGGATTCTAAGGAAGGCTGCACGTGGAATGCTAGAAAACATCACATTTTCAAAGACTTCATATGAAAGAACAAACCATCTTATATTTAAAAACTAAGAGTGGTATGTTTCAATTATACATGTATCTGAACAACAGAATTCCACATTAGAATTTACATTTTTTATAAATTGTGTCATAAAAATGAAGAATTCTGAAAAATGCCATAGGAAAAAAAATTGGGGTGAATCGGAACATTTAGTTCTGTTGTTCCAATTCAAACTTATTTGAAGGAAACTGTTTGAAAAATCAAGATTATAACCCTAATTCTTCCAATCAAGACAAGGACAAGGATTTATTACTGCTTATCCCTTCTTGTGAGCAACCAGATCTTAGAATGACAAAAAGTTGCAGATTTCAAAAGATTTTTTCTCCAGGAGACTTCTTTTTACCTAAAATATGAGGGCGAAAGTCACATAGACTTTATGTAGTAAAAGTCCAGCACACAGACAGTGATGAATAAGCGAAAAAATCTTTCAAGACAATCCCCGAAACCCAGAGATTTTAAGAAACTAAAGAAAAGGCAGAGTTCATCCCAGGAGATGTTATGAAAAAACTTAGGACAAGTCACAATTGCTAATTTTAAGGACAAGTACATATTTGTGGGCAATATGGGTGATTTCCATTCATGATAAATCTTTGTATTTCAATTCAAAAGCATTTCTCAAAATTACTTTTCATTTTTCACAAGTTCAAAATTATTTTGAATTTTGACAAATTATAAACGTTTTCTGGTATTGAAATTATACATTTATTTGACAGTAATTATCTGTTCTTATTCTCCCCCATCAATATTACTCATGTTTGTAAGACCTATTACAGGTTAAATTGAAAAAAAATAAAAATTTTAACATGTGTTCCGATTGACCCCTATCAGCGGGGTGATTCGGAACACCCATAATTTCCTATATATTTTAATAATACTTGTTCAAAATGTTTTGTCTTTGCTTGGAATATCAAAAGTAAAGCAAGACCGAAGTTTTTACCCAAAAAATCAAATTAAAAAAAAATCTTTTAACTGCTTTTTTTACAATCAAAGCTAAAAAGTGTTCCGATTCACCCCATTTTACGGTATATTTAATATTTTACTAAATATAAATACCACTTTTAAATTATCATTTTTGATTATTTTTGACTCTATATTTTTTAATCAATATATCGTTAAATTCACGTGTTCAAATGTAAAACACTACGTAATATAAGCATCATTAAAAAATTGGCCCTCTAAGTTTGAAAGATATTGAGAAAAAGGAACATGAACATAAAAATTTCATGTTTCAAAAAAAACACATTTAAAGATTTCAATTCATGTGATGAACTCGGTGAGTGCTTTTGAAACTGATCCCTTTAAGAGAATTAAATATTTAAAAGCTGATAGACTAAAATCTTTGAAATTTTTGAAATCTTTTTTCTTCAAATTTTACAGGTCACTGCTTGACCCAATAAAGCTGCTATATCTGAATAGAAGATCTGTTAAATCTGCTTTGTCAGCCATTCCACCATGAACGGCGAGAAAAAAGTAAGTAATACGCACTAAATTTCTTCATATAGTCAACTTGTGAGATATTGTATGCATGTGATATGTGAAGCAGATTTTTAAGTAAAGATAAGGCGATAAAATTGAAGAGATATATTTATAAATACTGACATATTACAGGGTCAAGACTTTCCCATGACACCTCACTTAAATCAAAATTTCGCTTTGGGAAAAAAGGTATTTATGCGCGATTCACTGTAAACTCGCAATTGGCTGTCCGGACGAGTACTTTAAAAATAATAAAGTGTAATAAAGTAGTTATCTCTCTTAATTCAAGTAAAGCATTAATAATTTGTAGGCCAATTGGGTTTCTGAGCGATGACTATTTAATTTTTTTTCTAGAAATTATCTAGTATTTCTAAAAACCTATTAACAGTACATAAATTTGGCAATTAATATCTAAAAATAGAATAATGCAACTATGTTTTTTTTTAAATGAAATACTGTCTAATTACGTATTTCTGAAACTTAATATTGTCAAGTAAGTTCGGTCCGGAGTTTTTCCAAACAGTCCCCTAACACCAATTCAAAGCGGCAACAAAAAAATCTAATGTTTTTAGTAATGTAAATCTGCAAACGTTTTTAGGCATGATCATAGGCGGACTTACGGGGGTGCCAGGGGGTGCGCCGCACCCCCAACATTTTGGCCGGACTTTACGAAAAAAATTAAATTAAACTTTTTTCATCAAACAGCTAGTTTGAAATTTTCTTCCCTTACTGAAATAAACAAATAAAAACGCGTGGATAGAAAATTCTTGCTGAACAATTATTTCAAAAAATTAATACAGTATACTCTCGATTATCCGAGGGGTTCTAGGGAAAATATCCTCAGTTAACTTGATTATTGTAGAGCAAAAAACTTCTTTAAAAACACGTTTCTGAGGTTTATTTTTCCCTGAATTCTTTACTCTTTCCCCACGACAAGTGTTCCTATTTAGGGGGAGGGGGGGAAAGGGGGCCCGCCCCCCCTACGAAATCGAGAAAGATGTTTTCAAAAGTAGGTGTTTAATTCGTGTTTTCTCACAAAAAAAAAAAAAGTCCTAAAGAAAAAAAGCTCACTCTCTATTAACATTGTTTTCAAATGTGTATGTAAGGGAAGGCCCCAGAGGATCTTTCCCTCCTACACCCCTCCCCCCCCCCGAAAAAAAATTCGATTTTTTTTTAAAATAAAGGTAGTTATATTATTCGGTTTAAGTTTACTTAAGTTAAAAAATTTTTGCATACTTTTAGCTTGAAATACATAAATAAATAATTATTGCAAATAATAATTCGTTAGATGGCACCAGGCAGTGGTGCAACCCAAGAGGGTAGGGGAGCCCTTGCGCGTTACTCAAGAGAAAAAAGAATGCGTCTTGGGAAAATGACGATGTTTCAATTAGAAAACGCATAGAAAAAATTCTAATCATTTTGAATAGAAATCTTTAAATGAAAAATATTCGACACATGTAGATTATTAGTCAGCAAATTACGTTTCTCTCTTTCTTCTCATTCCCCTCTTTTTTTCTAGTCAGTCAGGAAATAAGAGTCTTTTAAATTTAAAATAAAGTGCAATTATTCCTCCCCGGCAAGAAATTCAAAATCAAGTGTAAGTATTCCTCCCAGCAAGAAATTTAAAATAAAGTGCAATCATTTTCGGTTTTAGTTTTTTCACAAATAATTTCCAAGCTTTGAGCTGAACAAAAGAAAAAAATATCGAAAAGAGGTAGAAGTCCAAGCCGGCCGAGCTAGAAGGGGCACTTAATTTTCAATCTCTTTACCAGGGGTGAAATTAAAGAACAGAGTGCCTCTCAGTGGCGGGTTTAGGGTAGGAAGTCGAAGTCCATGTACCCGTCAAGCACGAATTCAAAGAAGGCTCATCACCCCCCCTTATAGAGTCCAAAGAGATCTTAAAATTTCACTTTTATAACGTTTTATTTAATTGCAATTTCAAGACTTCAATATCCAAAAATTTTCGGAAGAGAGTTCTTTTCCTGCTTCTTCTTCAATACCTTGGTCAAACATTACCTCAAGTGGCATTTTAGAGATTTTAAATTCAAACAGTTAACGGTAGTTAATATCGCCCTTGGTCAAACATTACCTCAAGCGGCATTTTAGAGATTTAAAATTCAAACAGTTAACGGTAGTTGATATCCCCCTTACTTTTCAATAGTCTTTAGCTCTAAAATGTGTTTTTAGAAAAGAGAGAGCTTCCGAATTACAGTCTCTATGCCCAAAAATTTCCGAAAGAGTACCTAAATCCTTTTATTATCTTAAATGTTGTCAGACAAAGCCTAAAAGCAGTTGTTCCTATCAAGAATCATGGCGTAAGCGGCGCTATTGAATTATTTTTAAGGGGCGTTTTTAAAAGTTTTTGTTTTCTTCTTCTTTCACGTGTGGCTCTCGTTTTTAGAGGGATCTTCGTAGAATTCTTGGATGATAAGTTTTTGCTCTTGGGGTAATGGGCACCTCTGCTAAAAGTAAAATTTTGAACCTTCAGTTTCAAAAAATAGAGCTTAAAATTGCATTCTTGAAGCTTCAATGCCGCAAAATTTCGGGGCACAGAGCCTGAATCCTGCTTCTTCTCTTGACGGTATTAAAGATAACCTAAACAAAAATGTTTTTAAAACATTAATTTCGAAACATTTCGGGAGATAATCCTTGCTAACGTTACTGCCAAAGATGGCTTAAGGTTTCAATTTCGAAAATTTTCGGAGGGAGATCCCTAACCACTTTTTGTGTCTTAACGTCTCCAAAGAGAACGCGAAATTGCGTATATATATATCGAAACTCTTTCAGGGGAGGGTCTTTGAACTTTTACTTCCCAAAGATAACTTAAATGAGACTTCAGTTTAAAAAAAAAAAAACTCATCTTCTTTTCTTTTACTCTATCAGGAAGAAATATATCCTGAGTTGTGCTTCTGTGTCAAAATATTTCAGGAGAGATGATCTCAATTCCTTTAACGTCATTAAAGATAGCCTGAAATTGCGTGTTTAGAATTTAAGTTTCAGTAAGTTTCCCAGAGGAGTCTTGATCCTCCAACGTCATCAAAGGTAGCGTAAATAATTTCAATTTTAAAAAAGTTTTGGAGGGAAGTATTATTAAAAAATTTCCAGCTTTCCACCAATTACTTCCGAATTCGATGAAAGTGAGTCTCAGCTTGTTACTATCACTATTGTACTACTTTTGAAGTTCTTTAAAGTTATTTTTGATGTATTTATTTTTACTGCAATAACTTCACTCTATTATTTTATTAGTGTTGTTTAAAGAATTATATTTGTATTTTGAGCTTTGTAATAGTTTACGTTTCTTAAATTCATTTTAGACAAGAGTCGTGATAATAAATTCCTATTTTCGCACCTTTTTCCGAGCAAATGTTGCTACAATAATATCAACATCATATTAAAAATAACAGTATTTTTATCCATTTAAAAAAATCTGGTATGGGTCCCACACTACTTCCTTTTACGTGTAAATTTCTTTGTAGATGCCTTAGTGTTAAAATAGTGCTAGGAGTGAGCAAGATAGCAATTCGAACATTTACACCCATAGTTTGCCACGAAACAATGCAAAACAAATGTTTTACAATGATTCATTTTCTAAATATCGCCGATTTTAACATCATTCAGTGGATTTTTCGCAAAATATCGCCAATAGCGCCAAATTAAACCCAAATTCAAAAAATATTTTTTTTCGCCAAATTTGTCACTAACTTGGCGACATGTCGCCAAGTTGACATCAAACACTTGGCGACCAAAAGCTTGGCGATATATCGCTAAATGGTCGTGCCAATTCATCTGCATTGAAATAAACACTGATTTACCCCAAAAAGGGGTAAAACACCCCCTTGGGGGCATTCGAATGCAACCACAAGGGGAGGTGCACAACTAGACCATCCTCAGAGCCTACATACCAAGCTAGAAGTTTCTACGGCATATAGAGTTTGAGTTATGCGACCCACATACATACATACATACATCCGCACATACGTACATACAGTCGTCACGAGAAAACTCGTCGTAATTAACTCGAGGGTGGTTGAAAAGGATTTTTCGGCTGCTTATATGTTGGTAGGTACATATGCACGTGCTGACAGGTCGAAAAAACTACTGAACATTCATTCGGGGTGAGCAAAATCAAAATTTAGACTCAAATTTGAGTGATTTTTTTTTCGCGATCACAATACTTCCTTTACTACGTAAAAGGAAGTAAAAAAGGAAATAATAATAGCAAATAAATCATTACGTAAATCAAATATTTATGTATTATTCAGTGGGCCGTATTATAGAAAAATCGTATTCACTGCAGTTGGGTATTCATTGGTACATTGTTAGTTTCTTGTACTTCGAAACAACCATAATGATGATTAAACTCAAAAAAAGAATATTTTCTGAAAGAATGCCCCGGAGCCTTATTTGACCTGTGGAATACCCCCCCCCCCCGCAGGTCAAACCACCAGGCCCCGGCCAGTTCTCCCACTCTCCCAGGCCCCAGTATTCTGCACCCCCAGAATGAACAGCCTAAGTCCGCCTATGGGCATGATGTTTAACGTAATCAGCGTGAATTTGTCCAAATTGACGAGAACGGTGTTGAAATGCCACTTTGTTAAATTTCAGAACCAATTTCAATTAACGTACAAATTAATGACATCTGCACCTACAAAAGTATTCAGTTTGTCATCATATTAGGACGATTTTATTAGTAAAAATAAAAGAAAATTAACTTAACAATTGTTCTTTTAAAATAAAATAATAAAAAATAAAGTATGTTTATTATTTTATCTTGGAATACGAATTAAAAGTTACAATTTTAAATGCAATAAATTTAGATGTTTGGAAAGCATAACAGACTTGTTCATTGATTAAAAGAAGATAATACCTTTTCTGAGAATGATACCTTTCTTTCTGTGATGCCAAATGTAAAACCACCATTTAAAAATATATATATGTATAATTGGATGGTGTTATGCAAAAAGGAGTTAACCCACAAAAACCTGATTTTGAGATAGTGGGCTTTAAAGTCAACAAACTCTGGCAAAAAGCATGGAGCTCTAATATCAATACACCAATGATATGTTATCATGAAATGCTGATAGGGCTTAAATATTTTTGCTTAATGTAGAAAGCAACATATTTTACCATCACAGTTGGATAACTCATTTTTTTATGTTTTGTGGGTTAACTCCTTTTTGCATAACACCATCCAATTTTTCGAGAGATATTGGAAAAGCGCTATGTATCCGAATGAGCGATATAACGAGGCGCAATGTAACGAGGGGTTACTGTATTAATAAATACAAAGTTTTTAATTTTATACTTTAAATACTTATTCATTTACGACTAGATTCAAATCGATGACGGAAATGATGCCGCCAATAGACCAATTTCCCAAATTTTCATTTACAAATGATTTAACCTTACACTGAATGATTTTTTGTTCTTTGAAAGACATATATATGTTTTTTAGTGTAATAAGAAAACATTGGAACACATTTAAAAAAAATTATTTTGAGGATAGATGGTTACATTTGCTTTAAAGAGACCTAATACTTGCTTTTTATGCTTGAGTTGCTTTATGCACTGTCATAAAGAAAAATAGTTCATGTATCCAATTAGTAACACTATGCACTATGCAATGCAGGGTTGAAAGTTAAAATATAGTTCAAAACGAATCCATTGCACTTAAACTCATCGCTCTGCGGCAACGAACTCTTCGCACTCCGTGGACTTAGAGCTCCTTCAGAGGACAGGCTGACTTATCCGACATTTTGGTTCCAAGACATTCTTGGATCCAGCCTTGTTACAGGTGTTTGAAACACATTACTATTATACCTGGTTGCTCTGGCGTAAAATAATTTATGATTAGTTGGATAAAGCACCATATTAGGTAAATTTTAAAACATGACTTATTTCTGGAATTTAAAAACAGTTTATTGGGAAATGTTTCATGAAATTGGGTCTATTTTCCTATTGCACTTGTTTTAAGCCTGAGTTTATGAAATGTTTTTGTCATATAGACAAAAATAGTCAAATATCATCTATGCAGCTACAATTCAAGCTTAGCTTCCACTTTTCTTCAATGCAACTTGAGTACAGATACCAGTGGTTCCACGCCCACCGCTTTATAACCAAAATGGCGGATGAGTCAGCTCCCCTCTTATAGGAGCCTTACGTGGACTAGCTGTAGCTCATTGTGTACGATTTAATTACGATCTTTGTAATTGGTTATCATCTTTAAAAATTTTTTTTTTAGTTTAAGAGACATTGAAAATTATACTGTTCTTTAGCTTGTTTTAATTATGTTTAGAACGATGCAGTTTTTGGTCTTTTTCTTTTTTTCTTTTTTTTTTTTTGTCTTTAGTTTTTGGAAAAAATATTAATTCTGATACAATATGCATATAGTGTATAATGTATAACAATCTATTAGGTGGGTCACACAATGAATAAAAACCATGATAATTTTACGTGGAAAAAATATGCAATATATCTGCGTAACTGGAGTTGAAAACATTTTTAAGGATTTACGATTTTTAAAGGTGATGAGCTTTTCGATGATGTCGAAATTTAGTTTATAAAAAGCGAAAATGTATGAGTAACTCTATTTAGAACCATCGAAAATTTGATAGACGATTTAATCAAGCCTGATAATACATTTTATCTGCTGTTATCTATCGTCCCATCTTAAATCATCAAATATTATCTATTAATTGATGTAATTCTGATAGTGACAATTATATGCACATATCCCTACAGCAGTGGAGATACCATGTGGCAATCTGTGAACTACAGATAAAAAAAATTCTTTCTAAACTATTTTTACGAATATGAAACTTTAAACTAGATTCTAAAGCTAGATCGCGGAGGGATGACGAGTGGACTAGAAGTGGAAACGGACCACTTCATTTCGAAATAGGTTGGTTCTGCGAGAACGGTGAAGTCGCGCGTTCTCGCTAATCGAACCTATTTCCAAATGAAGTGGTCCGTTTCCACTTCCAGTCAATCTGCCATCTCTCCGTGGTCTTAAGAGTAATTTTCTAGAACTTAGTTTATTTAGTTATATATTCATTACCTTTTGTCTATTAAATATTGTTTTGGGATTTTTGATAACTATAAGCAGAACCTTGGTTTGTTCAAAATGCCGGTGTCAGACCAATTCCTAGAGCAACAATGCTACCTAGCCTTCAGCTGCATCATCAGTTTTCGAGCATTTATGCATTTTCTTTGCTATTTAATATTCCTTTAAAAATATTACTGTTAGCAGAATCTTGATTGACCGAACACAGAAGTAATACAAAAAGGCGACCGTTGCTTGTTTTGTAGTCTGACCTGGATGGGGAGGTCCTGGGTTCGAATCCCGGCTCAGACATGAATTTAAATACTTTCTCTGTCCTATCTCTTCTTTATGTGAATGTGTTGTTGTGCTGTGAAGGGTTCCCATTTTAAACGCACCCTTATAGCATGTGTGTATTGTGGAAGTCGGACTTGACCCTAATTACGATACAGTTGGAAAAGTGGTGCATCGCACCCCAAATTGCCAGCCTAGCTGACACAAAACAACAACAGAAGTAACACAACTGAAAAAAAAAGAAAACATTCTATCAAATCAAGTTTTTACTTATTCCATCTCTTATCTAGTTTAATTTCTAATACTACATTAGGCGCAAAATATTTATGATGTGGGTTTAGCTGTTTAGTATTTATTGTTTAAATTGATAGTGCATACTTTAATTTAAAAATTTTACTTCAAATAAAGAAATTTTAATTACCGTAAAATAGAGTGTATAGGAACAGCGGGGTCAATCGGAACAAAACTTCCCGACCGTACAAAGAAATTCTTCATAAATATATTATTGGGTATTTTTCGCCATTAATTTTTTTTTAGAAAGGTAAGATCATAGGAAGTAAGAAAAAATTACTTTTGTCAATCTGGTAACGCTACTGGCTTATAAGGAGGGCAGCAAGTGGAATGCTAGAAAACATCACATTTTCATAGACTGCAAAACTTCATATGCAAGAACAAACCTTCTTATATTTTAAACCTAAGAGTGCTTTGTTTCAATTATGCATGTATCTGAACAATAGGATACCACATTAGAATTTACATTTTTTTAAAAATTGTGTCATAAAAATGAAGAATTCTGAAAAATGCCATAGGAAAAAAATGGCGGGGGGTATCGGAACACTTGATTCTGTTGTTCCAATTCAAACTTATTTAAAGGAAACTGTTTGAAAAATCAAGATTCTAACCACAATTCTTCTAGTCAAGACAAGAGCAAGGATTTATTACTGTTTATCTCTTCTCGTGAGCAACTATACATCTTAGAATGACAGAAAGTTGCAGATTTAAAAAGATTTTGCTCCAGGAGACTTCTTTTTACCTAAAATACATAGGGGAAAGTCATACAGACTTTATGTAGGAAAAGTCCAGCACACAGACAGAGATGAATAAGTGGGACAATCTTACAGGGCAATCCCCAAAATCCAGAGATTTTAAGAAACTAAAGAAAAGCCAGCGTTCATCCCAGAAGATGTTATGAAAAAACTTAAGCCAAGCCACAACTGCTAGTTTTAAAGACAAGTACATATTTGTGGACGATATGAGTACCTTCAATTTATGTTACAGCTTTGTACTTAATTCAAAAGCAATTCTAAAAATTAATTTTAATTTTTCATAAGTTCAAAATCATTTTAAATTTTGACAAATTTATAAACGTTTACTGGTACATAAAATAAATATTTATTTGACAATAACTATATTTTCTTATTCTTCCCCATCAATATTATTCATGTTTGTGAGACCTATCACAGGTTAAACTGAAAAAAAATTAAAATTTTAACATGTGTTCCGATTGACCCTTATCAGCGGGGTGATTCGGAACACCCCTAAATCCCTATATATATAAATAATAACTGTTCGAAATGTTTTGTCTCTGCTTGGAATATCAAAAGCAAAGCAACACTGAAGATTTTACCCAAAATATCAAATACAAAAAAAATCTTTTAACTACTTTTTTTTTCAATTAAAGTTGAAAAGTGTTCCGATTCACCCCATTTTACGGTATTAATTTTTATTGATCATACGCCAGCCCACACCCCACTTTTAGGAAATTTCGTGCAAGAAAGAAGATTAAATTTAGACTTCAAATTTATAATTAGTACGTTCTTTCATTTTTAAGCTGCGTTAATTCTGTTGCCTAAGTGCGATTTATTGAAATGATGTCGTGCAAAATCTTTTTACGACAATGATGCACGTTATCTGTATGATCACCAACGTTTTGTAAATAATATATGTATTTTTTCTTGATGAATTGAGATTTTTCAAGAAAATATGAATAAGTAGAACTTATTCAAAAACATAAGTGCCATTCCCAATACTCGTGTGTACACCTGCATAGCCTCGTAGGTGTTACAATTCTTATCTTCTTTTTGTGTGAGTTAAAGTTATTTTGGGAACTTGTGATAAATATGTGCATGCAGAACATTTGTTTGTTCGAGAAGATAGTGTCATAAATATATCTTCGCGCAGCCGTACCGTACTGGGTCCATAAGTTTATCAATGTTAAGAAAATTTTTAAAATTTTCTTCAGAAAACATAAGAGCGCTTTTCCCCCACTTAGCCACCCGATAGCGATAAATCGTACACGATTATCGTCATCCAATATTGGCTCATGCAAAAAATTCCTTAATATATATTATGCGCTTTTCCACCTAGCATTAAATGTATTTTATAGAAATACTTGAACATAAAACAGAATAATTAATTTGTTTTGAATATTTTTTATTACAACCATTCATTAGTAACAAAATATGGCAAAAAAGTGGACCAATATGAAACTTTGAACGAGCACATGCATATATATGTTACAATCAGTTCATAATTTTGGCTAGTTCTGACAAAGATCCAGAATAACGTTTAAGCGTGTGCGAATTTAATTTCTCTCATGTGATGTGCAAACATGGTTACCGAATAAAATATATAATGCAAATAAAAACATACTCGCATTAAAAAAATTTCACGAAAGAGAAAACTTTACGATGAATAGAAATTTTTACGACGAGGTACCATTTAGCATGGTGTACAGTCATAGAAAAAAAAAACGAAATACTCGCTCGTATTCGAAGACTATTAACACTAGAGACACGTGTAATATGTTATTTTTTCAGGAACAATGTGTTCTATAAATTTCTATTGGTAAAGTGTTGTTAAGGGGTCGTCTTCATATGAAAATCGGCATCAACTTGAAAATTTTCTATGAAAACCCCCCTTTCTTATCGCATATTTGTGATCAGCAACATCATTTAACTTTGTATACCAAGTTGTTTTAAATTTGCTCCAGCCGTTGCTTCACAATTGAACTGAGAAAAAACCGTCCCGTAATGTTAAAAATATTTTTGATACTTGGGCATATAATACCTAAACCACGATAAGTACGGCAAAGTTTGTTTTTTTATATCGAAGTATGAACCAACCCAACAATAAAAACGTCATTGGCTTCCTCTCAGATAAAATTTTGAATTTTTTATGAATTTTGAAATTAATATTTGAAAAAATGATGATCTGGAACCATATAATATTTTGATGGAGAAACAATCTAGAAGGGGTTTCAAAGGAGAATCCAAAATGGGAGCTCAAAATATCCAGTAGTTTTTGAGATATGCTAAAAGAACCATTTTTAGGGACCATATACAACTGTGCAAACTGAAACAATAGCAGGGAATTTCTATGCAAAGAAAGAGGAATATGCTTATCCACCAGTTGCAGAACATGCTCAGCGTTTTTATATAGTATTTAGTTTTCAACAGTTATAATATGTTGAAAGCGAAACGCAAATAAAACTGCTGAAAATATTTTAAAACTGGTAGACAATCATATTTTTTGTCCATTAGTCAGAAGTCTGCATTTATGCAACATGTAGCAATTCAGAAAACTTTTTACGTGGACACTTGATTTTCATGGAAAACTGTGGTGTCTCGGAAGGTTATTTGGAATAATTTGCGAAGATTAGACGTTTTTTTAAATTCTGAGCCATTGTTTTAACATTTTTGCCAATCCTAATACAGTAGTTTATATAAATACAAGAGGTTACTTTTAAGTTGTAACCTCTCTCCAAAAGGTGTTTGCTGCAACGGTTAGTGCGTAGCTAACAATATGCATCCATCTTTGTTTAATCAAAAAGATAGAATGCTGCGTTTTTCCCTTGAACTCTACACAGTAGGGTTTTCTCTTCCAAATTTCAAAAAAATATTATAACTTTAACAAAACCCTAGAATTTTTAATTAATTATGAAAAGCAAACGTATTATTGCGAGTAGCTTTAGGTAATTTAATCGAAAAAATATGATTTGTCTACTCTTTGTAAATTTCGACCTTGAAAGTAGCCTTTTAAATGTGGTGGTGGTCCCTAAATCTTTGATCGGTCATAACTTTTGTTCTACTGGTCCTAAAGTGATGCCGCTTGGTACCCAGCGTACTTTTGGCCCTCCGCACCTAATTATGTAACCAAATGTAGGGGTTCCCATTTGAAAATTCAGACTTTGAGTTCATTTCACTTTGTATACAGCCCCTTATCAAAATTTTACTCACATAGTTTTAAAGAAGACTTTAATCCATGTCAGAAGACACCTTTATTTTGTTCATGGCAGGTATAGCAGCCGAATAATTCAGAGTGTTTCGTTTTTTTTTTCTATGACTGTACAACCAAATAGTGCGTAAGCTGGAAAAGCGTTGGGAAGGGCTGGTCTAGATAACCAAGCACTAGTAAAAGTTAACTCAAATTAACGAAAATTGTGTGTATTTTTTAATCCGTTCTCTTAATCTAAAAAACAATCACACAAATTTAACCAGTAATTTAGATTTCATGAGATGAAACATCAGATATTTAAGCGATCAATCTTGCACTGTACAACGTAGATGTGGGTGATGTAGCTTTCAGCGCTTTGTCGTTGCTCAACCTTGATGATTTGATATTTTTAAGTTTTTGCTTTTTGATAGCTTCACGACTGTGCAGCTCTGAATATTAAATAATTTGAAACTTGATACAATAAATGGCATAAATCATTATGGAACATTATCTGAAACATCTTAGGAGATTTTCTTTATTATATATAGAAATCAAGAGCGTAGGTTTTGGAATAAAATTTTGTTTTCGTGTTCCTATTACTTCCTGAAACGAATTAGTTTCTTGATCTTAATTCTTTTACTGAGTTTTATTGAACTTTTAGGGTATTCAGACATCATAGGAAGTTTAAATCTTCATCAATCCAAACTGTACGATTTCATCATTTTCTCGGGAAGACAGCCAATTACTCACTAGATGGGAAGACGGTTAATAACTATACTTACAATGAGACCAAAGTTCACAACATGTGTTTAATAAGAGAGTGTAAAATTTCAGCAATGTCTATAACAAATATTACTATTAGTCTTGAATATCGCTGTTATGCAAATTTGTCATGCTTATTATTATTATTAGTAGTAGTAGTATTATAATTCATCAAACTCATTTAGAATTGAAGTAGGTTCCTAATGACTGGGAAATTTTTGATAACAGGGCAATACTCATTTTGGTGCCGGGGTATTTGGAATTGATTTTGTATGAATTTTTGCCCTGAATTCAAAACTGACATCAGTTTTTTCATAGGAGCTCACATTTGTGGGATCAAAAATTTGATAGAAGAAATATCCCCCCACCCCGGTATATACCGCCTATTACTTCTCTATTTTTTTTAATTTAAATTTTATTTCATGCTTTAGAATTGATCGGCATATAAAGATATAATTAGATTAACTGAAATTTTTGACTGTTATCATCTAGAAATTATATACTTATTTTATTTCATACTTTTTAGTGCAGAGCAAGCTCACAGAAATAGTCTTTAGATTAAAAAAAAACCTTTTTTATACTTTATTGAGTTATTTTTTCAGTACCGAATCTCATTACACCAGAAAATCTTCTTTATACATGTCAAAGTCAAAAATTGTCTTCAGTGAAATTTGTTTCAAGTAGTATTTTTGACATTTTTGGATCGCCATAGCTGATGTTTTAGCGTTTGGGGATCGTTATAAGCGTCTGAAATTGCATTAAATGCATAAGGCTTCAGTTCGGAACATTTAAAAGGTTTGTAAAAATTGGGGATCGCTATATACCGCGTTCGTTACAGTGAGATCGACTGTATGAAAGTTAATAAAAAAAAAACCGCGACAGAAAGTACGATGTCAATCAGTTCTGATGCAAACAATGCAAGGGTTACAATATTTTGCGATCACATTACATGGGGCTTTTGCAAAATAATTTGCGTTCGTGATAATCGATGCATCAAATGGAAATTTAATTTATAAATTGGAACACTAAAATTTTTTTTAGGTCTCTAAGTCATTAGCTTACTTCCAGCAGAGTTGGTCTGTTTATTTTTATCATTAAAATGTTCACAAGTTAAATGATTTTTTTTAATTTTCTCAGACATTAACGAATTTTTAATTATTTAATTGCTTATTCAAAGCCAAAGTATGCATTTTTAACGCTTGTATTTGGTCGGAAATATTACCTTACAACAGTGGTTCCAACTCTACGATTTGTGGACTATATGGGGCGCACGAAGCTGATTCAAAAAGCCCATAACATTCAACGTTACGAAGCTTATGTCTTTTCTCTGAATGAATGCGTTGATGTGCTGTGAATGGTTGTCTAACCGTAAACATTTCCCTATGGCCTGTGCGTACTGTGGAAGTCGGACTTCACACCAAATTATAGTACAGTTGAAAAAGTTAAGCAGCGCACCCCGAATTGCCAGCTTAGCTGTCACAAGACAACAACAACAACGGCATGTGCTATCGGTTAACCTACCAGTTACACATATTAGTTTATTATTGCATAACAAGCAAAAATGTTAAAAATAAATGCTTCATTTCCTCACATTTTTCTTCGCGAAAGTCTCTCTCTGAAGTAAGCAAGAGGGACGTTTACTGTAGGCTCGTGCACTTACTGCCAATTTACATAACTTACCGGTCTTTAGTCAATATTTTGTTAGTTGTCCATCTACGTGCATTATTCAAGCCGCTTTGCATAGTCAATGTAATTGCTAATACTGATACATTATAAAGAGAAAGAGCGGATTTTGTATGTTAATATGAAGACAGATAATCAAACTCCGGAATCATTGCCACAATCTGAAAAAAATTCTTCTCTATTTGAATGCTACATTATTACCATGCCCGTCATTTAAAAAATTTCCATGTCAGAAAGAAGCATTTTTATCAGTTCTGATGCTAACAATGCAAGGATTAGGGGTAAGTGGTGTACCTCGGACATATGTGTACCTCGGACCTAGGCTGATTACAGCTCTGCTTATTAAAATATTTGAATAGCAACATGTGTAGTTGAAATATGTGCCTCTAGAGGTCTCACAGCATACCTTTCTGTTTTGTTGAAAGCTTATCTGATTGAAATATTACTATAAAAAGAAATCCACCATTCAAAAGTAAGATTTTTCGGTTACTTTTGGGTATTTTTATTCTAAAACATATATTGTTTATTATGAAACGAGGGTCATGCATTATACAGTCATGTTCTAGCTATAACACCGTGTGCTTGAAACAAAGTTAATCCAAACTGTAACACAATGGTCAGCTACTTTGTTTTTTATAACCAAGTGGTGTACCTCGAACCCAATACAAGTGGTGTACCTTGGACTGGTCCAAGGTACACACTTCTGCAGTGCATAACAATTACAACTCCTAAAATTTCATGTTCTTTAGTTTTTTGAAATGCCTTTTTAAATTCAAGTGAAATGTTTCCTTCCAAAACTAAAAATTTTAACTTAAATTATAAACTTAATATGCAGTTTTGCAACTGCATAATCATGATTTATGGTAAAGCTAATGATGAATTCTTAACTACATTTATCTGTGCAATACAACGCTAACTCGGTTATTCCATCCAAGGACTGCAGTCCTTGGACGCTTTATATAACGGCGAATGAAAATATTTTTTGAAGATTTTGATTTCCTCCCATCAAATGTCAATGATTGCTCAGTGCAAAAGCAAGAAGAAAATAACACGCAAAATGATTTTACTGGTGTGTCAACATTTGAAGCTAGTACTTCTTTGCCAAGCATTGTTACTCCCCTGAATAAATAAGGCCACATCCAAATGCACTACCGAAAAAATGACCCCATAGGGGAAAGACCTAAAAGAACGTCTTATATTTTGACCGATACATCCCGGAAAGAGCGTCTTGAAATAGAAAAGGCTAAAAGGGGGCAATGAAACAAGTAAAGCAAACTAAGATAGTAAAAACCCCTACCAAGCCAGCTAAGAGATAACTTTATTATTCTTCAGATTCTGAACTTGAGAATATTGAAGATTTTTATGAGGAATCCAATAATTCAGAGGAAGATTTTAATGAGCTAGAAGAAGCAGATCACATTAATATTTAGATTGGCGATTTTGTTTTGGTGAAATTTGCTGGCAAAAAAGCTATCAAATATTTTCTTGCAGAGATAATTTCTATTGCTAATGATGAATATGCAGTTAAATTTGTTAAAAAAAAAAGATCCAAACTGTGAGAAGTTTACAAGAGAAGATCCTACCATTTATGAAGTTGAAAAAAAGGACATATTCAAGCTGCCACACCCAATACTATCTAGTGGATTAGATAGGTAGCTCGAGAAGTTAACATTTGGAATAGACTTATCCAATTACAATCTTGGTTGGAAATAAGTGCAGCTTAAAAAAACTCTCTAGTATGGTTTTCAGGAGGTAGAGCATCTTGGTATTTTTTAAAAAGGGAAACGTGGCAAGATAATAAGATCTAAATTTTTATTTATCTTTGAAACAAGTTAAAAATGTATTTCTAAATTTATGTGTGGTTTACTGATTGATAAATAGTGATGTTCTTACTGAAAATCATGTTTTCTTTACCTGTTAATCATCGGTCCAAGGTACACCATCCCAAAACCCAAGGTACACCACCTGTGGTGTACCTCGGTTCTATGCGCATTATTATGTTTATTACAAAAAATGTAATTGAAATAAGTTAAAATAAATTTTAAGATAATTATATATAGTGTAAAAAATCATAAAGTTTCAACTTATGGTATTTGTATTTAGATTTAGCAAATAATTATGAAATTAAAAATTGAAAAGCAAAAATAGGTCCGAGGTACCCCACCTTTCCCTACAAAATTTTTACGATTCAGATTACATGGTACTTTGCAAATCACTTTGTGATCGTGGAAATCGGAAGCTATCAAATAGAAAAATTTAACTATCAATTAGATAACTGTAAAACAATATTGTAGGCTCGATCGAAGTCCTCAGGTTATGCTTCCAGCTGTAGTTGGTCTGATTATTTTTTAATCCCATAACAATGTTCACAAGTTTAATATTTTTCTAATTTTTTAGACACTAACGAAAATTTTTTAATGTTTCAATGTTTATTCAAAGCGATACACATGACATCTTTACACGCTTACATCCCCCTTTCGATTCAAAATTACTACCTTACATCAGTGGTGCCAACTCGCTACAATTCGGTTGCCAACATGGGGCTCACGAAGCTGATTCAAAAACCCCATTACGCTCAATGTTACGAATTGTAAAATACATTAAAGAAAATGACTTATCTGACATTTTTCGTTCCAAAGCTTATAACACTTGGTAACACTAGTACGTATACAAAAATCACGTAGAATAAATCTGGTGGCTAAGCTTCAAATGTATTACGTGATTGATGTCAGATCATTTCAGTCCATAAGCTATTATTAAATTTAAGAAATCAAATATCTTGCTAGATTTGCTCAAAGTGGCTTTTTACTTAAACTCGTATCTGTTATTTTTTTACTACGTAGCAACCTATTTCTATAATATTGTATTTTAAATTGATTCAAACAAGGCTGAATCCAAACATCTCTTGAAACCCAAATATCGGAAAGTCAGCCTGTCCTCTTAAGAAGCTCCATTCCAAAGCAACCTGATCATCTTCATTTGGTATTAAGCATTATATGCTTGCAAATTCAGAGAAAATAGTCAGAAACTGGTTTCTAAAAAACATGCTTAAACTTCATATTAATAAACTATAAATGATCCTCGGATACAAAAACATTGTGCACCACTGGCTTAGACAATGACCACTTGTGATATTAAGTTGAGCATTTTAAGCTTGCCACTTAATCGGTCAAAGTATAAAGTTCCTGGTCAAAAATCGAATACTTGGAGTTTACTTGCAACGATCAAAAACCAACTCACTCATTATAAAGAAGACGTAGACATGTGTATATGTGTATCTGAACAAACTTTCACGAGAAAGTTTTTCTGCAGAAAAATGACGATAAGGTTTCCTTGACCCTTAGTTGATCATGAATAGATAGAGTGACACAAATTAGTACGGTAAAAGAACTTAGTTGCACTTTTCTGTTTATTGTAAAGGAAGTGATCTTCGCGATTTATTTTAAGCCAACTAGGATCAATAGATTTACTGATATCCTCCGCTTCGGGTGCTATAATTCTACTTTTAAAAGTCACTGCACGATATAACTTCTTACCGAAATAAAAATGGTTTCTAAAAATGTGTGTGAATCTTCTTCGTTACTCTTAAAGGTCGGGCAGAATGTCGAGATCACGCGATAATCAAATCCATAAGTTTTGTTTTATACCGTTCATTCGAGAGATAAATGTAATTGGTAATTAGCTTTATCAGAATCATTTTTCCAGAAGTGAAGGTTTTTCTGCTTTTTTATGATCTGATTTGGCGCCAGTCTTATCAGCAGGTAGAAACAGTTTCCTGTTTTAAGTGACATTAAAAGCATACTGACTTTGGCTTGCATTTGTTGTGAAGCAACACTGTGAAGCTACGAGAGTAAAAACTAATGCTATGAAGATAAAATGACACTAACTTGCATGGAACCATAACCATTAGTGTACATCTGAAATTTAATCGGTGTCATAAAATATTTATAAAAAAGTCAAATGTTTGTGATTACTCCTTTTTATAATATTTAAACCTGATATACACTGAAAAAAAAATGAAACGCCATAGACTATTTCGGGGAAACATTCTGAGATTTCACAGGTATCTCCAACAGGGTTCGGGAAATATCAAGTATATTTGTCAAAATGGTTCTTGAATTACTACAAAATGCATGAATATGCACTCTCCTCACTGCTGCGACAAATATTTTACACCTGTGTCAAAATATACTCAGTATTCTTATTAAGTGTTCCGCCTTGATTAACTAAGCCCCAAACAAGGGAAGAATGAGGTCGCTGGGTATCAGAGCTTTGAAGGAATTACTTGAAATTGATTCCGTCTTCACTGCAGCCGAAAAAGTACTAGTTATTTACTTGCAATTATGCATTAGAGAGCTTCTTCAGAGGAAAGACCGACCCATCGTGCGATTATGCGTTAGAGAGAATCTTTAGAGGAAAGGCCGACCCATCCGACATTTTGGTTCCTACACAGCTTTGGATCCAGCATTGTTTCAGGTACTTGGATACACGGGTAGCACAATGGCAAAACAAGTGATGATAAGTTTAATACAGCGGCACGTTAGGTAAATCTAAAAATATAACTTATTTCTTAAACGTAACTACAGTTTACTAGGGAAAGGTTTCCTGTAATTAAGTCAATTTTCATACCATAACTGTTTTAAGCCTAAGTTCACAAAAAAAAAAAAAAAAGAAATTCTTCATATTGACAAAAATAGTCAAACATTAACGAGGCAACATAGCTCAAGCTTAGCTACCATTTTTCTTCAATTCGCCTAGAGTACAGATACCTTTGGTTCCACATTTTCCACTTCGGAACCAATACGCTGGATAAGTCAGCTCCCTTTACAAAAGGAATGCCTTAATGCTTTACGATGTAACCATGTCGTCTTAAATAATTGAAGGGGCAAGTGGATAAAAGTGATATGCGACCACTTTTTAAATTTCTAGGAAAAGCTTTCAAAAAAGTTTTGTGTTAATAATTGTTTTGATAGAATTTTCTCAACGGACAAAATGGGGTCATATTCTTAGTTATCAACCATTTCTGTGACTAAGGGGACATCATACTGATGGAGTTATCAACCTTCATATATGGCAATAAGTAAGTTTCAAAAATTGTCACATATCACCTTTATCCACTTGCCCCTTCAATTCAGTTCTACCTGGTAAATAGGGATGGTGGCAAGCTATTGCTATCAGCCTATGTAAGTTTTCTTGCCAGGTTCCTCATTTGTTCTTGAAACGTGACTGACTTTTATTGGGAAAGTTTCTGTAAAAAAAAAAGAGCTTTAAATGGTGAACATGATACTGTATTAGAAAAGATGAATTACTTATTATACTTTTGAATAAAAAAATCAGCTTGCTCAGCACAATTCAGTGCCCAAATTTATATTTTGCTTATGATATTCACCCTTAAGGAAAATTGCGAATAGATTCGAGCATTGAAAAAGACAGGTCCGCTTATATATTATTCGAGTGGTAGCATAACTTTTGATTACATTTTGCTGCGACTGGAATAATCGCGTTCCTGTTAATGCAATTTCTTTCAAATCACTTATCCTAAAACATCAACTTATAAAAACTCGGCTCTTTCTTCGCTTCCAAAATGCTCTTGACGGAATAAATAAACAGGTAATAAGAAAATAAAGAGTGCCTCTTTGAAATGTTGTGCTGTTGAACTTTGATTTGATCTTAAGTTCCCTCACCGCAGCATCATATATTCCATTTTGTTCTCGATGAAAGAGCCTTTGTGAAAAGCACGGAAGAAATAAGAGTATATATTTTAATATGTAAGGAAGAGATAAGAGTGATAACACTCGAACGCTACAACGCTCGACGCTCAGATCTTTCCGCAAGTGGAACATCACGTGATCGTAGCCAAATCACGTGATCGTAGCTAATAATGTATTATCCCTGGTTTTCTATTCCTTTTTTAGAAAGCCCGCAAGATATCATTGTTTCATTAATCATGGTTGTTTACGCTCATCACTCTTGTTTAATTAGACGTTATCTGTCATGTTTATGATAGATAACCTTTATACCTTGTCAAGGAATTCTAAGATTGTCATTACTTTTCTAAGAGCCGTATCTTACTGAAATATTTCGTTGATTAAAATAAACTTTTCTTTCCTGCAGAGTTCTCTAAAAATACCTTGCACTTTTAAACAGGAAAATATTATTATTGTATGGATAGTTCTATACTTCAAAACCAAGACGACGTAAGTCCAAAAATGGCGATTTTTACTTCAATTCTGCATTGTGTGCAGAATTATATTCCCCATCGACCCATGAGACCGTTCTCCTATAGAAGAAATTCCTTCACAATTGTTTAGCAGCATTAAAAGAGCGCGAGTCCCACCCTTTGCATGCATCCGACAATCGTTTTTGCCCTCTCCTGCCAGGAGTTGTACAAACAGTTTTATAGTGTGAGTTTCACCGCTGCTATTAATATACTTCATCCTATACTTTATACTAGAATGAATATGTAAAGTACCATCATTCAAAGAATGCTCAACTTTCAAAAGCACCAAAAGATGCTAAATTATCTAAAAGTAACAAAGACTTACATTAGTCTGATTCTGAGGTACAGATTTTACCATGCAATTTTGCAAGTAAAAAATCTGATGTACGCACCACATGACTTCCTTGCGAATCGATGTATTTTAATAAAAGGCTGTCTATAAATAATAGTATAAGTTTTTTAAATACATTTGACCCCTATCCCTTTAAACCAAACAGAGAAGAACTGCATCATCAATCATAAAGAACAGAAGTGCAAAGATGGAAACAGAAAGTTTTAAACAACTTAAAAAGCAATATTTACATAGTAATCCACGAATTTAAGTGAGCATCATAAAATATCATTTTGGAAATATGCCTGAGAGGGACTTTTGGTTATGTTGATTTTTAGCGACGTTCAGAAATTCGACAAACTTCTGTTGCTAAAATATTAATACAAAGACCCCTTGACACATGAAAAAAATAACGGATCAACTTGAAAAAGGGGAGACATGTTTCGAAAAAAAAAATAATCAACATTATATAAAACAATTAAAAACACTCCAAATTGACAATTAATTTTAATTTTCTAAAATATTTCATGAAAAGCTAAGGGGAAATGAACACTTCCCACCCTCCTCTTTAGAACCATTGACTCTTAATCCATAAAAATTCATGGCTACCATCCAGCGAAAAAAGGAGAAATTCATTTAAGAAAAGCATTTTTTCCACGTTTCGACTTTTTGCAAAATTTAAAAACTTGGCCATAAGAAAACAACTGTATTGATGAGAGGAAATGAAACTTATTTTGGGGATTCAGCACTAAGAACTATTGTAAGAATTTTTTATTCTCGAATATTAAAAAAAAACATAAGACAGTTTCACTTTTGCACGCTAGTATTATTTATTTGAAGTCTTGGTTGAACTGAAATTCGTTAAACTGAACCCTCATGATATTAGTAGTCATTCTCAATATCAGAAACAATTTGTTGCTCTCATAGTTTGTTCTAATAACGTTCGTTTACTCGCAGTTTTCTTACATATAGGTTTTTTAACAACTTTGTTTATATTCAACTAGCAAACTGTCTGAATATCTGTCCGTATAAAAATTCCGAACAAAATTTTTCTACATTGACCACAATTTCCTTTACAGAACGACGGTATACAGCGTGTCTATCATCAAATAAGCTATCATCCTGAGTATCTAAAGGAATTCCTGAAAACTGAAAACTTCCTTCTCAGAGGAGATGGACCACTTCGTTATGATCATAGACACTACATTGCAATTATGGTGAGTACTCTTTAAAATTTCTGGTAGAGAAGCCACAGAATCTCTTTTCTTAGGGGGGAGGGAGTTTAGTCATAAAAAGCCATCACATTCTCCTAAGATGAGGGAGTTAGATCATAATAAGTTATTTTGTTATCTAAGACGCAATGCAACAATATTTCTAACTTTCAATGGAATGTCTTTAGTACCATACACAATAGCAAATATTCAACAATCTCGCAGGAACATTAAATTGCTATAGGAGAAACACTATCGCAAAGTAAGATTGAGAAATTAATAGGCCACGAATTTTTTTTTTTCCTTTGACATGTAGCAACCTATTGTTACGTCCACCTGTCATACGTAAAATCAGTTTTGACTGGACAATCTTTACTGAGAAAGTGAAATTGTGAGTAACGAATAGAAAAACAAAACATAGAATCGTAAGATGCACTGAAAAATCCCATTATACATTGGAAACACATTTTTAACATTTTAATTAAAAAAAAAGTTAAAGTCAAGGACATAGCCAAGGAAAATGTCAGTTTTTTCCCACACAATTTTCCCACTCGTATAATGTAAGAAGACTCGAAATTGAGTAAAAACAATTATATGTGTGTACTATTAAAACTGTAGGTTGCACATGGCACGTTTTAGGGTGAAACGTTGTAGTACCGACGGAACCCCCTGACTTCTTGAATACTTAACATGTATAGTCTTAAAGGTGCCATTTGGTTCCATATGATACCCTACGGCACTGTAAGGGCTTCATATGGAGCCAAATGACACCTTTAACCATGTATCATGTGGTACTCGGTCCCATATACAGAGCTAAACATTTGAAATTATTCATTTTTCTTTTTTCTTGTTGTACATTTCTGTCATATTCCTTCTTTGCAGTGAAGTCCATGTAAATATCAGCTGACTGGGATTTGTGTATGTATTAATTTATTGGAAAGGATACGAACGCGGGATACATGGTTAGTGAATGGATTTTCTAATTTAGACTATGATTCCAGACTTAGAATGCTTAATATGTATAGTCTTGAGCAAAGGAGAACCAGAGGGGATATGATTCAGTTATTTAAATTTATTAAAATGAATGATGTTGCAGGGTTGGATTTTTGCACGGAAAGCAGGACAAGGGGTCATTGTTTTAAGCTCTTTAAACCTCAGGCTAACCTGGAAATTCGGAAGAATTACTATTTTAGCAGAGTAGTGGGAACTTGGAATAGTTTACCGTAAGAGGCGGTAAGGAGCAAAGGAGTAGATAGTTTTTAAGAGGGCCATTGATCTTCAGTGGGGTCTATAATTTGACTAGGACCAGCCCTGTTGGGCCCAGAGCCTGTTGCTGGTCGTCGCATTTGTATTTGTATTTTATCTTAAATAGAGACAGGCTCGCCATTTAGATGGGTCAGGGGGGTCAATTCCCCCTCCCCTCACTGGCTTTGAAAAATCAATGTATTTGTTTGTTTGTTTTGGGGTGAAATTTGCATTGTGTCTATCCCCTTTGCCCCCCTCCCCCCTTCTGCCCCTCGAAAAAATTCGAAATGACGGGCCTGAACAGAGCTGTGTTTCTCCCATTAGTTTGTCGGTACAGTTTCCAAGTTTTTGCTTTTTCTTTCCATTTTAATGATACACAATTATTTCGTTTAATATTTTATTTAACATTTTTAATAAATTAAAAAATGTCTGAAAAAGTTGAGGCGTAAGAGTGAAAAATGTTTCATCTTATTTTTATAGAAAATTTTCAATATCAGAATACGTTAATCTTCTACTTAGTTTCGTGTTTACCATAATGAGGCTCACTTAATAAAATTAACTTAGTCTCACCCAAGTTTTCTTCATTGCGTCATTCAAAAGTCATAACAAGGCATATCTTATATTTAAAAATATGATTTTAAATAATAACAGAGCTCCTCACAGAAGACGAAGAACATCTTTTATTTGCTGTTTTTCTTTTATTTCTTTTTATTGCTGTAGGAGGAAAAAAATCACATAGTAGCAAGTGTTTTATTTTTTATGTTTTTTATTGGTCGTCTCAGCTGAATTTTTCAAAATTAAACTTGACAACTCCAGATACAGGTTTGCAATCTTTTGTCGAATGATTTTAATGCTTTTGTTATTGTGTACTTAGTTCTGCTTATATTTTTTGTTGTGCAAAGGGAAAACTGGGGGGGGGGGGGGGGGACAAGGTGTTACATGTTGTGTTCCTAACCTTGCTCTCTCAAATTGCTTTCAAAAAATCTTTAAAACAAGAGAAAGTTTTCATTCTCAAGTTTGAGCGTCTCTTTGAAAACCGAAAATAATTTCGCGGCGAAATCTTGAAACGCCTTGCAAAATTGCGAAAGCAAGAAGTGGGAGTAGTGGCGCCATCTTTTGAGAAAGACGAGAGCAGCAGAAAGGTGGTTCTTCTCTCAAACTCTGCCTCAATACAGTAACCCCTCGTCACATCAAGCCCCGTTTATCGCTCATTCAGATGTATCGTGCTTTTCTTTCAAAAAATGCTGCTTTGCATTTGACATAACGAAAAAAAGTTCATTTCTCTGAAAAGTTTTTTCTTCTTTTTGAAATGATGACCAAACTTCGGCGTAAATTGCAACTTTCGTTTAGTATTCCGCTATAAAGCAATAGAAATACTTAAAATTATTATTATTATTATTTTGAAGAACAATTGCTATGCAAATTTTCTTTTGTTTGTATTAAAAAGGTTGTCCTAATATGATTATAAAGTAATATTTTTAAAGAGCACATGTCATGTTATTAATTTATACGTTATTTGAATCGTTACTTCTGATTACCTCGGTTATATCGGGTGTCAGGGGTCCCCACGGGGTTTTTATTTTTTAAACTAATTTATATATTAATTTAAATTATTTATCAATTTTTTTTAATTTAAAATATGTACAGGTTTTTTTTAATAAAAATTATTCATTTTTTTTTAATTTAAATTATTTCTTTTATGTATTTAATATTATTTTTTTATTTATTTATTTTCGTTTTGTGTGCATGTATATGTGCTTGGAATGGCTGGAGGGGGAAAAAGGCGATTCTATTCTGCGCATAATTCGAACTTTCAAAAAATTAATAATATATAAAAAAAAGTTATAATTAAAAAAAAAAAAGTGTAAAAATAAAAATAAAAAGCACAAGAGGGTTGTGAAACATTGTGGGGGGGGGGGGAGTAGGCGCCATTCAGCTTGGTGCGTGGGGGGGGGGGGGCTGTCGGGTGCTCGGAAAAACGCGCTTTTTTGTTGTCTCTGGACAAGCGCGATATAACGAAAGGTTACTGTATATTCAGTGCCCACTCAGGAAAATTTAATTTATCTCCTTCATCTCCTCTTATTCATTCTCAGACACGAATGTCAAGGAGGGGGGGGGGGATACAGGGGGCCCTCGCCCCTTTCAAAAGGATTTTAAAAAAATCAACTATAACATTAACTACTTTTAATATATTGTTCATAACATATAAGTATAAATTTTTTAACAATTTCTCAAAAAAAAAAAAAAAAAAGATACACACAAAGCATTCTTCAACAAAATCACTTTGGCTCGCTATGACAGTAATACTTCAGTTGGCCGTCAGTGCAAAAGAATGCATAAAACTTCGAATTTCGAATTCAAGAATGTAAACGCACCTAACAGCCAGGGCTACAACTGAAGTAAAAGCAAATACAGACAACCCGGTTACGATACGAAAGTCTACGATTTGACCGGTGTCCTGATGCCATCAATCAGGAATGGCTTTTTCCAAGATCGAGGTAGATGTCTTGAAGCTGAGATTACCTTCACATTGGTAGCTGAAAGTCTGCAGCTTAGTACAAATGCTTCTTTCACGAGTTTAGCCGTACTATTCTGACGGACTCTCTCTGGTCCACTAATTTTAAGTTTGACGTGTTTGTGGCACTCTAGCGCCTAACCGGATGAACCGGTTTTTATTTTTTTATTTTATTTTATTTATTTATTTATTTATTTATTTATTTATTTATTTATTTATTTATTTATTTATTTATTTTTGAAAGGAGAGTATATCAAGAATGTTCTTAGCTAGGTCAGGCCTTCGGATAACATTATTTAACGAAGATATTAAATTAAAAACTTTTAAAAGGTTTTTCGCGATTTTTGAAGTGAAAACATACTTGAAATTTTAAAACAATTGTACCAAAAGAAAGAGAAAATTTTCTGCTTTTGATAGAATGTGCTTGGAAAAACTATGTTATATGGAAGTCGAGATATAACTTTTTTTTAGCAAATGCGGCTAAGCCTTTATGTATGCAATTGGAAACCGATGTCATTGTTAGCCGACAAGGAAAAGAAATCAATGATTTAAAATGTTTATATGTCGCTAATTTCTATTTGTTATCAGTTAAAGTACCTGAAATTGATTTTAGTATAAGGATTTTAAAAGGACTTCCAATTTCCCCTCTTTATTCTACATTTGCGACAAGCAAATTTTACTAGTAAGAATTATCTGTCCTTTTCCGTGGTAACCATGTCCTCTCGAAAAAAATTATATTTCAATTTAAAATGTTTCAGTGAAGTTCGTTTTAATATGAGGTTAGCAGTCAGGGTCGATTTTTTTTTTTTTTTTTCAATTTTTAATTTAATCTTCGTACTCGTGATGTTTAGTTTAGCTGAACTTTCTTTAGTGGCAACCCTTGGTTGTGCTTGGTAACATTTGCTGTCAAAATTTATTAGTTTGAAAGACTAACGTATGCGAAAATGATTGATAACAAATATTTTCAATACAATTTCTATAAAATGGATTTTTTCTTGGGGACCTATCTTTAGGCTTATTCTTTACGTTTTAAAGCAACTTTTAGGGGAATAATCACAATTTGGAATTGGAACATGTCAAATTGACAGCAAATTTCCTATCCGGCATGCATCAAGATTTTCTTACCGTGAGATTAAGCTTGTGGGTTTCACTTGTTCCTTAATTTCCTTCTTTCAACCAAAGCTCAAGAAGATATCAATAGAGTGTTTTTAATGTTATGAGCAAAATATTAATTTTTAACAAATTTATAGGTTTTGAAAATGAAATTGGGGGTAGTTATTCATTTGCTGGCCTGAATACCGAACTAAGTAATTGATATACGATATTTTTAGCTACCAGTGTGAAAATATACTCAGGTCCTTTATGGTGTATTTCGTCATCAGCTCAGCTGTGGCTATTCCAGATTAGTGAACCCAATATTAACCCGAATGCTTCAACTTTGCACGAATTGCAAGCGGATGAGTTGATTGGTAGTTGCTTGCAATTCTGACCAAGCTCTGTCTGTAGTTTTCTAAATGCGAAAGAAAATTTTCTGATAGTTCATGAATGTGCTAATCTATTGCTGTGTTTCGCATCTTAATTTCGTTGGCAGGTTCCTGATATTCCAAAGTCGCGATCGTTTCTTATTGGGGAGGTTTTTGAATTCTCACAAGGCTAATGTCAGAAAAGTTACTGACACTGTTAGTGAGTAGATTTCCTGCGTTTTTCTAGAGATCTCACTGGTAGAAATTAGGAACACTAGCTGCAAATTACTTTCAAGGAACGTCTTTTCTTTTTCTCTTCTTCAGTGGCGGCGCCAGCTATGGGGCAGGGGGGGCAATTGCCCCCCCCGTCGGAAACGTCTTGCCCCCCATCGGGGAAATTTTCTAACTTCGTCGGGAAAATCCGATGATCAAATTTTCCGACAGAAAACTGAGTGCCTAAAATCTTTCCGATCCCGACGGATCAGTAAACTTTTTTCAATAAAATAATTCAATCAAAAACACAATTTTTTTTTTCTAAAATATTCTCATTATTTAACGAATTATGCGTTTCCAGACCAATTTTGAACACGGGAACCTTCGGGAGACCAGTAGCAACAGGATGCATCGGCTAGAATTTCGTCGTATATCTCTTTTGAAAGAACGTAAGTTCTGCTGGAGAAAGTTATTTTTGCTCAGATTGTAAAGGACACATCTTCCTCTTTTACTCGCACATTCGGACACCTCGGACATTCATTGTCACTTTCTGGGAATCTGATAATCATCAACAATAAATAGCTGTTTAGTTCGCCTCAACCTCATTTCTTAAAATCAGCCGCTAGACACGTGTTTCTCTCCAGGGCCTTTGCCCCCCTCTGAGGAGGCGCTTGGGAGCTGTTCGGTGATTATTTGTATCGTTACCGGCTGTTTGTAAATGAGGGCAATTAGAATCGAGCCCCAAGTGCTTTTCAACCTTTAGGCGCCTATCACAAAAACGTCTCCCCTTGATTTTTAGGATGGGTCATCAATTTTCCCTCTCATCAGCTGTCAGCGACAGCAACAAACTAAGTCATCCTTGCCGCCACCTCGGAATAGAACAGTGGTGTCAAATACCCTGTACTATAATAACACATGTTTTCAGTCAGTTCGACTGGACGGCCCGGTTGAGGAGAGAATCGCGACGGTCCCGCGGTTACATGCCTTTCGGTGCTTTTTTTTCCAACTTTCATTAGCGGAAAAGAAGGAATTTTGTCAGAAAAGGAGCAAATTTGCGATTTCACTTCGGGTACATAAAATTTATGCTTTGTATTTTAATGCCGATATTATTTTTAATTAAAAAGTATATAAAGAAGAAAAAGTTGCGTGCTCATAGATTTTTAAAACATTTGTTTATGTGTATGATTGAAATCAATAATTTATTTTTCAATGTGAATTATCTCTTTATTCTTAGAATAATTTCAATATACTATTGTATTTCTGTTTATTGTTTTAGTTTCATGTTTCTAGTAACAATAATAGCAGTATACCTCAGAAAATCTAACATAAAATATTATCATAAAGTGATCATACACGCAAAAAAAAAAAAGGAAAAGAAAAGAAACTTAATGTCAAGAAATCATGTAAAAACTTTTTACTTATTTTCTAATTATATTGTTTCAAGAATTGTTTGATTGTATACATTTTAAATATTAATGGAGTTGGAGCATAATACATAATATATTTTTTTATGTGGGTAAAAGTTTTGCTTCATGCCGAAACTTCATTTTTTAAAGTTGCATTAACACTTCGTTCTAAATATTTTTCTTTTTTGATTTTTCAGTTACAAACTATATTTAGAAATGAACCGTCTTCTTGCCCTTATGTCATTAAGTTTATAACAGTAATGAAATTTTTGTTTTGTAAAAAAAAAAACAATTCTCGTTAAAGCAGTATTATAAAATATGAGTACTGCATTGCTTTTTCAGGGTAAAAGTAAAGTTAATAGTTTTCAACTACATACTTATCAGTATCAATGTTTTTGTGTAAAAAAAAAGTATCATTTGCTTTTCAAATCCTAAAGAAACTACCTTTTACAGCTGAAAAACTTAGGGCAAGTGCTGCTAATGTAATGTAGTCTGATTTTCTACAACATACAAAATCCATTGATTTCTTTTTCGTTAGCATTTTAGCTATACAAGCAAATGATTTTGGGCCATGAAAAGCAACCATGTTGGAAATAAACCTTTTTACACAAAAATCACTATTTACTGATGAGTTTATGGTTTAATGCTGTTAACGGCATTGCATTGCATAACTCATTTATAAGAAAATATTTTACTATTGCTCTCGCAGTTAAGAACCGGCAATTTCACACAAATAGTATAATATTGCTAACTTTATGGGTAGTGAAGGTTAATTTTACAGGGCAAATTCATTTGTAAGACAGTATATCACTGCATTTTTTACGGTTATTTTCTGTAAATTTAATATGACACTTAAATCATAAGGCAGTTTTTCAATGCTAAATTTACAGTTTATCATTTTTTATTTCACAGTAAAATTCCTTTATGAGACATATTACTGCTAATTTTACTTTACAGTTTATCACTGTGAATTTTACAGTAAATTTCCTTAATAAGACAGTATATTACTATTCATTTTAGTTTCTCACTGTAAATTTTATAGTAAATGTTCTTTATAAAACAGTATAGTCGGCCACGCTTAAACGAATACTGTCGGTTCCAAGAAATATTATTCGATTAAACGGGGTATTCGATTAAGCGGGGATCTTTAACATTACGTCTATGCCATCGGTTCCGAGATATTTTATTCGTATAAGCGGGGTATTTGTTTATCCGTTACCCGATTAAGCGGGGACGACAGTATTACTGTTAATTTTACAGTTTATCATAGTAAATTTTACAGTAGATGTTCTTTATAAAATAGTATATTACTGCTAATTTTACAGTTAATTATTGATAATTTTACATTTTTAAACTGGAACTTCAGCTGCCAGTATTATACTGTAAAATCAACAGCTTTTTGGGGTTTTTTTTTGTTTGCAGTGGATATAATCTATATATTTTAATAATGAACAATCACAAATATTGCAATTACAATTGCATAATATAATTTCGAAATTTTATTTAATACTTTATAATCAATATTAAATCAATTATTAAGTCAATATTTTGTAACAAAGCCATTAATTTTTGATCATATTTCGTTGCCAAGGCTAATTATCCAAAAAAATCAAAATTCATTTGAAGACAATTTTTTTTTTTACAGGCTGCGTTATAAAATAAAATAAAGGTAATATTCACGTGAAATGAATACATGCGTATTTGAGAAGTAATAAATAAATTATTTTAAGTAAAATAATTAAATCATATAATTCATTATACAATATTTAATATTGAAATCCTTAAAAATTGAAAAGTGTCCAGAATTAAATCCACTAGTTCATGTACCTGTATCTAATCACCTATATACGACATTCGGATAAAATAGTTGTGCAGTATTTAAGTGCACTTTAAAAGCTTCACATTAATTTGGATGTGCTTTTATTTCATTTATCGCTCCTTTACTGCAGCAACGTAAGAATTCAAAAAATAAAACAAATAAATAATTAAATAAAATAAAATAATTATAAATCCTTAAGTTAAGATTACACATTTGTTGCAATCATCATTTCATTCATCTCTATATAAGATAATCAAATATCATAATTTTTTAACTATAACGTTGTTGTCGTGAATGTTGTTGTGAGGAATATATTCTGTTATGATATATAAATATAAAAAAAATATACATATAGTCCTCACAAATCTGTAATCGCGTAATCGAAATCGTAATCGATTACATTTTTAATCGTAATCTAATCGTTGCTGTAATCGTAATAGCGATTTCACAGATGACTGTAATCGTAATCGTAATTGTAATCTCTAATTTGTCATGTTCGTAATCGTAATCGTAATCGATTACGTTTTCTCGTAATGGACTCCAAGCCTGGTCAGAATAATTACCTTTTATGCGAATGCACCATAAAAAATTAAAACACTAGAGAACGAGTGGGGAGGGGCTTTTAATTTTTAAATAAAACCTGTGCCCCCCTGTCGGGCAAGCTTGCCCCCTGTCGGCCATTTCCTAGCGCCACCTCTGCTCTTCTTCTTCTTTTTTTATTTAATTTAATTTTTTTTATTATTTTCTCGTTGATTAAACACTGATTTTAAATTTTAAATTTGAACTCTTAACTTGCGAGAGACTTACACTTAATTTTTCATTACACTGAAATTTGAGAATAAATTGAGAATTGTGCTATACGGGTTTAGAAAATGGCCAAAACATTTTTAGTACACCACTATTATAGTGCTCAAAACGTAATAAATTGAGAATTGTGCTATATGGGTTTAGAAAATGGCTGAAACATTTTTAGTACACTACTATTATAGTGCTCAAAACGTAATAAATGTTATCCTATTTTTTCAATGAATTCCTACTCAAATATGCATCCTTTACAAGCTATACATATAAACGTTTTCAAATAAGCACTATCTGCATATAGTTGCCTCAAAGCAACAGTAGGACATCCTACAATTTATTTCTAGGATTAGATATCTTACTACTGCTCTGAGACGACGATAATCTTCTTTAGCACTCAGCGCCATGGCAGAAGGCAGGGGATGTACTTGCGACCTAATGGCTCTTTGTTTAAAAAAAGTGAATACTTTAGAAAAAAAATAATTTAGGTATTTTTTTGTGAAAAAAATGTGATAGTTTTTTCGGTTAAAATTTTTTTTACTAATTGTTTTCGTATTTTTTTATTTTTATTTATTATTTGTGTTTTTTGCTAATTTGTTTTTTTATTTTGTAAAAAAAAAAATTGTTTTTCTCATTTTCTTAGTTCTGGTGCTCACTCTACTTCTGTCGGTGCCCATGCCACACTGTTAAAACTGCGAGCTGCACAAGGCACCTTTAAGGATGAAACATGTAGCACCAGCGGTACCCTAAGGGGTGCCACTTGACTCCCTATGGCACTCTTGATGGTGCATTTGGCTCCATGTGGCACCCTATAGGTGTTTTATGGTACCCCATGGGTGATTCATAGCACTCGAGGGAGCCAAATGGCACATTCAAGGGTGCTATAGGGAGTCAAGTATCACCTTCAGGGGGTACCGCTGGTTCTACAACGTTTCACCCTGTGCAGCCAGTAGTTTTAATAGTGTAGGAGCCAAACTCTTGTACATTATAATGCACTTTTTGGTTCTTTACAGGCAGCTGCTCGACATCAGTGCACATGTTTGATCAGTCATCACAAACAGAAATTTACTGCTCAAGGGGGAAATCCTCAATGGCTCCAAGGACTGCAACACATCCCTGCGAAACTCAGGAATTTGAGTGAGATCAACAAAATCATGGCTCACACTCCGTGGCTCTTGCGAAGGAGCCATATTGAAGTAAGTCATAAACGTGAAATATCTATCATATTCTAATGAAGTATATTTCATTTGTGAATCTCTTCTATAGCGGTAAAGTAAGAAGTTTATAGTAGTACACTGTTAAAATTACAGGTTGCATGTGGCACCTTTAAGGGTGAAAAACTGTAGTACCAACGATACCCCCTGAAGGGTGCTACTTGACTCCCTATATCAATCTTGAAGGTACCACATGGAGTTAAGTGACATCTTATGGGTACCGTAAAAAGGGGTGAATCGGAACACTTTTCAACTTTAATTGAAAAAAAAGTAGTTAAAAGATTTTTTTTAATTTGATATTTTGAGTAAAATTTTCGGTGTTGCTTTGCTTTTGATATTCCAAGCAGAGCAAAACATTTCGAACAGCTATTATTTATATATATAGGAATTTAGGGGTGTTCCGAATCACCCCGCTGATAGGGGTCAATCGGAATACATGTTAAAATTTTTATTTTTTTCAGTTTAACCTGTGTTAGGTCTCACAAACATGAGTAATATTGATGGGGAAGAATAAGAAAAGATAGTTGTTGGCAAAAAAAAAATATTAATTTCATGTACCAGTAAACGTTTATAATTTGTCAAAATTTAAAATGATTTTGAAATTATGAAAAATTAAAATTAATTTTAAGAAATGCTTTTGAATTAAATACAAAGCTGTAACATAAATTGAAGTTACTCATATCGTCCACAAATATGTACTTGTCTTTAAAACTAGCAGTTGTGGCATGGCTTAAGTTTTTTCATAACATCTTCTGGGATGAACGCTGGCTTTTCTTTGGTTTCTTAAAATCTCTGGGTTTTGGGGATTGTCCTGTTATAGTATAGTATGTATAGTTGCTTACGAGAAGAGATAAACAGTAATAAATCCTTGTTCTTGTCTTGACTAGAAGAATTGGGGTTAGAATCTTGATTTTTCAGTTCCTTTAAATAAGTTTGAATTGGAACAACAGAACCAAGTGTTCCGATACCCCCCTCAATTTTTTTCCTATGGCATTTTTCAGAATTCTTCATTTTTATGACACAATTTTTTAAAAATGTAAATTGTAATGTGGTATCGTGTTATTCAGATACATGCATAATTGAAACATACCACTCTTAGGTTTAAAATATAAGAAGTTTTGTACTTACATATGAAGTTTTGCAGTCTATGAAAATGTGATGTTTTCTAGCATTCCACTTGCAGCCCTCTTTATAAGCCAGTAGCGTTACCAGATTGACAAAAGTAATTTTTTTCTACTTCCTATGATCTTACTTTTCTAAAAAAAAATTAATGGCCAAAAGTACCCAATAATATATTTTTGAAGAATTTCTTTGTACGGTCGGGAAGTTTTGTTCCGATTGACCCCGCTGTTCCTATAAACCCCATTTTACGGTACCTTATAGTACCCAATGGTTGATACATGCCCCCCTAAAGATGCCATAGGGAGCCTAATATCACCTTCAAGTGTGCCATAGAGAGTCAAGTGGCACCCTTCAGGGGTGCCGCTGCTGCTACAAATTTTCACCATTAAAGTGCCACATGCAATCTGTAGTTTGAACAGTGAACGTGGACACCAGAGCTGGACGTGATGTGTCAAATGAACTCGAAGCACTAGAACTAAATCTTACGTTGTATTTGCTTACCAGGGAACCACACGATCTTGGAAGCTAAAAATTGGCAGATTTTGGTTTCTAAGAGAAAGTTTGCACCTCTTTCAAATTTCATTAAAATAAGATGGTCGGACGGGGACCCCAGGTTGACATGAATGACTCAAGTGTTTTTTTTTTTAACTCTTTTTTTCAATTCTACTTCTGTTCTATTTTTTTTAAACCTGTAGAAAAGCTACGTCCATGCGAACTGATTGTCTTTAATCTACACGGATGTTACTGGCGTTTAAATATTTTTCTGTATACATTTTCAAAGGACTTTCATCCATGCATGATGACTGTTTTTTAATCAGGGGTAACATTTGCCAACATTAATGGCAGTGAAACGAAAAAAGGTTCACAGTTTTTACGAATAATTTATTTTATATTGGATATTTATATCTCTATTATTTATTCATTTATTTTTCTTGTCTATATAGTGTAGACATTGAACATCTGCGTACAGTGCAATAAAGCTACAAAAAGGTGGTTACGTTTATCACAATGAGGATGCGAGAATGCAGAGGACAGAAATGTTTCTTCAGTCCCCTTTACTATGGTAACTGTTTAACGAACGAACGTTGGACTTTCGGGCCACTGATTTAATGAATGCTAACTCCTTATGTTTAGTCGGCTATTCCAATATCCTTTGGTACCGACTTGGCCCTCTGATCACAATGTCTCAACCACTAGGCTCCCTACAGCTTGTACGAATATATGAACTACATTTAAAATCCTACTCGTTAAAATACAATTTCGTGAACGAAATGTACCTAAAAAGTGATTGAATAAGTAGTAACAGGCTTAAAAGCAGCATGCGCTCAAATTGAAAATGAATTTACAGTTTTTACGAGTAACTTATTTTATATTGCATATTTATATCTCTACTATTTATTCATTTATGTTTCTTGTCTATATAGTATAGACATTGAACATCTGCGTACAGTGCAATAAAGCTACAAAAAGGTAGTTACGTTTATATTAGATATTTTTTTAATTATGGTTCAGACACTGCATATCTACTAGTTTACCAAATTTATGAAAAACGTTTGCAAATTGCACATTTTCATTAAAGTAGATCTGTTGTCAAAATAGTTTTTATTATTAGAGATTGATAAGTCATGCTTGCTATTGTTTAAATTTTGTATACACTTTTTCAAAAGTGTTTTACTGTTTGCTATTTGATATAGTTTCGTCTTTCGTACATAAGTAAATAGTAGACCAAAATAACTCTACGTACTTTCTTAAAAATTAAATCATTAATATTTGTTTACAGAGACTGACGAAAGGGAAAGAGGCTGGTCCCTTGGAGAACTGTGCCAAGCTTTAGTGCTCTTAGCTCATTTTCATTCACTCTGCAGCTTTGTATTTGCATCTGAGATCTTAGAGACACCAGAAGAGGGGTCAGAAACTGGGCATTTGCTGGTTGAGGACTACATCAATTGTGAAGAGGTGAACCTGATTATAATTCTGATTTGTAGAGATTTACTTTTTAACTTGCAGTCGGTCAATTTTTGAATACGGCAAATGAAACACGATTTTTAACAATGTTTTTGTTTTTCTAGTCACAAGATTACAACTGCGGTGTGCAAGCAATTGTACGGTGTTACACTTTATGCAAGGTGTTCCGAAAATAAACGATCCACTTCCGTGAAAAATATATTTCTTTCTTTCTTGGATGGTTGAAGAAGTGCTCTCCTTACCAATTAAACCATACAATAGTGTAAATAATGAAAAAAGAAAAAGTCTGCCGAAATTTTAAGAAAAATCGCCAAATTTAACTAATTTCAGTCTCTAATGGAAGTGATCTTTTCACATGAATTTTAGATTTATGGCCTATACACACGCAGCCGGTAAAATTCGCAATTTCTTTTTCAAATTTGTATCCATCACTGTTTGAGTTTTTCTGACATACTAGGAATGTTTAATAACGAATGATCACAATCTTTTTCTGGTAAATAATACATCAAAGCACAGAAAATGAATAATGTATAAAGTAATATGACTTGGCAGCCATCTACTTTCTTTTCCGCTGAGCCACCGAGAGCCAAGACGGGTTCCCTCTTTCTTATAAACTTTATTAAATCTCATACTAGTACTATTTTGATTCTGAGCCAGGCCCTCTCAAGTGCCGGGCCCCTTTACATCCAGACTAATGTGACTTGTCCTCTCGTCGGCCTTGTTTGTGCAGGGAGCGGCAGAGAAACTTGCTGATTTTAATTGGATGCTAATAAGCAAGGCTTGGTCAGAAAGGAGTGGGGAGAGTCTCATTTTAAAGAGGGAGTCCTGAAGTTTTGTTATCTTACAATTTAGTTATCGCCATGCGTTGGACAAAGGAGCAACGAGCGTTCGCTGCCGAGGCTTACTTTTCAAATAATCTTTCGGTGGTCGCCACTCAACGTGCCTTCCGAACTCTGCTCAAAATTCATCCCGGAAGTCCCATTCCTGGCCGGGAATCGACTGTTTTGTGGGTAAAAACATTCAGGGAAAGTGGAAGTGCGGCAAAAAAGGTCCAGGGCGTCAACGGGTTTCCAGAACTACAGAAAACGTCCAGAAATTGAGGGAGTTGTTTTTACGCTCTCCCAAGCGTTCAACGCGTAAACATGCTGCTGCTCTGGGGATTTCTGATAGCACACTGAGACGAATTCTTCACAACGAACTCGAGTTTCATCCCTACAAACTTGCTGTGGTTCAACAGTTGAGTGATAACGTCTCCTTGAAAAGTGACGTACCGTGGTCGGCACGCCCCGATATTGACACCTGCGATATATTTCTTTGGGCGTATCTCAAATCGATCGTTTACAACGACAAGCCCCGGACCCTGAAACACCTGAAGAACAACATCCGACTTGCTATCGCCAACATCCCGGTCGATATGCTGGAAAGAGTGGAACAAAACTTAAAATCTCGGGTAGATCAGTGCATCATTAATGGGGGCCGCCATTTGACCGATGTAATTTTTAAATCTGGTTAAAATAAAAATTCAGAATAAGTACTATATCTTATAAAAAGAAATAAACTGATACATTGAAGTACTTTTCTTTTATTGACATTTCAAATCAGCAAAGTTTCTACGCTGGCCATGTATATTCGAACAAAATAGTATCTGTTTTCAAGGAGTATCGGGACACAAATTGAGGTCTAATGTGCCCTCGATCAATCGCTTGAACGAGGACTGATTTTTTACAGTAACCTAGGTGGCTCGGGAAACACTTGAAAGCCCGGGTTCTATGTTTACCCGGCAATGAACGACCTGTATGTTTCGGAACTTTTCTTACAGTGTTAAAACCGACACAGCAATTTAAGTTTTACAAAGAAAAATTACGACTCTTTATCTTACCTTATTGTTCTTCTTTATAGGACGACTGTAGTTGACTCGTGGAAAGAACTCATGGAGAAGATGCCAAATAATCCAAAAACAAAGAGAAGGAATCTGTTCATGGCGAACAGAGCCAAAAATGCGATCTCAGCTAAGAAGCGCCAGACTTCAAAACACTCAACTGTGATATTCATCGATTTAACGACGCTCATCTTTGCCCAAGCACCGATTGCCTCAATAGCTCAAGATCGGGCCTAATTTTTTCTCTCATTCAGTGTTAAGCACTCTGTCAGGCTGTAGCCTTATTATTTATATTAGCTATTAATTTTGTCTAAGATTGCGAATTTAAGAAATGATGCAGCAAATTACAACACTTAAATAAAAGAAAAATTACGTTACTTTCGAAAAATATATTTTTTTATCATTTATTTTAAATAATTTTTTAAAGTCAGTTAGATATTTTTAAACAAATTTATTTTTGACCCCTCGCCACTTTTCCCTTTGTAACCATGTGTCACTTATTATTCCTATTATCACGTCATTATTAAAAATGTCCGTGTCGTAGTTCTTGTCACCCTTCTCCCTCTCAAAGTGTGGAATCATTTATAGACAACTCTTGATTCAGGAACATATTTCCGCAGTAACGGAATGCTGCCATTTTTTGCCTCAAAATTGACTAATATATCATGTGGATCAAGGCGTTAAAGTCACTCAACATGGACTTTCTCCCTAAATATAGGCAGGGTGTCCGCGCACCTAGGAACGTCCTGGGACGTCAGGGACAAGTCCTGGATAATTTCATATATGATTCAAAATTGGACATGGAAAGTCATGGATTTCAGCGAAAAAATGTCCACAACGTCATGGAAACTCTGACTGTTTATCATCGGATTTTAGCGCTCAGGCCCGAGGTTATTCTTTCCCGATCTCAGGTAAAGGAACGAAAATACGTCTATCGTCATTCCCGCGGCCTTGAAAAATCCTTGAATTTCATTTGGTCTTTCAAGAGCTCTGGAAAGTGCTTGAAAATTGTTTGAAGTCCTTGAAAATTTTGAAATGTACTTCAAAACTTCAAAAATATTATTTTCCGTACAAAATGCGCCGAAGAATCAGCGATCTTCGAACGCTCACGATCGTGCAAAAAATTTTGTTCATCGAAAAATCGGCAATCGTTGGGATTTCGAAATCGGGAGCCGTTTTCCAAGACGAAAATTAAAAAAAAAAAAAAAACATACCTCAAGAAGTTTTATTGTGGCGCATAATCGGCAATCGTCGAAAGTTCGCGGTTAGGCGCCGCTTTTTCGTTTTTAAAACAATTTAGAAATATAATAATCAGGATTGGATATTAATACAATAGAATATCTTTTTTTAGTTAAACATGAGCTTTTCTGAAAATTACTTTTTTCTGGGACTTACTTTTCTTCTTTTAACAAAATTTAGATTTGTCCGGTGAATTAAAATTATTTTTCGAATTTATTGCTTCCATGATCATTTTTTCAGAAATATCAGGGATAGAAATACGTGTGTAATGGTTTTTTTTTTCTTTTTTATTTATTTATTTTTTTGGTTGACATTCCAACATTGAGCACGTGCTTCGCCGAAAATGGCGTGCCACGTCAAGACTTCAATCCTTTTGCATCTTGAAAAACTTCAATTATTTTGATATTCTGAAGTTATTTTTACATTGTGCTACCTTAAATATTCTCATTGTTAATTTTATTTTAATACTTCATTTATTTTTGAACTCAAATTTTAGCTGTACCAATTTATTGGTTTCTAATAGTTTTTAAGAAAACACCGAACTTTTAAGAAAAAAGTGCTTTCTTGACTTTTCATTTGTTTATTTAATCACAAAATACAGGCACGTTTTTCCTCGAGTTCGAAAAAAAAGAGTAAAAACTAATTTCAAAAGAAGAAATCGCCATTTTTTCTTGGAGGGGGGGAAGAGAATAGAATGAGGGGGGGGGGCATAGTATACATTTTGCATTCACAGAATAACGCTGTCAAATTAGGGTGATCACGTAATATCCTTGTCTTATTCTGAAATTATTAATTTTCTTCATGGAAAAAAAAAGATTAGTTGGGACATTTGTTGCCTGATTGTTTTTATTCTTGAATAAATGGAAAATGTTGATGCCTGCCATTTTTACCATTCCTTTGAATTTACACTTGAATAAACCAAAGTATTATTTCCTTCCAATGTACCTTTCCTTAAAATTTTCTTTTTCATATTGATGAAAAGCATTTCACGATTTTGAAGTTTTTCACATTACATCTGTAAAGACATGGTACTGTTCATCTACATTTATATCACTTTTGAAATTAATCTTGATTTTTGTGCAGACCCTTCCTCAGAATTTAATTCCTGGAAATTTTTTAGACTTCCTTAAAAAGTACTTTAATTTTATTTTCAAGATAGTGGGGTGCACTATCTTTTATTGGGTGCAATCTGATTAGTCATTAACAGTTTCAAACAAGTTGCATTGTTTTGACCAATCAGATGAATACTCAACGTTGAAACCTGTTGAGCGGAGAATTTGCCGTAACTGTACCTGTGCGCAGGCTTCGTCACCTGACTAACAATATAGCGAGACAATAGAGCATGCTACGCATTTATTTAATTTGTAATTTCACATTCATACTTCTGCTTTGGGGGATAATAAGTTGTTTTGGCTTTTAAATGTTGCTCTATGAGCCAATATTTTGAAAAGTGCCAATTTGAAGTTGGAGTTTCCTGATTAAAAAAATTTTTTGCAGAAAAAAATTAATATTGGATTTTAAGTCTAAATTGGGTCTAAATGCAAGAAAATAAAAGGGGGGAGGTCAAGGAAGTTATTTACCCCCTCCTTAGATTACTCACTTTTAAGCCGTTACAGATCTGATGAGTGTTACAGATCTGATGTTAATATGAGCTACATATCTGAGTTTATGCTTTCAGTCTTCATTAACATCTCTAAAAATGATATCATTTCCTTGCATTTTTAACATAGAATTAAGATAATTATATTAAAATATATATATTAGGCTAAAAAATCAAATTTCATTATAAAAAAGCATTTCTTGGAAATAAAAATGAGCGATAAGGTTTTTAGATAAAATAAATTATGAGATTACCAAATCCAAGCTAATAAAACATTTGTTTTGTTTTGAAACAACACACAACTTCAACTTTTTCAACACACAACTCTGCTGCTTGCTTTTCTTTAATTAGTTGCAGGAAATTTAATTTCTTGATCAGAAATTCAAATTTAGCATGCTAGTTATTATCTAGTTATTTAGCGAAGTTATGAGAAATTGAAGCACCAAAAAAATAAATAAATAAAATAATAATAATTAATTAACTTAATTTCTGCAGTGTCAATTTTTCTTATTTTACTAACTTCTATTACTTCTATTGTCAGGTTATACAAACCACAAATGAAGCAATTGTACTAAAACTCATTGCTTTTCATTTTTTAAGAACAAAAATATTCAATATATATGGCTAAAACCTATGTTTTTTGCTTTTTAATAATTCTGAAACGTGAGAGTTAGTTCGGTAACATATTCGCTGTTTTTCAATGTTACCGCTCTGACTGTTACCGATCTGACAAACCGACAAAGATTATTTTTTATTTCCGAGTCGATCGCGCTAAACCAAAATCAAACACGTGGTTTTTTCACTTGTAATAAAGGACTATACTTATATATAAAATAACTTTTAAAATAATAAAAACTGCGCATTTTAGCGCGTGTTACCGATCTGATGACTTAAATGACACACATTTTATAAAATCACTTTAAAAAATCTTACCTGCAATTTTAGATGCAGAAATGCAAATTTTTAATTACGATGCGATAAAACATCACACCAGGTACTCAGTATCACGTGGTATCGGTGCAGGAAATGATTTTGGGAGCCTAAATATAGATCGGAAGTTATTGTTACCGCTCTGACGCGGAACTGAGGGACACGCTTATTTTGCATCGGCTAGAAAATCAGAAATCGATTAAAACAAAAATGAAGTAAAATATTAACAAAGGGGTAAAAATAGAATCGTTTTTTGTGCAAGTGCGTTTTTTTGGGAAGTTAGAAAGTGCGCATGACCTGTTTGCATGCTAAGCTTTGCTACTGGGGACACGTTACCGATCTGATTTTTGACATATAAAAGAAATATTTTCTGAAGAAAAAAATTTTTTTTCTGATGTTATTAGATGAAATGAAAGCAGAACCTTATCTTCTTTCTGGGGAAAATTATTTTTTTAACTAGTTATTGAAATACTAGTGAAAATTCTCTTGGGACTCAAATTGGCACTTTTCTAAATATTAGCTCATATCCTTGTACTGATTTTTTTGTATCAATAAATTTTTGCACATGATCTGTTTCAGATACATTTAGTTGAATTTTTTTTTTTTTTTTAGCTTAGATTTATTTGCATAGCCGAAAAAAAAAGAATATTTTCGTAAAGCAAAGGTACACTGTCTTACACTCTATATTGATATTAATGCTCTATTTTGATGTTAACGTCAAATGAAATAGTTAAAATCGGAAGTCATGGAAAATTGTTCACAAAAGTCATGGAAAGTCAGGGAAAGTCATGGATTTGAAAACTTCAGGTCGAGCAGATACCCTGTATAGGGTACCTATTTATTTTTGTACGTTCTTTCGATACGTAAGGGAATGTGGGGCAAAGTGAAATGGTAAAATATTTTCACAGTTTGCAGGGCCACCTATCAAGCAATATTTATAATTGACTAAGTTCCTAAACCAATAGCTGACTCCTGTCACAAAATAAACAGCTTTATAAGATCGACGAAAACATTTTTTTAAGTCATCTTCCAACTAGCGATAAATACACAATTGATACTTTAAAATTCATCGCCCACTTTGAATGTTTAGTCAAAGCGAGCGCGCTAGAACAGTGACGTTTTGTCATGTATGTTGCGCATGGGTAAAGCTGTTTCAGTTATTTATTTGACTCAAGTTGTAAATCATACTGGGAGTTTTAATGCTTGTTTTAAAGCAAATCCTAGGGTAAAGTAAAAATTTTAATTTTCGAATTTGGATACGTCTAGGGTCATAGTAGTTGCCTTTCAATATTAACAGATTCTCATGAAAATTTGAGCCTGCTAAAGATAATAGCTTGGGTATTCTCAAAAGGGATCTAAAAACGCTATAAGTGTGAAAAGCCGACTTTGTTTCAGCTTCTTTTTTGCTAAGTTGAAAATACTTAACTTTGAAAATGTTTGGGGATATAAATATTTACTTTAGATAACACTACTCTCTTCTAAAATTTTTATTTCAATAAAGTTTTTTTTCTTGGGGGGGGGGGGATCCTAAGAAGCCTTAATAGTTGACCAAATTACTAAATATTGATTTGAAAGTAGAAAATGCTGATGATGGAGAGATCTAAACTCTTACATGTGTCAGTACCACTACTTGTAAAACATCACTTTTCTTGGAATTTTGAACACAAAAAAAGTGAGAATACGAACAGGTCCATAATTACAAAAGTGTTATTCTATGCTCCAACACATTTTCTATGCCTGAGGATAACATTGATAGAAGAAAGTGGTTACAAAATGAAACCAAAATGATATTTTATAACAGCAAAAACATCAGATGAATGGAGGATTAGAACTCTATTGAGACACTTTCAAGCTTAAGCTACGTCATCCATTACCACGTTTGTTGTAAAGGCATCACTCATTCGATCAAACTCGTTGGCCAATCAACTTACCGTCCAAAGGGATTCCAGATATGCTCTATCTGTGACAAATAAGGGATTCAGCAAGTCAGAGAAGGTGATAATGTCGAAGAGGAAGACCCCTGGCATCCTTAGAGTGTGTGACCGATCTTAAAAATAGCTCCTGTTGGCCCCAACTAGACAGCACATGAGTCTAAAGCTGCGATTCTTCGCAGGTCATCCGGCGAACCGGCGCCGGTTAGCAGAAAAAGTTGACCGGTCTTCGGTGATTTTTACGTTACAAAAATTTACCAACTCAAAAAAAAAAAAAAAGAGTAACTAGCAGCCAAAGCAACTAAATTAAGGCCCGGTTTCCTGGAATCGTCGCTGACGCCGGGCGCGACGCACGCTGGAATCAGAACCAGTTTGATTGGAGCGTGGCATGAAGCGACGTCACTCTGCGGCTCAGGCGCATGCGCAGAAGGCGGCGGCGTCTGTCGCCTCGCCAGAGATCGACGATTTCACTCCTAGGAAACCGGGCCTTTAGCTGCCTTCGGCAAGCGCCTCGACCTCCCCGCCTACGGTGGGTTAGTTTACACCGCCTTAGGCTTTTGTACTTTGGGTTTTCAACTTAGGGCGCCCCTGAGCCAGTTCGTTCTCAACAACTTCTTGCTCTGACTTTCTTGCGTGTGGTTTGAGACATTCAAGGCTACAAGTCACGTTGAATGACCTTGAAACTTATGAAGAGTAAAATTTTATGAAGAGTAAACTTGTGCTAAAAATAAATCTGTCTTTTTATAGGATTGCTCATGGGATGGCCATGCTTATTCTTTGTTGAATTGCTATTATAGCGATGTAGGAACAATCCTGGATGAAAAATTCAAAGTTGCGTATGATCTAACTTACTATACGTAAGTATAGTTCTTCTAACTATGGAAATTTTTAATATCAAAAGTCATATTAAATATGAAAACTTGGTGCTTATTATTGATTGTTTTATGCATAACATTTTAGTATTTTTAAACTTGGTACAGATGTGCTAAAATTAGTGAAAATTCCTATATGCTCAAAAAACTCTAAATACATTAAAGATTTCGCCAATCATAAATTTATGCACTTGAAGCGGAACACAACTAATGGAGAAAAAGTAAATACTGTAATTCTATATTATTTTGTAGAGCAAATTTTTCCGTTTTAGGTTATTGGCTGATTAAACTTGAATTAGTTAAAGATGATTTAACTTGAGTTAATTCAGGATGATTTAACTTGAGTTAATTCAGGATGATTAAACTTAGTTAATTTAGTAGATTTATTTTATTTAGAAAAGGAGTTCTCGATCTTTTTTAACCTCTTTTTCGTGTATCATTAATTGTGTGCACCCCCAACAAAAATACTTTAGCTGAATTAAAATGTGTTATATTGTAGTTAGTTTAATTACATATAGGTAAATTGAATTAAAAGCAGGAAGTTTCATTATAAGTGTTTTATTATTCAGACTTAACATATTAAACCCAGAGCTTGTTTTATTTACTTTTCTATTGGTTGATTGAGTCACATGCAACAGCTTATCATCCTCAAAATAGGCTTATTTCTACACTTGCCCTTCAGGTAAATTCAGCTCGAAATCCCGTTTTCGCAAAAGTAAGTTGCCGCAAACCCCAGAAGGTATTTCACTACAATGTCTCTAGTTATTGAATAAATAAATTTGTCAAAATACAATCTTACATCAAAACATCAGTAACTTCATATAACAGCTTCAAATCATCATTACAAAATAGCTTGCATGTAGCAAACTTAGGTTAGTTCTATTTCTCAAATTGCTGTGTCTAGTTTTGTGAAATTATTTTCTTAAGTAAAGAGTAGAAAAGTAATCTAATAACTTTACCAGTAGAGAGCCACATGGTTGGCCACCCAGTTCTTTTTTTTTTTTTCTTAATCCTAATATACTGAAAGATTTAAAGAGGCGTAGAATTCATCGAAATGACTCGAAAATATACCCTCAATGACCAAATATATTAAAAAATCTCACGTTAAAAAATGTTTAGCTGCTTTCATAATCAATTCCTAAATTGTTAGTAAATAATATTTTTCTTCAAAACTATAAGTAAATAGTAACAGTTTGATGTACGACCTAGTGTAGATAACAGTACCACACACATCTTTAACTATTACTTTATTACTATTCTAGATCTTTTTTATGTGTTGTTGATATTATTTCTTTTCTTTATGTGTTTATAAAGATGAAAAAACTTTTAACAAAATATCTTTTTGTCACTTGTCTAATATTTACTATTTTTCTTTGTGTTTCTTAAGTACCATGTATGTGTTTAAGTTTCTGTTTATTGTGGCTTTTTTGTGCTTTGTTACCATTTATGTCTGTTATGTATGTTATGTATGTTTCCTGCTCTTTTTCGTTATAAAAGACACATGCTCAAATCTGCTGGAATAAGTACACTTGTACCTATCCTAGCAGATGAACTAACCTATAAACTATTTTTCAATTTTATATTTTAAATTTCTTAGCATTTTACATTTAAAAAAGAAGTACATTTTTGAAATGGAACATACCATATCTATTTCTTCAATTTTTATGCTCGATATTTAAAAAAAATCATACTTTTGTTTTAAACCTGGAATTGATTTTTAAAATTAAAATACCCTTAATTAGTGTTTTGAAATTGCAGTTAAATGTTTCAAATCGCATGTGTCTTTTTCATTTATCTTAAAATGTAATTAACTCACACTTTTTAGACAAAATCACGTTCCTAAATCATGGCATTCCTTGGTTCATAATGAAAAACTAACTATTTTAAAACAAATGAGAGTTGAGACTACTTGTGATAATCCTAATTGTGAACTAGTCCATCAGGGCCTTTTACACCCTGAATCGAGGTACGCCATTTTCGTTTTATCTACTTAAGGTGGCGGGTTCTATTTTGTATTCCTCTCTTCTGTATTGTTTTGTGCATGTCTTGTGTTTGTTTTGCGTCTGTGCATTTTGATTTTCACTGTAATAAAATTCCGATACGGGAAAAATTATTTCCAGGCAGCGTACACTGTTAAAACTACAGGTTGCACAAGGCACAAGGTTTTTTCACAGGTAAGTGTTGGAAGACAATTAAATCCCTGGATTACACTGTTAAAACTACAGGTTGCATAAGGCACCTTTAACCCTACACTGCTTGATTTTTTGTTCTTTGAAAGACATATATATGATTTTTAGTGTAATAAGAAAACACTGAAACACATTTTTAAGAAATTGATTTTGTGGATAGATGGTTATATTTGCTTTAAATATACCTAATACTGGCTTTTTATGCTTGAGTTGCCTTATGCATTGTCATAAGGAAAAATAGTCCATGTATCTAATTGGAAACACTATGCAGTGTAGGGTTAAGGGTGAAACGTTGTAGCACCAGCGGCACCCCTGAGGGGTTACACTTGACTCTCTATGGCACCTTTGAAAGTGCCATGTGGCTTCTTAGGGTGCCATGAGTCACCTATAGAGTACCATAAGACACCCTTAGGGGGCCACATGAAGCCAAATGGCATCTTCGAGGATGCTATAGGGAGTTAAGTGATATCCTCGGGGGTGCCTCAGGTGCTACAACATTTCACCCTTAACCCTACACTGCATAGCGTTTGCAATTAGATACATGGACTATTTTTCCTTATGATCATGCATAAGGCAACTCAAGCATAAAAAGCCAGTATTAGGTATATTTAAAGCAAATATAACCATCTATCCTCAAAATCAATTTCTTAATAATGTGTTTCAATGTTTTCTTATTACACTAAAAAGCATATATATGTCTTTCAAAGAACAAAAAATCATGCAGTGTAGGGTTAAAGGTGTCTTGTGTAACCTGTAGTTTTAACAGTGTAATCCAGGGATTTAATTGGTTTCCAACACTTTCCTGTGAAAAACAAGTATTTTTGCGAATAATTTTAAAAAATCGATGCAATTTTCACGAATGCAAAATTCAATCTGCTATGAAAATATTTTCAGCTACCAGTGTGATTTTTTTTTTTTTTTTTTGCTTCTTTATTAGATGTTTCGACTTTAGCGTAGTCACGGGTCATTCAGAATGACTGCCCCAAACGGGAGCGAAATGCGGTTTTCGAATTCTTTTCACTTGTGAGAATTACCAGGGAGACACCCTGTTCGGTGTTTATTTGAAATTCTGCCTTAGCCATTTTGCGTCGATGCTTTAATGGTAAATCAGAAACGCACTGAACTATTAATAACAATGCATTCAATATCACGAAAGATGTTCCTAATTTATTTCAGAAACATGAGCGGCTTTTATTGTGAACGTTTCTGAACTCTTCAGGAAATTTCCAGGTTTAATTTCAGAATAGTTACTTACTTTTTGCGGGAATCTTACATGTTTTTTTTTTTTTTCTTTCCTTTCCTTTTTCTACCAGATATGATTTTAATGATTACATTTTTGCCAAATACTGGCGAAAAGTAGGCACACCAATTACCAATCATTTTCTCGGAATGTTTCGGAATTTTTTTACAGTGTTAAAATGTGTTTAGCTGTCATTTCCCAGTGTCTTACACATAGTTATTATGTCATAACCTTTCCTGTCCGTCGTTTATTTCCCGTTTTATGTTACTATTTCTAATTTTACTTAAGTTGTTGCATCACAGTAATTTGAAGTACAATGTTCGATCAACATCTTTTATCTACAGCCGAAATTTCTCAGACTGAATTTCTTGGGATTCATTAAAAAAAGAAAAAGAAAAAACCTTTAATAGAAGTTTTGAAAGTAAAAAATAAAAATGAAATTATTTTGGCTATTTAAGGGCGATTCTCTGTAAACTCTTCACTGTAAAAAAAGTATATATATATATATATATATATATATATATATATATATATATATATATATATATATATATATATATATATATATATATATATATATATATATATATATATATATACACTGCTCGACATTGAAAATGCAGCACCAAGAAGGAGTGGTCAGAAATTCATGCAAATTTTACCGTAGACGCACGTCACTGAGTTATGCAAATGATATGAAATGCGCAGCTCTCCGACGCACGTGAAGTAAGATATAAGAGAATGAAGTTGAAAAGTGGGCTATGTTCATGTTGGTTTTTCTGCCAGACTAATTATCGGAGAAATTTGGTTTTTGTCTCGAAGGATACGTGTGATAGGAGGAAATGCCACGCCGTCCTCAACGAAGACACTTCCAGCATATAGACGACTTTACAAGGGGTATGGTGATCGGACTGAGAAGGGGAGGTCGGTCCATACATTAAATTGCAGCTGATACCCACATGGATGCAAGCACTGTGCATCGGCTGTGTCGGAGATGGTTGGAAAGAGGAAATGTAGCCAAATTGAGGGGTGCAGGTGCAGCCAGAGTGACGTCAGACCGCTTGGATCGACGGATTCACCGACAAGCTGTGGCGGACCCGCAAGTCACTTGTACGTCGATTCTGCAGCAGGTGCAAGGTACCCTGAATGTTCCTTTGTCGACAAGAACCATTAACCGTCGACTGGTTGCACGTGGCCTGCAATCACGGCGCCCGCTAAAAAGACTGCCATTGACCTCACAGCACAGACTCCAACGTTTGGAATGGTGCCGGACCAAAGCGACGTGGATGGCAGAATGGCAAACCGTAGTGTTCTCAGATGAATCCCGCTTCTGTTTGTCCAGCGATAGTCATCGCATACGTGTGTGGCGTCGACGTGGAGAAAGATCGAATCCGGCAGTAACTGTGGAACGCCCCACAGCGCGACAACGTGGCATAATGGTTTGAGGCGCTATTGCATACAATTCCGTATCACCTCTGGTTCGTATTCAGGGCACTATGACGGCCCAACGATATGTAGATAATGTACTGCGGCCGGTGGCAATCCCCTACCTTCAGGGTCTGCCAAATGAAATTTTTCAACAGGATAACGCCCGGCCTCACAGTGCTCGAATCAGCCAACATGCTCTACGAGGTGTACAGATGCTTTCCTGGCCACCATACTCTTCTGACTTGTCACCAATCGAACATGTGTGGGACGTGATTGGACGCCGTTTGCAGAACCTGTCACTGCCTCGTTCAGAGGACGAACTGTGGCAAATGGTTGAAAGGGAATGGAGTGCTATCCCTCAGGACACCATCCGCAGGCTTATTGACTCCATGCCTAGACGTGTTTCTTCGTGCATCGCTGTCCGCGGTGGTCCTACTTCTTACTGAGCCGACGCCGTCCTCGCTCTAAATTTTGCTTATTTATTTTGAAATAAATATCACTTATTGTTCCATGCTGTCTCTGTCTTCTTACCCAATTTCATCAATTTCTGACCACTCCTTCTTGGCGTTGCATTTTCAATGTCGAGCAGTGTATATACAATATATATATATATATATACAGAGTAACAAGAAATAACTTGGACAAAGTTCAAACCAAATTCCTGCAAATTCCACTAAATTTATTATGATATTGTGATAAGGAAAAAAAGCTACTAAATTGGTGTACGTACGTTATTTGGGATAATTATCATGGTTAACAAACGATCTGCCATACTTGAATTACATAAGCAAGAAGTGAAAAAAATGTGAAATTGTTCAACGATTGAAAGTGGCTAAGCAAACTATTTCGTATACAATTAGAAGGTTAAAAAAACTCGGACATGATGGTGACAGGTCATGAAGAAGAAGAAAACGCACAGTTAACACATCAAGAGGCCAGAAAGTGACCAAAAAGAGAATTTAACGAAATCCTAGGATTTCAATGAGAAAGGCTGCAAGAGGGATGAAGATCAATAGAGAAACCACTTGTTTGATGGTAAGAGTTGACTTTGATCTTCTTCCTTACAAAATAAAAGATGCTCAAATGCTAACAGCAAATAATAAACGCACAAAACTTCGAAAGAGGAAAGAATTGTTAAAGCGGGCCGCATATGATCGATGGCAAACATTGGTCTTCACAGATGAGAACCTGTTCTCTATTGAACTAGCTCTAAATAGCCATAATGACATCTTGGTCAGCGGAAGCCCCTGAAACTTTTCAATTGTTGGCAGTGTCAACGACCCCTATTTGCAATGGTTTGGGTTGGGATATATCCTAGTGAGAAAACACCACTTGTTTCTGTTCATCAAGGGATAGAAATTAATCAGCAAACATACCGCTAACTCATTTTGGAAGATATTCTCTTACATTGATCGCAAAAATTTTTTGAAAACCGAAGATGAACCTTTCAATAAAATTTTTAACCAAACAAACTCAAGATCGATGCAAGACACATTTTCCGAACTTCATTGGAGCTCAAGAATTGCCGTCGTATTCCCCAGATTTGAGCCCCATGTATTATTCTGTTTGGTTCATCTTGGAGACAAGGGTGCGTACTAAAAATCCTAAAAATCCCCTTTGGCATCCCTTCCAAAATCTTTATGGAAGAAAAGGGATCAAATATCAATAAATGAGTTGCGGCTCGTAGCCGAAAGTTTTGTGACTCGTCTAAAGCTCTGTATTAATGTTAAAGGTAGTCACTTTAAAAACGTTTAAATATATGGGACAAAATAAGGTATTCATACTTATTTTGAAGTTTGATCGCAATATTTTCATTAGCATTAAAGTTATAAAGCACAATGTTCGTTCAAGTTATTTCTTGTCACCATATATATATATATATATATATATATATATATATAATATATTATATACATATATATATATACTGGGTTGATTACAAATCCTGAAGGTTGTTAAAATACTAGTAATGCCTTTGCTGTCAATAGGTGCAAAAAGCAAAATCTTTAACGTAAGATTTTGCATTTAATTTATTTACTTTTTTTTTTGTTTGGTGCTTTTTGAGATCAGTGTACTTTGAAAAGGCAGAACAAGTAAGTACTTATTTGTACTTTTCATTTCAGCTTGAATAAAAAGAAAACTATTCAGCGAAATGCTTTCAAATTTCTACTGTAGTTCTAATATAATCCCAAATACGTGTCTGTAGATTAAAAAATATAAGCGAAACAAAAAATGGGAAATTACAAGAGACATTTTTTTTTTTTTGCTGTCGCAAAACTTTAGACACAAGTCAGATTTTATGCAAATATCCCTTAAAATGTGATTGGAGGAGGAAAGGCGGGACTTTTGCTTCGAAGTGACAAAGGAGGACAAACCAAAGAGAATACCGACATTGATGTCACAACGAAAACATTTCACATTGAAAGTTTTGCGCCATTCCTTGACGGTGGTAATTGATCTTTCTGATTTCTTATTGAAGGATGATCCCTTCACAGTAGTGACGCGAGTGATCATGCATGCTTTTTTGTTTTACAAAGAGCTACTGAGAAATATAATGACAACCAAAAAACCATCATAGCCATCTGTTTTTAATAAGCAAAGTTTATTCATGTTTTCTTTATGCACGTTAAACATATGTGCCGAAATAATTACACATTAAAATTAATATATATGCGTCTATCTCTAGAATAAAGGATTTTCGTCATCTATTGAATCTAACATCTATTTTAACGTTCCTGCTAAGTCTTTTGATTAACGCGACACTTTCGTAGAACGTAACTCCCACGCAAAACGAGAGTGATATGTACTATGTTTTCCTTGAACAAGAGTAGATAATATTATCTACTAAGTTCGTTCACTTTTCTTGAAAGCTCTTACAATGAATTTTAAAAATTCCATTTAAACATTATCCATCTAAATCTCTTATAGCATGGGTCACAAAGAAAACGTCGACACAACTATTTTTCGCCGAGCTGTGTGGAATTATATTCATCGAATGTACAGCATTATGCATGATGACTATAACTACTCTGAAATGGAAAACTTGCTGGAAAAAGGCTTCAGATCTTATGCCGAAACCGTCTGCTTCTGTCCTGAGAAGATTACTCATGATGCTCACGATGAAATAATGAGGGCTTTCAGACACTCAGAAAAAGTAAGTGGAAGAAAAGGCTCTTCCGTTATTGCTGAAATGTAACCCATTGACCTTCATATTTTGGACAACTCTTTTTAAATCCACAAGGAGAAACTTTTCCTCCATCCACTCTCATCAAGCAATCTACTATATTAAACTTAAACTGCAGCTACCTATCTTTGTATGTATGCAGGTTTGTCACTTAAACTTCACGTAAACGCTATTGAATTGGCAATCGAACCCGATCATGATAGAATCGTAATTTTTCGGCCATTATGATGGGGCAGGTTGCATTACTCTACGTCTTTAATTAGCGGAGTAATTACTTAAAACGACAATTCTCTAGGACATTTCATTCTTTTCAAAATTTCTGATTCTGGTTTCCCTCATCGTACTTTTTTGTTCCAATGTCAATTCTGGTTCTGGCAAGTGGCCCCAATTATTTCTCCATCTTTCTCTGCTTAGTGCAGAAGTAACTCGGGCGAAGGAAGAAAGAGTTGATCTTGGAATAATTGGAGTTGATGGTTAAGCTTTTGGCGAGAAGCGCAGCTTTGAATGGTTCGAGAGATACACCGCACAAAAAGTTAATGCACAGCTCATAAATTACAATACCGCCGTTGGCGAAAAGGGTGAAGCCCCCGAAGCTCACTAGGCAGAGAAAAGAATTAAAAGCCTGCCAAGTGCATCGCCGAAAGAGGTATGCACCAATCCAACGCAGGCGGCTAATCGCCGGTGCGACTGCTACTCTACTATATTCAAATCCGACCGTATCTATCTATCTCTTTGTCTATCCTTTTGTCTATGTCAGTCTAACTTCTCCCAAACGCCAGAGAATACTCGTTCGGACCAGGTTTTGCTAGATACGTAATTTTTTGGACATCATGTTTAGTCAAGGGTTTGTTTTTCAGAAACCTTTGATTAGCGGAGAATTTAGTTAAAACGTCAATTCTCATAAACGCTTAAACCGTTTGGAGCAGAGTCACGCTGGCGGCAGGTCACTTTCCTTCCTTACAGGAAACTATATAATGGAAAAAATTCATAAGTATCAATCGGAAGAGTATTGTGTAAAGCATGTTTCTGGAAGCAGAACTTATTTTCCCTCGTGACCCCGTTGTCAAAATAAGAGGTCTTAAAGCCCCTGTCGTAGTTTTTAGGAAAAATAGCCAAATTAAGTGATTTTCAGTTCGTGAAAGCAGGCACCCTTCACAAAATTTATAGACGAATGTTCTGCTCACACAGACGGCGAAATTGCGTGATCAATTTTTCATCAAGTCTTTTAATTTGGCGTTTTTCTTTTTTTCGTATGACTTTAAGACCTTATACTTCGAAAACGGGCTGAAGAGGGCAAATAATTATTGCGTCAAAAATATGTCTGGAGATGCTCTTTCGATTGGTACAGTCATAGAAAAAAAAAAAAAAAACGAAACACTCGCTCGTATTTGAAGACTATAAACACTGGAGACACGTGTAATATGTTATTTTTTCAGGAATAATGTGCGCTATAAATTTTTATTAGTGAATTATTGTTGAGGGGTCGTCTTCATATAAAAATTGGCATCAACTTAAAAATTTTCTATGAACCCCCCCCCCCCTTTTTATCGCATATTTGTGATCTGCAACGTCATTTAACTTTGTAAACCAAATCGCTTTAAATTTGCTCCAGCCGTTGCTTCACAATTGAACTGAGAAAAAACCGTCCAGTAATGTTAAAAATACTTTTGATACTTGTGCATATAATACCTAAACCACGCTAGGTACGGCAAAGATTGTTTTTTTTTTTTTTTTTTATATCAAAGCATGAACCAACCCAACAATAAAAATGTCATTGACTTCCTCTGAGATAAAATTTTGAATTTTTTATGAATTATGAAATTAATATTTGAAAAAAATGATGATCTGGAACCATATAATATTTTGATGGAGAAACAATCTAGAAGTGGTTTCTAAGGAGAATCCAAAATGGGAGCTCAAAATATCCAGTAGTTTTTAAGATATGCTAAAAGAACCAGTTTTTGGGACCATATACAACTGCGCAAACTGACACAACAGCAGTAAATTTCTAATTAAAGAAAGGGGAATTTACTTATCCACCAGTTGTAGAATATACTCAGCGTTTTTATAAAGTATTTTGCTTTCAACAATAGCCATACGTTGAAAGCGAAACGGTTAATAAAACTGCTGAGTATATTTTAAAACTGGTAGACAAGCCAATTTTTTGTTCATTAGTAAAAAGTCTGTTTTCATGCAACATGCAGTAATTCAGAAAACTTTTTACATGGATACTTGAATTTCGCAGGAAAATGTGGCATCTCAGAGGGTTATTCGGAATGATCTGTGACGATCGGACGTTTTTTTTAATTTCTAATCCACGGTTTTAACACTATTGCCAATCCTAATACAGTAGCTTATATAAATTTAAAGACTTTTAAAACGCTACCTCTCTCCAGAAGATATGTGCTGTTTGAGTTAGTGCACAGTTAAAAATATGCATCTATCTTTGTTTAATCAAAAAGATAGAATGTTGCATTTTTTCCTTGCACTCTAACAGTAAGGTTTTCTCTTCAAGTGTCAAAAAATATTATAACTTTAACAAAATCCTAGAATTTTTAATTAATTACAAAAAGCAAACGTATTAAGCGATTATCTTTAGTTAATTTCATCGAAAGATATGATCTGTCTACTCTTTGTAAACTTTGACCTTGAAAGTAGCATTTTAAATGTGGGTGGTAGTCCCGAAATCTTTGGTCGGTCATAACTTTTGTTCTACTGGTCCTAAAGTAATGCCGTTTGGTACCCAGCTTATTTTTGACCCTCCGCATCTAATTATGTAACCAAATATAGGGGTTCCTATTTGAAAATTCAGACTTTGAGTTCAGTTCACTTTGTATATGGTCCCTTATCAAAATTTTATTCACATAGTTTTAAAGATGACTTTAATCCATGTCAGAAGACATTTTTCGTTTGTTCTTAGCAAGTATAACAGCCGAATAATGCAGAGTGTTTCGTTTTTTTATGACTGTACCTGTTTAAAACTTTTTTTATTTTTACACAATTCGCGTGTTTTCCTTTTTAGAACTTCTTTTTCAAGGTCTCCTTTCGCCTCTGTCAAATTATACTCTCTTTTTTTATTACTATTAATTTCTTCCTCTTTTTCTGATTAAAGCGGAAGTGATTCGGAAAAAAAGACGATCATTGAATGGGGTTCGACTTGAAGGTTAAGTTAGGGGCGCGCGACGGACTGGGAGTGCAGTGGTGCACCCAGGATTGTTTCCTACGAGGGGCTAAGTGGCCCTCCTTCGAAAAGTTTTCGAATTTGAAGTCCTAAAAAACATGCAGTCATTTTCGGTGAAATTAAGAAGGGGTTGGGGGGCTGTCTCTCGGAAATTTCCAAAAAACAAATCCAAGAAAAGCATTTGAAACAGTTTGGTTTAATCAAGGGGGTTCATCTTCATGCTTCTGGGAGGGATTAGGCCCCTTATAGTTCACGCCGTGGGTGCGCCACTATAGGAATGGAATGATTATGGAGGTGCTTCAAGCTAAAAATTAATGTATTGCTCTTTAATTAATGTACAATCGAAGGCAGCAAAGAGGAGAGAAGCACCCCACCCCGTACAAATATTTCGCGAAACATTCATATGTTTCAGAAAAGTATCTAGTGTCAATATTTCATTTCGTATTTTCTTTCTTTTTTTTAATATTTAAAAATTACCATAGTACATTTCTCAGCTTCATTCATAAAGTTAAAATTATTTTCATTAGATTTTTTTTGTAATCCAGTAATAGATTAACTAATGAAATATTTACCCTTATTTAAAAAATTGGAAAAAAGAGCAAAATTTTGCTGGCTTGAAGTCATGTTTCTTATAAATACAAAATCTTACGCACCCTTAAAAAAAAAAAAAAAAAGAAAAGAACCTTTAATCAATTCTTTTGAAGACACACAAGATTTTATTTTTATTTATTTATTTTTTTTATTTATTTATTTTCAAAGCAGCTGTCCAAAAATTAAACTTTTTAGAATTTAGTTGCATCTTAAAGTTGAGAGGAAGAGAAACTAGTTTATTCGGCAGAACAACGTTGATCCGGTACGTACATCTGAGCTAGTGGCACTATGTTTCAGTATTCCCAAAATAAACTTAATCAAAACAGTTAAGTATGTTGTCTTAATGTTGAAGAAATGCTAATGATAAAAATAAAAGCATTTAAAAAAATAATAACAATAAACTTTTTTTGTTGCATTAACTTCACTGTTTAAATTTAAATTCGATAATATTTTTAAAACTGATTACACATGCTTGTTTAGTGCTAGTTTATTAACTTGACAATAATGTATTTTAAATATAAGTTTGTCATTATGTCATGAACGAAACTAAACATTTATGAGGCAATGTTTATTTCCGTTCTTGTATTATGATGATTTCAATTTATTAATTTTTTCTATAGGTTCATGTGAATTTGATGTTATTTGAAGCTCGTCTTCAAGGAGAATTGCTCTATGCTTTTGCTGCGTTAATGCAATATATGTCAGATAAAGAAAACTGAGTAAACTGAGCACTTCAAAAAATGGTGAAAGACTTAAAACAGATGATGTAGTGTGAAACTGGTTATTTTATTTATTGTTTTTTATTTTTGTATTTTGTTTTTATTTTAAATGACCAGAGGTGAAGCAAAATGGTGTTATGTTAACGCCTATCATCAACTTGAAACAATGTTAATTTTTCATGTTTTTGCAATAATGAAATTTTATGTTTGTAATTTTTGAGCTGTGGTGTTTTCTTTATATTTGCTTACAAAATAAAACGTTTAAAACTGCCTTTTTACTCTTTTCATTTATAATTCAGGAGCTCAATTTTCTAAATTCGTTTGTATAAGTTTTTTTTAATGTTGGACTTGAAAAGGATTTAAATATAATGTTTTACGGTTAACCAGTCAGTTTTTCGGGATGGACATGTTAGTATTTTCGAAGAAGGGAGGGGAGCATGGAAAGAAGAAATGGAAAATTTTTATTTAATACGGTTTTACAGTCGGAAAGAAAAGAAAAACTCTTAATTGATGGGCTTGGGAGATGAAGAGGTTATGTAACAAAACCCTCATTTTGAGTGAGTAACTTAGGTTCAAAGTTTTATTGTTGCAGCTTTTTCATGTTCTGGTTTTGTCGTTGAGTGAGGGCATGAAATTAATCTAATGACATCTATTTTTGATGTACAGTCATAGAAAAAAAAAAAAAACCGAAACACTCTGAATTATTCGGTAACTATACTTGGTAAGAACAAAAGAAAGGTGTCTTCTGACATGGATTAAAGTCTTCTTGAAAACTATGTGAATTAAATTTTGATAAGGGGCCATATGCAAAGTGAAATGAACGCTAAGTCTGAATTTTCCAATGGGAACCCGTACATTTGGTTACATAATTAGATGCGGACGGCCAAAAGTAAGCTGGGTACCAAACGGCATTACTTTAGGATTAGTAGAACAAAAGTTATGAGCGAGCAAAGACTTAGGGACCACCACCACATTTCAAATGCTACTTTCAAGGTCAAAGTTTACAAAGAGTAGACAAATCATATTTTTTCGAACAAATTAACTAAGGCTACTCGCGATTTTTCACTTCAAGTAAATAATTAAAACTTCCAGAGTACCGCTAAGTGTTTTTTTTTTTTTTTTTTTGCAACTTTGGAGAAAAAAATCCTGCTATTAAGAGTTCAAGGAAAAAAATGCAACATTCTATGTTTTTGATTAAACAAAGATAGATGCATACTTTTATCTACGCACTAACTCAGGCAGCACATACCTGCTAGAGAGATGTTACGTTTTAAAAGTCTTTGTATTTTTTGACTACTGTATTAGGATCGGCAATAATACTAAAACCGTGACACATAATGAAAAAAAAAAACGCTGTATCGTCAGATTATTCCGAATAACCCTCCGAGATGCCACATTTTCCTGTGAAAATCAAGTACCTACGAAAGAAGCTTTCTGAACTGCTGTATGTTGCATGAAAACAGACTTCTGATTATTTAAAAAAAAATGAATTGTCTACCAGTCTTAAAATATACGCAGCAGTTTTATTAGTCGTTTCGCTTTCAACATATTGTTGCCGTTGAAAATAATATACTTTATATAAACGCTGAGTATTTTCTGCAACTGGTGGATATGCATATTCCTCTTTCTTTACATAGAAATTCACTGCTATTGTTTCAGTTTGCACAATTGTATATGGTCCCTAATTTTCGCGAAAAATGGATCTTTTATCATATCTGGAAAACTACTGGATATTTCGAGCTCCCATTTTGGATTCTTTATTGAAATACTTCTAGATTGTTTCTCCACCAAATATTATATGGTTCCAGATCATCATTTTTTCAAATATTAGTTTCATAATTCATAAAAAATTCAAAATTTCATCTGAGATGAAGTAAAGGAGGTTTTTATTGTTGGATTGGTTCATACTTTGATATGAAAAAACAATATTTGCTGTACCCAAAGTGGTTTAGGTATTATGTGCACAAGAATCAAAAATATTTTTAACTTTACGGGGTGGTTTCTTCTCAGTTCAATTGTGAAGCAACGGTAAGAGCAAATTTAAAACGATTTAGTATACAAAGTAAGATGATGATGCTGATCACAAATATGTGGAAAGTAAGGGGGGTTTTCATCGAAAATTCTGAAGTTGATGTCAATTTTTATATGAAGACGACCCCTTAACAACAATTTACCAATATAATTTTGTAGAACACATTACATGTATTCCTAAAAAATAACATTACACGTGTCTCTAGTGTTCATAGTCTTCGAATACGAGCCAGTGTTTTTTTTTTATGACTGTACCAAGTTTTATTTGCCTTCATGTATCCATTGCTTACCTATGTCCAGATTGCACTTTCAAAATATGTAACATAGCCCCTTCATCCACCAAACCCTTCAATTTTTCAGCCGTAATAAGCACAAAAGTATTTGCAGCCGAGTTTAAAATGAGAAATTGCTGTTTAAAATCTTGCACCTCCTTGTATTTGATTCGGAGACAACTTTTTCAGGATTTTTAAAAAATTATTCCTATTGACAAAGAGCCACTTGGTGACCATAGCTCAATTTTGATAAAATGTGCAGATAGAACTTTCGTGCTTAGCACGACAGTATTCGGGTATTGTACCTGCTACAAAGGAAGGAAGGATATCCGACATAGATTCAGGTCTTCTTTAAACCTTAAATTGAAATTTAAAAAACTGCAATATTCGAACATTTTGCTTAAAACTTAGTTGGAAACAAAATTATCTTTTCGAACTAGCGTAGCCAGACTACTATACCTTCGGGCGGCAGAGATGTATATAAACTACTGTATTATGATCGGGAAGAATGTGAAAACCAAAACCTCTCGGGGGGGATTTGACCCCGAAATCTGCACCACTTCCTCTACCGTCTGCGTCTTCTTGTAACCGTCCGTCTCGGCATAGAATCGAAGGTATTATATTACTGTATCAGGATCACCTGCTTAGTATTTTTCAAGAAACAGAAGCAGCTGCTCTAAGTTAATTTGCCATCGAAATTGATGGGCGCAGAATGCCTCTTTTTATATGTCAGCACATTTTACATACGATTGAAGTCTGATGATGAAAAACAATACAAATGTTTTTTTTTTTTTTTTTTTTAATGTAGTAAATGACTTTTTACATTATGAGATTTTTTTTAATCCAATTTAACTGTGAAGCAAAGCCGGGATCAAAACAGACAAAATTTAGTACAAAAGGTCAAAAACTGATGCTGATTGTAACCGATAAAAAAGCGGGGTTCTCTTGGAAATTTTTTAAAGCTGATGAACATTTTAATGTAACGACGACCCCTTACCAAAAATTTAATATCAGGATTTTTTTTTTTTTTGAGTACATTATTTTTGACACAATATTGCACTTTTATGTGTTTCTAGTGCTTATAGTCTTTGAATAGGGTTGCCACAGGAAAAATCTCACAAAAAAGTAGCAAAAGTCGCCTAAAAATAGTAAAAAAGTTGCAAAAAAGTTGCCTTCAAAATAAAAAAAAGTTGCAAAAAAAAGTAGTCATGAAAAAAAAGGTGCAAAGAAGCTGAATAGAAACATGTGACAAGCTAAACTGACTCATGAGTAATGCTTTAAAACAAGCTCAGAAAATAGACATATTTTGAACTAATGCATTAGATTAAAAGTACAAATGAGGAAAAAAAAAAACAACAAAAGAGTACAATTGATGTTACTCACTTTACAAGACTGCTGCCCCATTCAAAAAAAAAAGAAAAATAATAAAATAATAATAATAATATACTCATATAAATACAGAAAAATTACTCCGAAAATCTGTGTTTTTGGTTTTTTACAGAAAAATTATTCTATCAAAGTAGTTTTCCTTTTGTTCACCAAGCAATTTAATTTTCTTCATCTTCATGCTCTCTTTCCCTATTCCTCAGCTTTATATTACTGAGCTATTCTAATATTTTCAATGTCTTTTGCTTCAATACATGATTTTAGCCTCTGATTTGCCTGTTTAAAAAGTACATCAGCTGATTTTTGAGTTTCCTTTCTCTCTCTATTTACTAGTTTGACTTTTTCTTCTAACTTTTTAACAGATCCCTTCAAACTTGACAGCTTTTCTTTTTCTATTTTTCTTTGCTTCAACTTTTCTTCATTTTCTTTTTCTAATCTCAATTGCTCTTCCTTCTCTTTCTTCTGGTCTTCAAGGTAGAACTGGTATGATTTGCATGCACCATAAGCTAAATTTAAAAGTTCTTTATCAATTTGGAATTGTGCAACTGTAGAATAGTGCTTCAGAGCATCTTATAATAAGCCAGTCATTCAATACAGGTTCCGACGTTAAAGATTTATCTTCCGATAGAGCTAGCTATCCTGGACATTGAAATCCCTCTCTCTACTTCACTATTACCATGAGACTAAATGTGACTAAAAATGAATGTTACTTTTTCTGATGAAAATTATTAAAATTTAGGTGGCTTAGATGGATTATAATTCTTATAACTTGACTAGAGAAAAGATTTGATGAGCATAAGCTGTACTGCTTTTACCATTAAAATCTGGCTTATTTGTGACACTGTTTCCGAAGAGGCTCAAGCACAATTCTCTTTCCTTCATCCTTAAGAAATATAATTTTTCTTTTGATTAACACACAAGTCTGAATTTGCTCCCCACGAAGTAACAACAAGTTCTGTCAAGAACTAAACGAGTCTATTTTCCCGTACATCGACATCAGCATTCTAGCATCTGATCATTATTCTCTTGATTATCTGAGACTGAAAATTATGTCAAACATACCTTTTTAGCACTTAAAGCTGAATTCTAAATGCAAAATATACCCGTCTCATCAGATGAAATACACATGAAAAAATTAAATAAACGAATAAATAAAGTTTTGTCGCACCTTTTAAAGAATATAACTGTTACAGTTCTTCCGTAGAAAAAATCCTCAATCGTTTTCAAAAAAATAAATAAATAAATAAATAAAAGTACAAAGAGAGTACAAGTGAAAAAACACATTTTATCAAAGAAAAAAAACTCGTCCATTAATAAAATGTCTCGAATTTCACTTTTAATCCGTTGCCAGTTGTTAAATATAAATAAAGAATAAAATGTGCTCGTGAATGAAGAATTTTTGTTACAAAAAAAATCGTCTGCCAAAAGAAAGAAATAATAATAATAAATAAATAAAATAAAACAAATGAATAAATAAACAAAAAATCATCTGCATAGTCAGTCATTTTTTTTTCTGAGTCTGCATTTCCACCATGTTTGTGGAGTAGGAGTCGGAATCAGAGTCCTCACGGAAGATTATTCAGAAAAGTACTTTACAAACATTATTTATCAAAACCATTTTTTTAGAAAGTTAGTTTGAAGGAAATGTGACTTTAAGTTCAGGATCAACATTCAACTTAAATTCCCCGTAGGCGCTAATATTAAATTTTTTTTCTGAACGGTTCAATATTGAACAAAAAATGGTTCAAATCAAAAAGCGAAATATGGGAATGAACCTCTCCGACATCTTTCAAACAAAAAAAAGTTTATTTCATTCGGATGGTTCACTCAGAAGTTATTAGGTGGGGAAAGGTTGCTTGAACGGTTCAATGTTGAACGAAAAAATGTTCAAAGTGAAAATTTAAATACGGTAATGAAGTATCCTTGCTGAGATTCTTTGAACAAAAAAAAAAAGTTTATTTAAATCGGACTGTTCACTCAAAAGTTATTAAGGGTGACAGCTTGCTTGAGAGGTTCAATGTTGAACGAAAAATTGTTCAAATCGGAAATGTAAATACGGGAATGAAGTATCCTTGATAAGATCTTTCGAACAAAAAAAAGTTTGTCCAAATCGGAGTTCACTCAAAAGTTAGCATCGCGGGACAGGTTGTTTGAACGGTTTAAAGTTGAACCAAAAATTGTTCAAATCGAAAAATCAAATATGGGAAGAAGCTGTACTCGCCGAGATCTTTCCAGCAAAAAAAAAAGTTTGTCCAAATCGGAATGTTCATTCAAAAGTTATTGGGGGAGGGGGGGGGGGGGCAGACAGACCGACCGACACACAAATTCACCATCTCAATACCCTACTTTCAAATTTTAAATTTTTCGATATTCATTTTACCTTTTTATTTCTTTTTGGGTTTTTTTTCGGACTTGGCGATATTTTTTTTAACTTGGAGATATTTTTTAGATGCATTGAGCCACTTTTAATACTTTTTTCGTCTTTCTTTTATTTTTAACGGGAAAGTAGGCTAAAAAACAATGAAATATCATACTAGGGCCAATTTAAAAGATGAAAAATTAGCAAAGTGGATTCATTTCCAAATTTCGGCTTCCAAACTTTCTCTTCTTCTTTACACGAGAACTACAGAGATATGGAAGTTTGATTATTCATTCAGCAATTTCTGCACCTTATAGTCGAAGCAAAAAGTCCCACCTTTTCTCCAACAATTACCTTTGCATAAAATCTGACTTTTGTCTAAACTTTTGCAACAGCAAAAAAAAAAGAAAAGTTTTTTGTAATTTCCGATTTTTGTTTCGGTTATTTTTTTAAAAACTCCAGACACATATTTGGGACAATATTGTCTACCTGCAGCAGAAATTTGAAAGCATTTCGCTGTATAGTTTTCTTTTTATTCATATATTTGCATTTTGTCTACTCTTTTGCATCGCACTGTATAAGGTTTCAGCTTCTGGAACAGCGTAGATACCAGTAATGTACGAAGTATACAAATCAGTTCCATACAAGATTGACTTTCGTTTTCGCATCTCTTAAACCACGCTCAACTTGTTGATTAGATGCAGTGGATCGGTGCAGCCCATAACGTCTATTTAGGAAAGGTTTTATTCTTGAAATGGAAATTACTTAAAACCATGGGTGAAAGAAAATCTCCAGGTGTTTCAAAAGAAAACTTACGTCAAGGGGGAAAAGCCTCCAAAAAAGAAGATTCAGTGAAAAAAAGTAGCTTTTTGGCCTGTTTTTGCATAAAAAAGTAGCTAAAGTCGCCTTGTGTCCAAAAAAGTAGCATTTAAGTATCCTGTGGCAACCCTGTTGAATGGCAAACGAGCGTTTCGTACTTCCCCCTTCATGACTCTACCACTTTTAATCAGTGCTGGAAAAATGAGTATGGTTAGTATAAGATAACCCTTAAAAGCATGATTATTTTTTTACTCTACAGTAAATTTGAAGAAGAAAGAGTGTTATGAATAAAACTAAATAAAATTTTTGAAGTTAAATATTTATATATTTTTATTTTAAGATTTCTTATTTTTAGTATTTGTGACTTTACTGTCACTTTCAGAACAGAAATTAGTCAAGTAAAAAAATGGCCTTTTTACCATCACAAGGTTGAATATATGACGAAGTAGGAGCATAAATACCGGGAGAAGGGTTGGCTCAAAAGGTTTCTCTCTCTCAGCCTTGTTACTTTTTTTCTCCAAATCTCATGAAAAAAAAAAGCACATCTTTTTCCGAACTGTTTAATGTTTTGTATTACTGTTTAATGTTCCATGTGCCAGTTTGGTTTCTGTACTGATCAAGTGTAGGTGAATACATTCACTAGTCTTGACCTTTTCTTAATTCATGCACTATTCTCTGTATAGTAAAAATAAAAGTGATAGATCGGCATTTTTAAATCTCCCTATCTGCTTTTTCATATTTCTGGATGGTGTTTGCTTACACAAATCTTTTATCGATTTTTTTAAGAAGAAAAATGTAGTATCTTTCCTGAATTTAGTGCTTTATTTTGCAATGGGAACACTCTTGAGCAACTACAGGGTGACAAGAAATAACTTGGACGAAGTTTTAAGCCAAATATCTGTAAATACCACTAAATTTATTATAATATTGTAATAGGGAATCGATCCTAGAAAGCTACTAAATAGGTGTAAGTAAGTTAGTTGGGATAATAATTATGGTTCATAAACGATCCTTCATACGTGAATTACATAAGAAAGGAATGAAAATATGCGAAATTATTCAACGATTAAACGTGGCTAACTAGACGGTTTCCTATACAATTAAAAGGTTAAAAAAACTCGAACACGATGGTAACAGATCAGAAAAAAGGAGAAAACTCACAGTTAACACATCAAGAGACCGGAAAGTGATCCAAAAGTGAGTTTCATGAAATCCTATGATTTCAATGAGAAAGGTTGCTGGAGGGGTGAAGATCAATAGAGACACCACTCGTTTGATGGTAGGAGTTGAGCTTGATCTTCTCCCTTACAAAATGAAAGATGCTTAATAGCTAACAGCCAAGAACAAACGCACAAGACTTTAAAAAAAAAGAACTGACTGTTAAAGCGGGCAGCTGATGATCGATAGAAAACATTGGTCATCACAGATGAAAAATTGTTCTCAATTGAACAAGCTCAAAATAGCCATAATAATAGGGCTTGGTCAGAAGAAACACCTGAAACTTTTTGACTTGTTGGCGGCGTCAACGACCCCTATCTGCAATGGTTTGGGATGTGTTAGTGGGGAAACACCACTTGTTTTTGTTGATCAAGGGATAAAAAATAATCAGCAAACATATCTCAAACCCATTTTGGAAGATGCTGTCTTACCTTGTTCGCAAAGGGTCTTTGAAAACCGAAGATGAGCCTTCCAACAGGATTTTTTCGCTTACATACAGAGCTAAAGGCACTCAAGATAGATGCAAGACTCATTTTCCAAACTTCATTGAAGCTCAAGAATGGCCCCCGTATCCCCCAGATTTGAACCCAATGGATTATCCTGTTTCGTTTATCTTGGAGACAAGGGTGTGTACTAAACTTCATAAAACTTTGGCATTCCTACAAGAATCCTTATGGAAGGAAAAAGATAAAATATCAATGAGTGAGTAGCGGACCGTAGCCGAACATTTTGTGACACGTCTAAAGCTCTGTATTAATACTGACTCTGTATTAATACTCTGCATTAATACCAATTTGAAAACGTTTAAATATATTAGACAAAATAATGTATTCATAATTATTTTAAAGTTTGGTCACAATATTTTCATTAGCAACAAAGTCATAACGTACGATGTGTGTCCAAGTTATTCCTTGTCACCCTGTACTTTTGACACTTTTTCATAACACTTCAAAAAAAAAAAAAAAAAATCATCTTCCTCATAAAGTCGTTTGTAAATGCAAAATTTAAATATTATCTAAACTTTGAATTATTTAATTTTGAACAGCAATCTTGCAATTTTATTTTCATGATCGTTTGCTTACTGTGGAATTTTTGGGGTATTATTAGTTTTACAAATAAAAGCTTGATATTGCAAAACGAATCTAAAGATTATAAGATGAGCACAGGTGAGTTAAACCATTGCTATTTAGTAACAAACATTAAACATACAGAAAGAACTTTCCATAGCCTTTTGTGTACTTTAAAATCAATACCCAACTTTGCGTTTTATAATAAGTATAATTACTTCACCAAGGAAGTCAATGCAAGAGAGATCCTTCACCCAAAACATGCCTCTTTGCCTATACCATGTCATCAGATTTTTCACTGTACAAATTTTTAGTGTTTGACTACTGTGTGAGTCAACTTAGATTTAGCTACCTTCTTTTACCATGTTTTTAAATACAAGCAATGTTTCCGAAGAAAGTCATATTCCAAGAAATGATAAATGCAATGATTTCAAACGAAACATAACAATTAAACTGGAGAAACTAAGTAAATAAAAATGTATAAATTTAAATAATTGTGGAAGGAATACTCACACAAAATAATGATAGATAAAAGAACACACAAAAGGGCATAGAAAAATAAATTTCAAAACAGGAAGAATTCTTTAACAGTAAAACAAAACTGAAAAACATTGTTAAAGAATGCCATAAAATCGGATTGATTTCTGTTCCAAAAAAGAAAAATGTTAAACTCGATTCTTTGATTTATCTGCCCTCTAAAATTATAACTGATAGGATCATATATTATCATAATGAAGTGCATTAAGAAGCAAAAAACAGTTTTCTGAAATTTTATAACTAATACCCCTTGAATTAAAATGCATTTCTAGGATTTCATATGATAAGCAAAATTATAACATTTAAATGCACTGCTATAGTAGTAAACTTTTAACTTCCACAATTAGTTTACCAAACAACTTAGTATTTGCTGACCAGTATGCAATGCAAAGTATATTACACGAAAGTACAAGGCAAATTTTTCTAAAACTTTCCCCTCTTTTAAAAAGCATTAGTTAAGGGGGGGGGGGAAGCGTTTCTGTCATTCCGACCAATGACAGGAAATTTAATGAAAACTAACAAGGCTTGCAGGTTTGTTGATAGTATGGGAAAAATTCTCTGCACACGGGGGGAAATTTAAAAAAAATGCCTGAATTCTTTCGCACAAATTAAAATTTCACTGAGAATTTCCAGATTGTGTTTGCATCCTGTGGTGTGAATATCCTTCTACCTAAGTAAGGTGTAATTTTATGACTGGGTGTAAAATTAAAGTACAGCAAAGAGTTTTATTATTATTTTTTTTTAATGTCTACGAAAAAGATGACTAGATGTAACTTTGTGGTTATTAGACAAACGTTTTCAGGTAAAAAATACAATTAACAACTGCTGTTTTAATGAATCATAAAATATTAAAGATTACATAAAGGAAACAAGAAACATTGAAAACTTTTATTAGAAAAAATGATACATGAACAAATGGAATAAAACAGAATTAAGAATCATATACTTTCAGAAAGAGAAAAAGTATAAATCTTTGGTCAATGAAAGTAATTTTTTAAATCTATATTTATAAGGGTTTTATATGCCAGTGTATCAACCGAGTGCTTCTTGAACAGAGATGGAAAACATTACTGACAAAAATAGATTTGTACTTATATTTAACTTTTTGTTAAGATACAGTGAAATCTCTCTTAACATTTTTGAATCATATAAAATGCTTTACAAGCATAGTAAAAAGAGGGTAAAAATATATTTAGCAGATGATGTAAAGCTTGACATGTCCTATTACTTTCTATGAAGTGAAAAACTAGCATAATTCCAAATCAGCCAGACTTGTATCACTTGGTCTCTTTGAATAAGTAGTTCACAATCATTCAAGATTAAATACTTTCGGCTACTACTTAACTGTTTTTTGTGGTATAATTATTTTCAAAACGTTTATCACTAGGAATTTCAGATAATAGTAATAATTATTGTTCTTAAAAAAAAAAAAATACATAAGAGGACTTTGTTAAAATTGAAAAGAGATTTCATTGCACTTTTTTTTTTGGTAACAAATTGAGGTTCGCAATAAGAAAAATTCCAACTGAAATAATATTAAAACAAAATGTTCTTAACTGCAGATGCATTAAATAACAATGAAATAGCCTGTATGTTAAAATAAAGGTGCTCCAAATCCTAGTGTCCTTTTCATGCTATCCCAGTAAAATCTCTTCCAACCTTCCCTAGTATTTTCCAACTCCTTCTTTGGAATCTTTTTCTGCTGAAAATTTACTTCAGTACAATCTATTTTTTGATCAATATCTATTCTAACTTCAGAATAATGATTAGCAGGCCAAGTTTTAAATCTCCAGTTCATTTGAATACTCTTATTTGGAACCTAGAAAGATAAGATTAGTGAGAATGTATGGTACTGAAATGAAAATATATTGAAATAAAATTTATACACATAAAATTTACAGGGGGATAAATCTTACCTTTTTTATATATTTAAAAAAAAAAAAATCATAAAAATTGAAGATAAAGTAAATTGAAATATTCAGATCAGTTTTCAATTTAAATTTAATTGTTACAATTATTACCAAAGATTAAGACATAATATAGGCAGACAAAAAAAAAAAAAAAAAAAAAAAAAAAAATCCTCATCATTTCAAAATGAAGCATGAACATTTAAAAAGAAGTAGAATTTACCAATTTACCATAAAGCAGTGAACTGCTTTCACTGCTTTAAGGGTGGACTAATGTCTTTTAGAGGAAAAGTGCAATGTCTTGAGTTTTTTTTGTATAGGTTAGACTAGTGGTTCCCAACCTTTTTTGGCCCATTGCCCCCTGTGGAGGTTGAGTTAAACCCATCTTCCTTTAAAAATTCAAATTAGGTAGCATTGCCCCTGGTGAAACATTAATATTTATAAACGCAAAGAAAAACCGCTATTTGAAGCGTTTTAATTAACTAACATCATTTACATACTTTGCAAAATTAAGAATACTACATTCTTTAGTACCCTGCTTTTTTTTTTCAAATTGAAATCTAGAAAAAGTTGAAAGTGTTGACTATTAAGATTTGTTCATTTTTGCCTTTTTAATGGCTGCATTGTGCTTGATGGAACTCAGTTAAAGCTTTGATGTCAGGCTTTATATTTGTGAGATTTAATCGAAGGTCCCCTTTAAAGTAAATGTCCAATTTATTTCTTTGCTTTGTTAGAAGCTGCACTACAGAGCTAAGCCCTCTTTCAACTAAATATATTGAGAGGAATAAGATGAAGAGTTGTTCAATTTTTTTCCAAAGTCGTGGGTAAGTGCCCATAAGCTTCACCCAGTCAAATTTGTAACGGTATTGCTTGAAAATAATTTTTGATTCCCAATCAAATTACAAACAATAAACTCTAAAGAGTTGTCCAGTTCATCCACAGCTTCAAAACAAAATGGGTCTTAAATCAAGTCAGGAATTTCTAAGTTGACTAAATCTGCAAACCTTGATTCAATGTTCTTTCTAAACTGGTCAAGGTGATCAATAAAAATCAAAATTTCTTCTTGAGGAAGTTCATCATCCATGATTAAACGCTTCTTTAGGGTCGGAACCTGAATCAATTCCTTACGGCCAATATTTGTCTAATGGATTTCAAATTTGGCAATGAATGCTGAAATTATGCTTTTGGTCTTTATGGTTTTATGGTTTGGTCTTTATGGCCATTTGGTTTCCTTTCAGCTTAATGTTGACTTCGTTCATTTTTTCAAAAATATCTGTGAGATACGCAAGTTTCAATTTGCGCTGTTTCAAATTATCACTTAAAGCAGGTTCATGCAAGTCTTGAAATTCAGTAACAGAATAGAGAGAGAGGGAGAATAATAAATAATTCTAAGAAACGGAGCTAAGTTTCCTTCGGAAAGCCATCTCACAGCCAAAAGTAAAAGCAAGTGCTCGAATTCTTCATCATTTTCATGGCAAAGTTCTCAAAAGAGGCGATCATTGAGAGAATTATTTGATCTTGTTAATTGCAGTAATGACTAATTGTAAGGTTTCTTGTAAAAAACCACTCAGGTTTTTTGCAGCCAAGTGTTGACGATGAATACAATGGATGGTGATCACTTCTGGCACCTCTTTTTTAAGATGTGCAAGAAATCCAATATGATGACCCGACATCGTAGGGACACAATCTGTTGCGCAAGCATTCACATTGGACAATGGAACTTCTTTTTCCTCAAAATAATCCTTCATAACTTTAAAAATCGATGATCCCTTTGTATCAGTAATCAAAGTTCTGACGAACAAAATTTCCTCTGTGATCTCTTTCAGTTCATTAATAAACCTGACGTAAGCTAATAAAATTTGAGCTATAAACATATATATTTTTTGGAAATGTCATGAATTTCCTGTTGCCAGATATCCGAATACCTGTCGCCCTCCTATCGCGCCCAGAAATCTATCGCCCCTCTGAATAGTTCGATCGCCCCTTTGGGGGCGATTGCCCCCAGGTTGGGAATGACTGGGTTAGACAGTATATGATAGCATTATAGCATGCTCTATTTCTCATAATTTATTTTGTTATTCAGAATTAAGCAACACTTTAAAATCAGTTCTTTAAAAAATTCTTTTTTGCAAAGCTGGGTTCTTTAGAAGGAAACACTAGCCAACAAAAATATTTTTTGGTTTTAGTTTTGTGAAACTGATAAAGAGTGACTATTTATTATGGATTAGATAGTAACAAATAGTTCAATTTACTTGATTTACCACAGAACTCTATGTAATATATACAGGGTGTTCCAAGTCAACCTTCATGACCTCTATTTCCTCAACCGTTCGTCCTAGATGCATACTTCCAGTTGCAAATTTACTCGAAATGAGGTAGGGAGTAAAAATATTGAACGTTTGAAGTGAAAAAATAATTCAGTCAAAAAATACGAAATCTAACTTTTTATAGGAACCGCGGGTTCCAAACTTATACTTAGGGAAAGAATCTCCATTGAAAAATAATACTAACACAAAAAAAAAAAATGACATTTGTGCGATCAAAATTCGGGGATATATTCGAGTTTTAAATGCGCAGGGCCCGTAAACAAATTGACAAAAGAAAATTTTCGCCCTGCCAGAGGAATAACGAGCTTTTAGATTAGGTACAATAATGAAATTTGTTTCGTCCATGTCAGAAAACATTCGCTTCACATTGTATTCAAAAATAAATACAGATGCTACAAGACAACAAAACATAACAAGGTAAATTATTATACAATTTTATACAAAGATATTAAAAACACGAAATATGTGAAATCTAAGAAATAATATACAAAATTAAACACAGAAATTTTACATTGCCTTCTTGTAAATCAAAATCAAAATAAAAACAAAATCGGCGAAAACAATGTGTTATAAATTAATATCATTTGTTTTAATCGATTATAATAGCTGCTCAAAATGTTTTCCTTCTACTAAAATACACAGTAGAATGCATGATAAGAATTCTGATTGTATGTTTTGAAGCATTACTGGAGTGACACTTTTCGTTGCGCATAAAATGCGGTTCTGCAAATCGATTTTGCTCAATGAATCTACCTCGTAGACTTTACTTTTTAAAAAACCCCAGAGGAAAAAATCAAGAGGACTAAGATCTGGGGATCGAGGGGGGCCATTCCAAAAGACCTCCATATCCAATGATATTATTATTAAACATACTACGTAGAAGTGCTCTGGTAGTTGCTGGTTTATATGCCGGTGCCAAGTTATGCTGAAACCGAATTTTACTAAGATCTGCGAGCGAAACATGATTACGCTTTAGATTCGCTCTTTTCGCGTGTATATGGCCCCCAAAACTTAAAATAACGCTAGTGTAAAGTTTCATGTTTCATTTCTCCATGGATTTTGATCGCACAAATGTCATTTTTCTTGTGTTAGTATTATTTTTCAATGGAGATTCTTTCTCTAAACATAAATTTGGGGGCCCGGAGCCCCTATAAAAAGTTAAATTTTTTATTTCTTAACCAATTATTTTTTCGCTTCAAATTTTCCATATCTTAAGTCTCCTCCTAATTTCGAGCAATTTTGCAAATGGAAGTATGCATCTAGGACGAACGGTTGAGGAACTAAATGGGGCAAAGCTAAGAACTTTACAGCATCACCTCGTATAGTCCAAAAGAGAAAGGGTTTGAACATCTACCATGAATTTTCTAAAAAGCTTACTCAAAACTTAGATGCAAAAGCTGTCTTAATGCTTAAATATACACTGCAAGAAAGTAACTTGATTAATATGCTTCCTAATACATCGCACAATCTACCAACAAAAACAATGGCTCCACAAGATACAATGAAAAATATATTGATCTTATTTAATACTGTTGACTGAAGACAAGTACTGTACACTGCGCTTAGCACGATACGCGGAAAAAAGGGTCAATATCTCTCAAGCTAAATTCATAAAACAGTATTCCCACCATTTCATTGCAATAAAGTACAATATGCTTATACTACAGGGAAAGCCACTAAAAATAAGTCAAACAGTTTGTTTCACAGCACGATGCAAAAAGTTTTAACATGTTTATCTGACGTCGTGAAAGAGCTCTTTCAGTATGTACTATCTGAAAATTGTTCATTGTTTAATGATCAGGGATTTATGTTAAAATTGCAAAAAGGTACACGGTTAAAAGAGCTAGAAAAATCTTATGGCAACATAAGAAAAGAAACCTTGTTCAAGTCTAATGAAAAGTCCTGTTATATAAGTGAACGTCCTGTGTATGAAAGGTTATGACAAATAAAAACAAAACTTTTGTCTAAGCAGTTCCTGTTCTTTTTTTTTTTTTTTAAATCATATATTGGGATTATCACAATGAGCTGTGGAACAGTCTGTTATATTTTTTGACTATTAGAGCAAATTTTCCCCTAAAAAGTCTTGCAGAAACAAGGCATCAGTATTGCTATACCTGTTATTACAGGGTTCCCACTTCTTTTTCAAAACAAAAAATAAGGACTTTCTAAGAACCTTTTTCAAAAAAATTAAGGACCTCAAAATTATTTATTAGTCATCAAATATGCATGAATTTTATGGGTTACACCAACACATCTGTATTTTCAAGCATTTTTTTACCCCAAAAAATATTTTTGAAGCATTTATCATTACATTTCAAAATCAAGACTAAGAACAATTTTCAAAAAAAAAAATTATGATCTGAACTTTTTTTCTTCTTCATGACAATTCCAAGGCTAGCGGCAATTTTATATTAAACACTGGACATTCAAGTACTCTTTGAGTACAGATGCACTAGAATCTTTGAGGCTGCATCTTGCAGAAAAAAGTATAAAATGTGTATTATACAAACACATTAAGTTAAAAAAAGGGTCCATTTACTATCTTTCTCAAGGAAACAAAAAAGCTAAAACGGATTTCAATACAAGGCAAGGCGTTCTAATTCGATGCTACTTCTACTTACTTTAGTACAGTTAGGTTTTGGTAAAATTAAGAGAAAAACTTAATTTTCTAAAAGTGAATTAATCAATTTCCGAAACTACATATCCAGGGGCTAAAATTCAGGACAGATATGCCAAAGTTTTCAAAATCTCCTCCTCTAAAATAGTCTAAGGGGAAGAACTTTTCACATCGAAGATTATCTCTTATTAAAAATAATTGCATGTAGACAATTTGGATAAATGTAAGATTTATGCAGCTTTTCAAACACAAACTTTTACAAAATGCAAGGTAGCTGCTACAATTAGAGTTTGAAATCCATGATTTTCCATGACATGACTCACTGGATGCAATGTTAGCAGGGGGGGACGGGGATCAAGAATTGTCTAAATTAGTGCTTTGTGAAAAGAAAATTTCAACTATCTGAGAAATGCTTTGAATATTTAAGCTGAAAATTCAAATTACAACAAACTGAGCTACTGTTATATTATTTCCAAAAATCTCAATACATTTAAGATAATCATTTAGTGAAAGTCAACGATAATTTTACGTGAATCAATGCAGATGCAAATGTATTAAAATTTTCAGTTTAAGCAATTAGTCGCAAATGTGCGAGTCTTCAATTACAAAATATTTTTATTTGATTACATTGATTGGCATGATGAATAATGCATTCAAATGAGGCAAAATGTATGCCTAGAGCATGGGTTGAAAACCATGGCTTTAAAGTGGTGCCTACAGCTTGAAAAGCTGACACATGTAGCAGCTTACGTTATTATCCAATTATTGAGAAAGTGGTTTCTAAGAAATAGTTGCAAAAATTAGTATTAATAAAATAAGAATTAAGTTGTGAAAACAACAATTTTTGGTAACTTTCTTTCTTTTTTCATGATTTACGATGCTATCAAGAAAAACTTTCAATATGATTAGAGATCAAAAATACTAAAGGCTTAAGCTTCTAGAAAAAAATGTTTGTCACCAGACAAATAATTCATTGAAAAATTCATTATTTACAAGTCAGTATTTACTTTTAAAAACATTTTGCTCTGAAAAAACTAGTTGAAAAGGATTTGACAAACCTTCAAATGACTAGACTTCTTTAAACTTTCTGGTGTACAACATTCATCTTAAAATGAAGTGTGACCTTCGAGTTAAAGAAGGTTGAGCACCATTGTTTTAAAATAAATCATCATTGTGATATTGATTACAGACTGAAAAATACAAGAGGACAAAAAAATTGTTTTTTTTTTCTTATTAATAAAGCATCTATTAGTTCATCTATTTTTTCAACTGCTACTTTTTCAAACTCAAAAATGGTGAGTGGATATTTTCTACACAACTACCTCCACCCCTCTCCCACCACATGCACTTGTTTTCTTTGTTCTCACTGAGAATGCTTAGATTTCAACACAGGATTCCTATGCAGTACAAAGGAAAAGTTGAAAGAATATTTTTTTCATTCTTGCTAGCAATTTCAAATCATTAAATTATTATCAGTAGTGAAAAATAAGGACTTAAAAATAATTTTAAGGACCTTGAATCAAAAATAAGTACTTTTAAGGGCCCTTATTTTTCAAAATGGAAAATAAGGAGTTTCTAAGGACCGTGGGAGCCCTGTATTAAAATATCTCAAGATGCTACTCTGCCTTTCCTAATCAACAGCTTTTGGGCATCTTTATGAAACAAACTGATATCACAATGTGGAAAGCCCTGGACTTAAAAATTTCTTGACAGCAGAGGAAGCAGACTTTGAGAATAATGGTATTAGCCTTGTTTCGTTGGTCTTATTCAGCGATTGGAGGTTCAGGAACTTCGTATCATAAAGCAGCTCTTTATCGTGATTTTATGAGATATTTGGAGAAATTTGGCGTATCATCGGACTGGAAAATTTGGAGCAAATTCGAAAATCTGCAAAAGAACACTTAGTGGAGGTATTACAAAAAGGGTCATTCTGTAAACTTTTAGATGAACTTAGATTATCGCTGCATTCTCATGTGAAGAACATTGACATTGTGAATTTGTCATCTTATAGTACAAAGAATGCTACGGGCCATTAATTGAATTAATATTTTTGCACAATGTACCTTCAGCACTATAGGATGCTAAAAGCAGTTCTTCGAATATTCTTTCAAAGTAAAAACTCATAATCAACAATATCATCAGAACTGTGTAAAAAATATCAAGTAATTCTCCTAAACTGCTATAACATGTCTGAGTTTTTGTAATTCGTCTCATTCACATCTATTTTAACTGAATTTAAATGTTCTTTGAAATCGCTTGGAGGAACAGGACCTTTTTACTGGTTTGTACATAGTTATATATTTTAGCATGCCAGAAGCGGTAAATTAGCACAAATTATTTTCTCGCACAAATAAAAGCATTAATACCAATTTTTATGGTTAAGCTTGGTAGCTGAAAAAAAAAAAAAACAAAACAAAAAGCAATTGATCGATTTTTAATTATTTTTTCGAGTAAATTTCTAACAGTTCTAACTTGACAAATTGCAATTTTCATGCAAATCGGTCATGTATTAACAAAGATATGAGCATTTATAGGATCGAGCGGCCGCCATCTTTAATGACGTCATAATGGGAAAATGTAACAGGTGGCGGATGTCCACCCGAGTCTGAAAGACTTTCTGGAGCACCTACTAAACATTTTTGAAAAGAAATTCTCTGTACTTAAATTTCCCACAAAAGTGCTGACCATTTATATAGCATTTATTAGAGTGAGCGGCCGCCATCTTTGATGACGTCATAGCAAAAAAACGCACCAGGTGGCGGATGTCCACCCGAGTCTAAAATACTTCCTAGGGCACCTACTAAGCATTTTTGAAAATAAATTCTCCGTACTCAAACATTCCTACAGAAATGCTGTCAGATCCAGGACTACATGTGATTTTCAGTCCAGCTTCAGTATTTAAAAAAAATCTTGAAGTATGGATTTTCTCCAGGAACCTTTCACTTAGTGGCTGATCAAAAGTCGCAAAACACCTTCTAAACTTCAAAGTGAAGCATATCATGTATAAAGGTGTTTAGACATATTTGCATCCACATGGAAATCTGCTGCGTAAGCAGAACACTAAAGACCGAAATTGGTTAGGGACAGTGGATGGTAACGATATTTTAGTACCTGCATTAAGCCTCTACACAAATTAATATTATTTAGCACTGTTAAATAGCTGTAATTTTGCTCTTTAGATGGAGACAAATAAATAATAATAATAGAAGAAATAGAATAGACTTTTCTAAAGTTGCTACGAACCTGAGACAAGAAATTACACTTTTTTCAGAGAATTTCCCATATACTTATGTCCAATCTTTACATGCAAATACAGGAATTCTTTTTCAAAACCACAAATGCTAATTTTGCGACTTTTCTTCCTTATTTTTTGGAACTATATGATTATATATATAACATATACATTATAATGCATAAATGTAAAGGATAAAAATCAAGATTACTGCCTGTGACATAAAATTGAAGCACAGAACATGGAAAATAGTATCACATTGATTGGCGCAAAGAACGCTAGAACATAAGTGAATAAAATGGCCTTATGTTCTCCTTATTGATGACTTGAGGTTTAGTTTTACAGGTGATTCTACACATTGGTTTGGAAAGAGTAAGTACAACACATTTTCTGTTGAAAATATGGAATATGAGTTTTGGGAGTGGAATTCCCTTCAGAAATGTGAATACTCTGAGCACCAAATTACTGGAAGAGAGGAGCCTGATTCCCCAAACCGAGGATAGGTGTGACGTGAGTACAAGTTCGAGGAGATCCACATTCCATTTTATCAAACTTTACAACCAGCTTATAAATGATTTTTTATTATATGCAGTGAATAGAAAAACAAAAGAAATAAATTTTTTGCCTTAATGTAATGCATCATTCCAGAAAAAATAATAAATTATTATTTAATTTATGAGAAATGCATCAATTTAAACATGTAAAGATATTATTGGGTATGTGTACATTCATAAAATAAATAAATAAATAGAAATGTTTGACTTACCAATTTAACAAAATTGCCTTGAACATTTCCATCAAATAACTCAAATGTTCCATTTTCTTCTGCTTTAACCACACAATTTCCTTGAGTAAAAGCTTGCACTAACTGAAATAAAGGAAGAAAAATAATATTAATCTTTAAAATTCTCGAAAAAATTTTGGTAACCAGCATTAGAAAAAAATTATGCACACACATATAAACTAAGAGTTAACTTAGAAAGAAATTGAGTCCATTTACTCAAAATTTTTAAAACTGAAACAAACCCTTCATAAAACTACAAAATTTTGAAAAAAAAAAAAAAAAAAATCCACTGGCTAGAAAAAGAAACATCTATGTCTTCAAAATAACATATTTTATGAAATTGAGCATGGAAATCTTCATTTATGCAAAATAGGGAATGCAGTCTAACACTTTTTTGGCTTAGCAACATTTTTGAGTTAGTACCTCACAAACCACAAAAGATCACACAAACTAATGGTATTCATAAGTGTCAGTTAGGCATTCTATGTAGACTTAGAATTTTAATACTATTATAAATGCAAAAGTTTGGATGTTTGGATGGATGGATGGATGTTTGTTCCTCTTTCACGCAAAACTACTGAACGGATTTTAATGAAACTTTTACCATAATCTAGCTTATGCATCAGAATAACATATAGGCTATAATTTATAACGATATTCGAAAAAGTTCGATTGGTAGCGCTTTTTCATTCCAATTTAAGGTACATTTTTCGCATAAATCCGCGAAGGCTTCTAGCAAACTAATTCAGTATTTAGTGCATCATCTCAACTCCTTGTCGATAGGTAGAATTGTGTGTATCATTTCCGCTTTTCGCATTAAATGTTCAAGGCTTTTCTCAAGTCAAATCAAAAAGTAATTTTTTTCCAGCATCATGGTTAATATAAAGGCTTTTACATAGACATTGGAAACGAATGCGCGTCAGCAGGCAAACGAGCTTTTACTATGATTTGCATTTTAAAGCATTTTGTAGTCTTAGTTGTAAGTAGAATATTTATCATTAAGACAATGTGTTTTTTATTGTGCTTTGAAACGTGCAAATATTATTTTGTAGAATAAATTGTACTCTTTTATTAGTAGATTGTTCACTGCATCAATTATTTTCTCGAGTTTTAGAATATCGGTATAAATATGTGTTTTAGAGTATCGGTAACGTAATCGCTTGAAGAGATTGGCAACTGGATTAGGTTCATTATTTTCCAATTTGATGGAGCTTTAAATACAACTATTTCTTAAATATTTTTGCGTTGATTGGTCACTTTCTCTGGGTACTTACAATAGGGCAGTTTCTTAGTTTCCGACTGAACTGGAATTTTGCCAAATTTGCTGCAAGATTTCAATAACTGAGATTCTCCTCGATTTTTTCAACTGACGCCAGTTTTTGTGCCAAAGACTACGTAATAATAATTTACTTTTTACACGACATAACCAAAATAAAACAATTATTATCTGATATTTATCGACTGGCTGCAAAATCTCAATCATCGATATAATACTCCCACATTTGAAAAGTTGGTGTATTATATCGATGATTGAGATTATGCTGCAGTCGATAAATATCAGATAATAATTGTTTTATTTTGGTTATGTCGTGTAAAAAGTAAAGTATTATTACGTATGTTTTTTTCTTTTGTTTTCCAATTCCGTATGTATCCATTAAAAACCTTTTTAAAATTATGTCATAAAGGAAAGTAATCCACATACTAAATTAATAAAACCCTTAAACAAAACTAAAATTACCATTAATTTACATTTTTGCATAAATAATTGCTAAATGTTCCCTATTAATTTCGAAATCATTTAGGATAAAAACTTTTAACGTCATTTTATGATCAGCAATAGTATCTCAACATTTGATTTCCATTTCTCTGTGACAAAAATTAGTGACATAATAATACTTAATGTATTTTCATAAAGTAAGGAGGGGAGCAAAATTATCCTAGGTATCCCAAAACAGTTACGCAAAAATTTGGCGACATTTTAAAAATTGTCAAAGCGGTGTGTTTTGAGTTCTTTCAGTTCAGGGAAAAAAAAACAAAGGTAAATATATAAATTGTTTCTCAATATTACTGACCCAGGCAACGCCGGGTATTTTTGCTAGTTAAGTTAATAAGTTACAACTGACAACAGAAAAAGTGCAAGAAAAAAAATGATTTCAATATCTTGAATTCAAATTATGTATTTCCAATGACGAATTGCAATAGGTACAAGTGTATATGTTTGTATGTGGGACATGGGTGCTACCATCTGCTTAACCAAAGAGCAAAGGCGGACCTGCTCCACCTGAAGGAGAGGTGGACTGGCTGAGCAGCTCTGGTTCCGCCATCTTGTACCGCATGGTGAAGGCATGGGCACCACCTTAACAGAGCAGGGGCTGGTTGGTGAGTACTGTTGGCAGATTGCCAATTTTAAAGAAGGACTACACAGAATATGAGGTTCAAAAAGTAAACATATAGCAATTAGTCATTGCTAAAAAATAAAGAACTTATAAATAATAAGACATTCAATCTGAGGTCAAGACAGTAACTCAAAGATCATGAAAGCACAGCATACAGCTGAGTCATTCCATACCAACTCACCAGATGGGGGTCGCATGACCGACTCGGATTTTCTTTAAATTTGGCACACAGGTTGATTATATAGAGGCATGGAAAAGTCCAAATTTTTAGATTTCTGCTAGACTTATTTTTTGAGATACAGGCCCTCAAAGTTAGTCCGACTATTCAAAATACAAAGAAACTGATGTTAGTTAATCATTTTTTCTAAAAAAATGTACTCATGCAATATAAAAGTGTTAGGTGTCTATGGAAACTAGTTACTCTAGGCATTCAGAAAAAAAATATACTAGAACATTTATAATGAACATTGCTAAGGTACAGGGCTCTTTGAAGTTACCACCACAAAAACTTGATTTTGCCGATTTTGCTAAAATTGAGGAATTTATTACAAAAAAAGGAAATCATAACCAAAGGTTTACTTTCTTTTTGGTAGTGTACAGATGTTTACTGTAAATACTTATTTAATGCATAACTTGGGTTTCTCACTCCTTCTTGGAAATATTTAAGCTTAACGACAAGCCAAAACATGCGATTTTGGCTATCTTGGCAGCCATTTTTCTCATAAAGGGGGAGCAGTAGAAACTTTATTTTTTTTTTAAACTAAACTTCTGATATGTTAGCTATTCACAGGAAAAGAGTTTACTTTTGGTTATTTCTTGCATTAAGAGATATCCTGCTGACAATATAGCTGTATTATCTACCCAATATGTCATGAAATTCAATTTATTAAATCATTGAACAATAAATTAGATATTTGATGCCGATGCCTGAGCATTATGCATTCCTAATTATAAAGTACTAAATAATTTCTTGAAAAACCAATTAAAATAAAGGGGATTTAAATATTTATCTCATAAGCAACACCCAATCTTGTGATTGGGATATTCATTAATGGCTCTAAACAGGAGGATACCCTTGTTCTTTGTTGAAACTAGAATGAATGCTTCAAGGTATCTGCAGGGCCACCGGCAAGGGGGGGGGGGTGCTACACCCCCCCACTTTTCTGAAGAAAGGGGCCGCCGATTTTATGTTATTATTAAAATGAAATTTTAGAAACATATTTCAGGACTTTAAATGAAATTTAAAAGAGAAGCGGAACAATTTAGACATTATTAAGAATATCAGTAAACCTGATTTTTTAAAAATATCCTGTATTTTCCGCGGCCCAAATTATTACTTATGAAAAATAAATAATTGGGGCCGCGAAAAATAGTTAAGATTCCTTCACAGCAATATTCGTTGCGAAAAATACGAAATTTTCTCGTTCAGGGGGTCATGTAAACGGGAAACTATAGGCCGCCCTGCCCAGTTTGGAAAAAAAAAGTATTGTATAAATAATGTGCGAGAGCTTTAAAAGATACGCTAGCCTCTGTAACTAAAATTAGTTAAATTAATAAAACATAAATCAAATTATATATACATAATTCAACAAGATCGATGCAATATTAAAAAAAAAAAAGAATATATGCAGAGGGCCGCCAAATTTTATATAAAATTAAATTGAAGAAAATTACACAAAATGCCATTATTGAAAGATAGTGCAATGTTTAAACTGAAGATAATTAAAAAGAAAATTTATCACTTTACACTTTGTGTTGGGACCGAACGAATTTTTTTATGTAGTAAATTTGAAGAAATAATAATAATAATAATAAAAGTTTATTATACTGAAATAAAAGGGGGGGGGGGGATTAAATGCGGTTGCCCTCTCTGCGGCACATTGAAAAGGCTCTTTCAACCTCCTCAGACCATCAAAATGAAAATCGCATATATTGGTGAACATTGTGCACACGGCCACAAGGTATAAGTTACTGTGATACTCCAGATTTTTTTTCTAAATGACATCGCAGTCAAACGACGCGAAACTGCTCATTGACCGTTTTTTTCGGTGGAAAAAGGAAACAAACAAATGCGCTGCGAGCATCGATTTTAAACCATATTTTCGACAGCAGTTCAAGATGCTATTAGCCAATTTGTTAACTATGACGAGAGACAATATGAATGCGAATTTAGAGGAGATGAAGCCTCTATTCCTCCTATTAAGTCCACTGCTTTCCAGAGTCCAAATGAGTTCCACCAATATAGAGGCATTTATTATTTTTTTCCCCAATTCTAATTTTTACATGTTTCCTTTGGGACTTCTAGCTGAATTGGAAATGGGTCATTTTCACCATATGCTTACATTTCAGAATTTTTAAGTAATTTTTTTAACTTTCTATTTTCTTTTAGAATCACTAACAGATGTTTTGTCACATATTTTAGGTGTGTGAAAAAGTAATTGTTTGTACACTTTGATGCATAATTAAGTATTCAAATGCTGTTGTAAAACTTTAAGTTGCAAGGAAAATTGTCGTCCATTACCATACAAAATCAATATGAAATCTCACTTTTACACTATATCATAGCGCCTAGAACCAACTTCATTTGAAATTATTTGCGTCCCTGAAGCTTAAAACGATGTTCGATAAACGATGTAAACGATCATTGAAATATTGATAAAAAAAACTATATGGTAACGGATTTGACCAGTAACGGACTTGACATTTCAACCAAAATGTCAAATTATGGCTAGGTTATCGAATTCAAAAATTGAACAACAATATGCATTTTCTTAGAGCTGTATAATAAACAATATTTCGGGGTAAAAGTTGAGAAAAAGTAAAAATTAATGCTAAAATCCTTGGTAACAGAGTTGACAAAGAATAAAAATACGCACCTGGAAGAAATTTTGTGCGAAACGCCACAGCAATACTTCTCGACTCAGGAAAACAAAAAGGTACGAAATAGTTACGTCACTAGTTTGTTAAGTTAACTGAATACGTGTTACCATCTTTTGACTGCAATAAATACCTTTTTTAGCTAAAATAATCTTTGGGTAACGGACTTGACAAAACTTCCGGACAAAATATATTCATACATTTCTTAATGAAAAAAAATTACTATTGTCAATATTTATTATGAATATCATACACTAACAGTCAATATATAAAAATAATTTGTTGTATATACTTTTTTATACAATTAAGTATATAAAAAAATAGTTGAACTTGCAAAAATTGGAAATGGACAAGCGTTTTTACCTTGATTCTCATTTTTAAAGACTTATACAAAAATCTACTTATATTAAAGACTGAGTATCTTTCTAACTATCTTTCTTTCTAACTATCTTTCCTTCTTTCTATCTTTCTTTCTATCTATGTCACGCTTCTTTCTCCTGAACGCAAATGAACTGAAAATCGAACCAGGTACCGATAGATAGGTAATTTTTCAGGCTTCATTAGTTTCAATTTATATAATTATATGATTTTAATTAGAGAAGATATCAATTAATAAGTAGTCAAGTTTAAAGCGATTAAGCCTAATAAATGATTAAATATGAAATCCATTCTTGCAAACCGTCGTTGCTATGAAACAGTAATAACAATGACAATGAGAATTTTGAATAAAGGCTTAACTAAATCAAACACGAAACTCATAAGCGGGCCACTTACATAGTATTTTTATCGCTAGCTACTTGTAATATTTTGAAACATTCACTTGTTGAAAAGCCATCTACTTATATTAAAAACTAAGTATCTATGGCTGCTTTTTTTCCTTTGAGCGAGCTGAACTTACTGACACTTTCCTCACCATCTTGAAGGCGCGAAGCATCACAATAATTCGAATGATTTTTTTATATACAGGGTATCTGCTCAACCTGGACTTTTCAATTCCATGACTTTCCCTGACTTTCCATGACTTTTGCGAACTATTTTCCATGACTTAAAAAAAAAAAAAAAAAAAAAAAAAAAAAAAAAAAAAAAAAAAAACGAACTCTGCTTTGTTTTTGGAAAATTATACACTTAATATTCTATCTTGCAAAGCAAATGACCAAACATGGCAACTGCGTTTCCCAGCAACAGAAGTCCGTTCGCTTTTGAGGTCAAAAAACGATCTTTTCCTACCGACACCCTCCTCCCCACCGTACTTGTCCTCAAACGTACTTTCATGTAGCAATGAATTGTCTGTCCATAAATTTTACTGTAAGTTTAGATCCTGATATGAGTGAGGCGAAATCTGACTTCAAAACGGAACTCGTTGAGTTCCTGCCCCCTCCCTACCTACACGATTCTTTCAAATTCAACATTGTTTTTTAATTTGTTTTTCTTTTGCATAAAACTCCTCGAAAGAAAAAGATTCAAACAAGTTTTAAAAGGAAAAGGAATCAAATGAAGCAGGTAGGAGGGGGGAGGAGACCAAATGTAAAAGGCAAATCTGCCTATGCCGGGGAAAAAACCATAAAAAAAACCATGGAGTCTATCTCTTTGTCGTTCAAGGTCATATTTTATCAGATGACTGAGTCCGCGCATATGCGCAGTTACACAAAATTCGCCGCTCACGGTATTAACGTTGAGAATTCATCTAATTGGTCAACACAATGCAACTTGTTGGAAATTGTAATTGACAAATCAGATTGCACCCAATAACGAAGTAGAATGACGGCGGAAGTGTTTTCGTTCTTCTCAGATCGCGGGAAAAATTTCAATCGGTCCGGAGGGCTAAAATCCATGATAAACAGTCAGTTTCCATGACTTTTGGACATTTTTCGCTGAAATCCATGACTTTCCATGACCAATTTCGATCATATTTGAAATCCATGACTTTCCCTGACTTTCCATATGCGCGGACACCCTGTATATAGGAAAAAAGTAAAGGCGTGAAGCGCCTGTTAGCGAGCCGCCTTGGCGGGGAGTAGTTTCTTGAAAATTTCCTTACTCTAAAGGCACGAAGTGCCCGTGCAACGCCGGGCCACGTGCTTGGTATGTCTTGAAATCGAATGAACATTAAATTCTATCAACTAATATAACTTCAGAATGAGGTAAAAGTTAGAGAGGGAGGACGTTATGCATCAACATGCCGCAGGAAGCTAATCTAGCTGCCCTGGCAGCTAGTAAATAAATAAATTTCAATTATGTTTTGAGTGATAGAATTTTTTTGGGGGTATTTCTTGCGGAAAATAATAGTTCGCATTGAATTTAAAATATAAGTTATGCTTCAAAATTGTCTTTTTAACCTCCGGGCAGCAAATGTAAGCAAATTTTGAAAATGACTCAAATTTTATCTGATAAGTGCAATGAAAATGGAGTAGAAACATTATCATAAGTAAAATGATTGAAGCACAGAAGCTCAAGTCCGCCGTTCCACTGGCTTACTGCTCTTGTCATCTTGGATTGACTTCTCCGATAACAGTTGCTACCAATGAAAGAACCTTCAGTAAACTGAAATTCATCAAAAATGTTTTGAAGAGTACAATGGGAGACCAGCGTTTAGACTCTCTAGTACTGCTGGCATGTGAGAAAGATATTACAGACACAATAAATTTAAAGAGTTTAGCAAGCAAATGGGCTACATTGAAGTACAGGTGCTGTCAATTTTAAATTAGTATTTTTGTTACCAATAAAATTTGTGAAATGTATTTTTAAAAAACTAAGGAGTAGATTAAAAATTTTGTGTCTTTTCAATAGTTTTTTTTGTTACTACTTTTTTGATGAACAAACAATTTAAAAAAAGAAAAAAGGAAGAGCAGATTGCCAAAGGGTAAGACTAACAAATAAATGCTTATTATTATTATTTATTGTTTATTAATATTTTTTGACATTTAATTTTTATATGGTGTTTGTATAAATAGTTCTGCATATTAATTTAAAGTTTTAAGCATGTGCTCAAAAACTCAAAAGCTGTTTGTAGCCACTCAGGCTTGTCATTTTGAATTTTTCCATGTGTGTGGGAGGAGGGGGTATACTAAATGCTAATTTTATAGAAAAAAATCAAAAAACAAAAATTGCGTCTACCTTCCACCTTTATAAAAAATATTCGATTTCAAAGCTCGGGGGAAGCTATCTCCCTCACCCCCCTATATGATGAGCCCAGGGCCGCCAAATTCTCAACCCCCCTCCCCCAACAGATATTTCAGCTAGCGGCGGCCCTGGGTATCTGTGAACTAGTATTTTAGTGAGTAAACATATTCTTGCCAGTTTTTATCAGTGCACGACACATGTCAGTTTGGCAAAGATAAGTATGGGATTAAATTAGTTTTACTAATTTTAATTCTTCAAGCATTGCTTTATATTAAATGATTTATTTAATTATTTTGTAAATATTTAACTGATAATAAGATAAAATAGATTTCGATGTTGAAATTAGTAGTTCTTTATCACCATGCTCAGTTAGTAGCCCATCAAATGAAATTTGTCATAAAATATCCTACATCAAGCGAAAAAGCCTCATTTATTTTCCCAATATTCATGTGTTATTCAAGAGATTCTGCAATAAAAAACAGGATTACCCCAATCACAAGATTGGGAATTGCTTATGAGATAAATATTTAGGGCTCCTTTATTTTAATTGATTTTTTAAGAAATTATTTAGTACTTTCTAACTAGGAATGCATAATGCTCAGGCATCAGAGAAATTCTATTTCTTGTTTTCATCAAATGTCTAATTTATTGTTCAGTGATTTAATCAATTAAAGTTCATGACATATTGAGTAGATAATACAGCTATTAATAAATGCATCATTATTTTTTGGTTTAATTAATTTTAAGTCTATAAAAGGGGAATACAAGCATATAGAGGTCGCAAAAAACATGCATATACTGTCAGCAGGATATCTCTTAATGCAAGAAATAACCAAAAGTAAACTCTTTTTCTGTGAATAGCAGACATATCAGTAGCTTATTCAAAGAAGAATTAAAGTTTCTACTGCTCCCCCTTTATGAGAAAAATGGCTGCCAAGATAGCCAAAATTGCATGTTTTTGCCTTATGGTTTGTCGTTAAGCTTAAATACTTCCAAGAAGGAGTTAGAAACCCAAGTTATGCATTGTGTAAATATTTACACTCTGTACACTACCAGAAAGTGAGAAAACCTTTGGTTATATCTTCCTTTTTTTTGGAATATATTCCTCAATTGTAGCAAAATCGGAAAAAATCAAGTTTTTGTGGTGGCAACTTCAAAGAGCCCTGTACTGTAGCAATGTTCATTATAAATGTTCTAGTATTTTTTTTTCTGAATGCCTGGAGTGACTAGTTTCCATAGATACCTAACACTATTATATTGCATGAGTACAATTTTTTAGAAAAAAATATTAAACATTTTCTTAATATTTTGAGTGGGCGGACTAACTTTGAGGGCCTGTATCTCAGAAAATAAGTGGAGCAGGAACCTAAAAATTTGGACTTTTCCATGCCTCTATATAATGAACCCGTGTGCCAAATTTAAAGAAAATCCGAGTCGATCGTGCAACCAACTTTTCTTTTTTCAGGTGATTTGAAATGGAATCACTCAGCAATACTTCAAAGCTACAATAGAGCCTTTCATCAGTGCAGAAATGTTCATCACACAGCGAGAAAGTTGAGAGAACAGTTCTCTTACGAGTTCGGATAGAATTTTAATGACAAGTAAGGCACTTGATGCAAACACATTATCTGATAGGTTGGTTTTATATGGATAATAAATATCCATATACAGCTTATTAAATGAATAGATAAACAGTTACGCTGCTCCCAAATGTATGTATGTGTATGAGTTTACTCTTTCATTCTGCTATTTTACCACTATGCTTCATTACCAATATTGGTCAAACAGTGAGAGCATCTACAATGTAATATATTAATAGTTGTATGTGTCTTAGCATTTGCTTTCATTTTCATACATAAACAAGAGGATAATATAAGATGCCCCACTTGAATCAAACATTTAAGAGTGGAGTTCCATTAGACATTGAACCTTTTGGGCAGTATTGTTAATTTTATTAAGTCACGTCGTTTGAACTTTGTGGACTCGTATTCAAAGACAGGCGTTCGAAACATTTGTAATTTTCCTTTGAACACCAAAGTCAGATGCTGTTTCAGGGAAAATATTTGAAGGAATTATCTGAACTCCAACATAAAATTTATATTCTTGTTAAAGAAAAAAAATCTACTTTTACAGTAGTAAAAACTAAAGGACAAAACCACGACTTTTGCCTGAAGGAGATGTTATAGTAGCCGTCACCAGAACCAATCTTTGCATCAAATCTTTGATGGTTGAAAAAGGTCCAAGTATTGTATTAGAAAAGTGAGCTCATGCCATTGGAAAAATAACCAATATCATACAAATTCATTCAAGGGGTACCATAGGACATATGTTTACTCTTAGGGGGTATATTCACAAAACAAACTTGAGCACCAAGACTCTACATTGGACCTTTGCGTAATACGAAATACTCATCCGGCACATTAAATAAAGTCACACAATAACTTATAGGAAAGATAAAATCAAGTTAACATGAAATAAATATCATGGTCCTGTGAAAGATCTGTAAGAGAAGTTCAACTGCATAGCTTGATTTCTTATTGAGATTCAGTCTTTTGATCATAGTTATTTTCCTTTGCATCATTACTTATCCCTATATAAAACTTTGAGAGAAGCATTCAGTTTTGCATGGCAAACTTTATCTCTTAACTTAACTAAAAATAATGTTTTCTTAAAATACATACTTCTTTAATAGTCATTGCATTGTAGAATTCTTCAGCAGTACATTTAAAAGTTTCGGTGGACCTAAAATCACAGGTTTCGAAGGATGTCTCAATTGAAGCACTTTTAACAGCAGTTAATCCAATTGCCTTATGGAGGGAAAAAAGAAAAGAAAAACCTGTTAGAGTTCAGATTAGCAAGCAGAAAAACAACTGCTGCCAAAAGTCATATTATGACCTTATAATTTATGCAAAACTGTGAGTGTCAATAGCATAAAGAAAACAATGAACGAGTACATTCATGTGACAAAAACAGGGCATTAAAATTTATGCTTTACACATAGACTAGTCAACCAAGTTAAAATTACCTCATTTTTTACATTACTCTTTGATTCTTCTGATGTTCCCTCTTTTGTAGGAAGAATCAGTCCCTTTGAGAATTCTGAAAATAGTTATAAAAATGATTTAATCTCTCTTAGTAATAGTTTAATAGCTATCTTAAAATTACTATGCCAGATAAATGCATTACAAAATAGTAGTATTGTACAAGTAGTAGTAGTAGTAAATTTTTAAGTTAAATGTTTCTCCCTAACATTAAAAAAAAAAAAATCTATGACTAATATGGAAGTTTCATGACTTTGATAATTATGTCTAATTTAAAAGTAAACTTTTGTTACTTAAAACTTTTTTATTTTACTAAGCACAAACAGCTATCAACAATGGCAACATTCAAGCAAAACATATGAAATGTGGGGGGTGGGGGTGGGGGATGGGTACATTAAAACCAAAAGTAGGGTGGAAATTCAAAAATCAGTTTCTGGACCAGCTTTGGAACAGGAGAAATTGGTATGTTCGAGGTGGCTTGGGAAGCAAGTCTAAGAGACATTTTTAATGGCTAGCACATTCTGTTAGATATTATTTCTTTATAAATTAGTAATATAGACACACACACACACATATAATATATATATATATATATATATATATATATATATATATATATATATATATATATATATATATATATATATATATGTATCACCATGAAAGTCCGAAATCTCATAACAGTTAACATCAGCAAGTGGATATCTAAATCAATATCTATATACCAAAAACACCAGCAAAAGACTTAAAATTAACATTCTCCTATATCAGTCTTACACAGTAACACATATATTACTGTGGAACACACAATCTGTGTAGCACACACGAAAATTCACTAAAGAAACTTTTCATAACATAAAAAATTGTGATTAAGAAATGAGCAACCTCCTAGGAGCATCAGTGTAAATCCCCCCCCCCCCCCAGCAAGTGTTTCTCAATCATTTGGAATTTACTCATTATAAAATATACTTTGCCACTATCAGAATGTGGGTATACTGTAGAAGGAAAATTAAAAATAATAATAAAAATTCGGCACTTTACATATTTATAAATTGAGACTAACAACTTGCTAACTACAATCAAATTTAAAAAATAAAATATATATTAAAATAAAACTTTTTATAAATTAAAATAATACCTAAGCCACTTTAAATTAGCATAGCTTAAAATATTTCCTAACTTTCAAAATAACTGAAATATGTACAAGATGCAAAAGAATTGAAACTAAAACAAGAAAAAAAAATCAATTAAAGATCAGTTTGATAATCGCCTACTTAACCCATAGTTTGGCACATATTAAAAATTAAAAAATTTTGACAAAATTTTATTTTAGTTTTTTTGGGGTAAAATGCATAAATATTATATAGTTAAATAATTGCAAAGCAATAGAATTAGTCTCCCAAAACTTTAATACCATCATTAAAATATCCAATATAGGAAAATAATTATTTTTTAATAATTCAATTTGTTCATTAGTTTTCCGTGTTCAGTGACAATAATCCATTGAACTTAGTTGAAATGATTAAACATCAAATTTACTTCACTAAAACAAGAAGTTAGAAAAATGTTTGATGGCATTTTACATATAGTTATTCTAAAATTCAATAATAAAAAATATTTAAAGTTGTTATTTAGAAAAATCATCACCTTCTTTTAATGCAATTACATAAGCACTAAGACGTTCCCGCATTATATCAAGTCCTGTTGTTTTCATCACATCTTTTAAAATTTCAGACTCTGGACCAGATGTTTCCAAATGTACAATTACCTATCGAAATATCTTATGTTAAATTCAGTACATTTTAAAAAGGGTTTTCAATAAAGCAATAAAATTCACACAGCAATTAAAATGAGCTTCTGAGTACTTTTTAAAGGTTCTCAGCAACTTTATTAGGTCATAAAGACATTTAAAAACTATTTACTAAATACAAAGAAGCAACATAGCAGGTTATAAACCCTGCTTTTAAAACTATTTGTAGAACAAACAGAGGAGGAAAATCAAACTAGATTCAACTCCTCCCTCTATTAATGACACACAGATGAAGATTTTCATCTCTTTATTATTATTATTATTATTATTATTTTGTTAGAACTATCTTGCATATGATTGTTCTTGCTTCCAGTCTTTGAAACCACTCGTTTACAGTGAACATCAACTTTGAATATTTCTCCTAGAAAATGTTACACTGTTAAGTGCAAGTTAAATTTCTATTCATTTCTAAAGATTTCAATAACTGCCTACCACAATTCCAGGATATGTCAGGTAAAATCCTTCAGAATTCCAGTTATTAGCTACACTGAACAGTCAAAACACTGTGACTACCCTCACATTTTTGGAATACACTAATTTGGATGACATGGAAGGCACATGATTAAGCAAAACTGGAATTTAACTGCTACTGGAGAAAGCAGCAACTAATGCTTGGCATTATTTTTTTGAATAATGGGAAAATCAGCCAATCTACGCCAAATATGGCGAGGACAGTTTGTAATGACTTCTAGACTCAGACAAGTATCTCCAAAACTGCATGAGTAGTAGGGTGTTCTAAGATCTATCAGTGGGTATTCATGAAAAGTGTGAAATTGACTGCAAAAACCAGCAGTAGACAACAAGGTGTTAGATATTCAAGATTCAACAAAGACATTGTGAAGGCTGCCGACTGTTTGAACAGAGTTGTTGATCACTTGTATCATTGCATGGTGGCTTTTTTTGTATCACGAAATAGAATTTTCCCAGAAGAAAACATTCCATGTTACAAAGCTCATATCATGTTGGAGTGGTTCATGGAGCATATTGATCGATTTCAATTTATGTCTTGGAAACCTAACTACCCAGATCTTAATCCAAAAGAGCATACTCAAGCTTTCAGGCAAAAGCACCTCACAGATCAAACCCCAGCATTTCATTAAACTACAACTTTAAGTGCCCTAGCTTTGATTTTTGGAACAACCTATTTCCTGTCATCTACCAAGAATATATTGGCAAGTTGCAGCTGGTTAGGAAGCTAAAGGTGGCACAACAGATTATTGACAAGGTAATCATAATGTTTTGAATTTTCAGAGCATATTGCTAAACAAAGTTATTAATACAATTACTATTATGTTTTACCTAACTTGTATATTAAGGTGGAGCGAAAAACAAAAATTTTGAAATTTTATTCCGTAATACTTGGCAAAAGCTGTGCATGCGTAAGTATAATACACATGTAAAATGTTATCAAGTTTGAAAAACTCCTTTAGGGTCCTACCAGGGCTTGAATTTCTTTAAAAATACGAAAAAATGTCAATTTTCAAAAATTTTTTGGAAAATACAAATAATCACCATTTTTGTTCTAATACCATTAAAATGCTTCCTTTTAACATTTTTTTCATGCATCTTTAAAATTATTTACATTCTATGCAATATTAAGTTCGTCATAAACCGTAAAGTTCCGTGCAATTTACCAAAAATTGACCTTGTTTTACCATTTTTTTGCAATGAATGGGCAATATGAAATTTAATGAAATTTAATTGCATTTTCAAGTAACAGCCCAGAATGCACCACAAAGAGGTAGCTGCAGTTCGGGTGTCATTCTGCCTTTCCCTTCCACCCAGCCACCTTTATTTACATATTTTCAATACATTTATATGGCTGCAATAACTATCTGATGTTAAACAGGTTTCTCCTTTTGAATCAAAGTTTGAAGTTAGGCTCATGACTCAGCTTTGGCATTTATGATTGCGAGCATGCGAGAATTAAGTTTTTCATTTGAATTCATATCTTGTCTCTTCCTTCAATAGCACTCTACCGTCTCACTAATCAGTTTTAAACTCTTAAAACAGTTGGAGTGTAGAAGAGGTATACTTATTGAATCACTGATAAAGTACAACTTGTTTCTGAAAAGTTAACTTATTGGCGTTACAAGAACTTGGTGGAAGATATCGAAGAGTTAAAAACAGATTTAAAAAACGAGTAAAAGCACATGATATACATTGTCAATGTAACAGAGAAAGAAAAAAGTGACCCTGATCTCACTATCAAAAATCGGAGACCTTTCAGTCATTAGCTTTCATTAATTCGAGCTAACAGAGGTATGGAGCTGTTGATTTTCAAGCTGAATTTATAATGAGATAAAGATACTCGTCAGTTATATCATTAAAAATATAATTCTGTAAAGTTTAAGAAATTAGAAATTTAAAAAAAAGAAAGAAAATTTCTGTGAAACATTGAATTGCAGGTATAATGAAAGTTATGCAATCTATAGTTCATTTGATTGATAATCTTCTCTTCTCCGTGGATCTGGTGATTCGAAGAAATATCTGACTTTGTTAATTTTGAGTACTTGTTATTGGCCATGGCAGTGGAAGATAGTCAAACTACAAAGGAGTTGGGTTACAGAAAGGCATACAAGATCAGAAAACACTTTGATGACTAAATGAGAACCTTTATGACTAATATTAAGTTTTGAAAGTTCAGGCTATGAGATTTTTTTAATTGACATCATTAATGGGAGGAAAGTAAACACGTGTTGAAAAGTCAATTTATTCTTATAGTTCCAAACTTTTATAGAATGTGTATAATTTTTAATATGATTACAGCTCCATGTTTCAAAGAAATTTTCTTTCTTTTTTTTTTTAATTTCTAATTTCTTGAACTATACAGAAGCATATTTTTTAATGATATAACTGACGAGTATCTTAATCTCATTATAAATTCAACTTGAAAATCAACAGCTTCATACCTCTGTTAGCTCGAATTAATGAAAGCTAATGACTGAAAGTTCTCCAAATTTTGATAGTGAGATCAGGGTCACTTTTTTCTTTCTCCGTTACATTGGCCATGTCTATCAAGTACTTTTACTCATTTTTTAAATCTTCGATATCTTCCACCAAGTTCTTGCAACGTCAATAAGTAAACTTTTCAAAAACAAGTTGTACTTTATCAGTGATACAAAAAATATACCTCTTTTACACTCCAACTGTTTTAAGAGGGTTTAAACTGGTTAGTGAGACGGTAGATTTCTATTGAAGGAAGAGAAAAGAAATGAATTTAAATGAAAACTTTATGCTCGCAATCATCAATGCCAAAACTGAGTCATGAGTCTAACTTCAAACTTTGATTCAAAAGGAGAAACCTGTTTAACATCAGATAGTAACTGCATCTAAATAGATGTATTGAAAATATGTAAATAACGTAGCAGGGTGGATGGGAAAGCCTGAATGACACCCGAAATGCAGCTAACTCCTTGTGGTGCGTTCTGGGCTGTTAATGTAACGAAATATAATTGCAGTTACAACCTAAAGCTGCATTTTGCCCATTCATTGCAAAAAAATAGCCTCTGGATTTCAAAAAAAGAATTATTGCTATGTGCAAAAAATGGTAAACAAAGTCAATTTTTGGTTAATTTCACGGAACTTTTAAGGTTTATGACGAACTTAATATTGCATAGAATGTAAATAATTTTAAAGATGCATGAAAAGAGTGTTAAAAGGAAGCATTTTGATGGTATTAAAACAAAAGTAGTGCTTATTTATATTTTCCAAAAAATTTTAGAAAATTGATATTTTTTCGTATTTTTCGAGAAATTCAAGCCCTGGTAGGACTCAAAAGGAGTTGTTGAAACTTGATAATATTTTACATGTGTATTATACTTACACATGCTCAGCTTTTGCCATGTATTACAAAATAAAATTCCAAAATCTTTGTATTTCGCTCCACCCTATTGTATATGACTCCATCTCACATATTTGTTGCAAGTTTTATTGTTACAAAAAATAAGCAAAGAGTAATAGTATGAAGCTTTACATAAAGTATAATGACTTACATCAACATCCTTTATTTCATGTTCTTCACTCAAATTTGGTATTACAATAGTTCCTTTTCCTTCTGTATCACCATTTATTAAGGCACCTATAAATTGTTCCATTAAGTCAAAGCACATATATAGATTTTTATAAACATTTTTTACATATAACTGTTTGAACAGGAATGATTTCTCTTCCATAATCCAAGACAAAAATTATGCAAAAAAAAAAAAGTAAAAAATAAAATCAATAAAAGTATGCAATCAATACTGTATTTACCACCTAAAAAGGTACAACCACTAGTTTCATGTGCAGCTAGCATATTCAAAAGCCCAATTTGCTTTCATGTACGAAGCACTACCATAGAACTAATATTAAAAAAAAGTTTTAACAAATTTGAGTTTATATTTCATGTGTGAAGGAAAAAACAATAAAAAAAACCATTTTTAAAACTTACATTGGCCCATATAAAATCAAAAACAAGTTGAAACTGTCTCAAGGATCGTAATTTGCTCGTCATCTAGAATTTGAGGTTAAGATCACAAGACAAGATGAAGATTTACAAAAATTGTTACGCAAAAACTTATTTTTTAATCCCAGTTTCAGTTATAACTGTGCAGAAGTTCAAAAGCTAGTTTCCTACTAAAATTTTAAAATTACATTTTCATAATCAAGCTCTGGTACAACCTTTAAAATTTAATTGATCCATTGAAACACTAAAATTGTATAATATCAGAGTAGGATCTTAAATTTATCTGAGGTGGGGCTGAGATCATCGACAATAAATAGCAAATTATTACCATTTTTTTTCCTAAAAATGCAACTAAAGATTATCTAAGAATAAACTTACCATTCCACTTCATCTCTAAGGCCCATTCATAAAAAAATATAAGCTTAGCCTTACGATTATTTACTACAGCATCACCATCACATTTCACAACTTCTGTGATTGTGCAGACAGCTAAATTAAATAAAATAAGAAGTAAATAAATAAATAAACCTTATTCAATATGAATCAAACATTCTAAATTCAATGCAATGCTATTTATTGCTAATAATATTAAATGTTTTAATATCATAAAAACCAGTAAACAATAATACGAATAAAGGTAAGAAAGTTTTTAAGCACAAAAGAATAAAAACAGTCTACCTCCCTTGAACAATACAGTGAAAACAAAACAAGGAAACAAGTCCCAGTTTTAGGGCGCTTTTCCACTTGACAATACGACAAAGACGAAAGTCACATGGTAATACTGCAATGATAAGTATTGTGTCTTGTCGTCTATAGCACTGTTTTTCCACTCAAACAATATCGTTTCTCCGAACGGGCCATTTCCCCCCTCATTCCATTTCAAGACAGCACTGTGCTCACACATATATCATTACAGCTCCTTCATTTAACAGACTCTGACTGCTATGTTTACTTTACTTCCGCAGAAAAAAAATGAAAAGACGATATTGAGTGTATGATATTCACAACTTAAAAACATTTCCACCTGGTTCACTAAGAACAAAACGCATACTATCTGTTGGCACCGCAGAGCGATGAATGGCGAATCTATTCTCCAGGGATGAAAACAGCTCAAAGTCAAAAAAGAGGAAAAATTGCGTGGCATAAAATTCGGATAGATTTTTCTTTCCATATTATGCGAAACTAGTCAAGCAAGATTTCCTCTTAATTTGTACCATGAAATTGAAAATAAATATTTTTAAAACCTCTTGATTGTTCATTCACTATTTATTTTTACGTCATTTCCAACAATGTAGAAAAAAAAAGGGGGGAGGGTGCAATTTTTGATGAATTAGATACGTGTATCTCAAGAAATAAATTCTGTAAATGATATTGCAGTCTTTAGTTATTATGGTAAATTTTAAAGATCAAAGTAATTTTCCCAATTTTCGACAAAGATCTTGTATATTTTAACTGAACTGTTTTAATTTCCACCTAATACAATGGAAACTGATATTTTTGGCAACATGCCAAAATAAAGTACATAGTTTGCCAATACTTGCAGATCATCCTTGAGATTTTAATCCTGCTGCATCCTAAAAACATTTCCATTATTTTGGAAGTTGGAAATAACTTCAACCTCTACTACTTAAAATAAATTATTTTAATCTTCATTTTAATAATGAGTATTTTTACTTTTTTTTCTACACTTGAACAAAAAAAAAAAAAAAATATGAAGCGGAAAATCGCGGATACGTGGAAGATTTTCATCCCTGATTCTCCAAGCTCTACCGAAGGGTTGCCATAGAACTTTTTAAAATTTGTTTTCGTACTCTTTAGTACAAAAGCAGGTATTTTGCCCTTTCGTTGTTTCTAAAAAAAATGAAATAAATATGTTTTGTTGTCAATCATCTCTTCGTTGAACAACATTGCTTCATTACAATACATTTCATTCTAGGGCATCAAAATTAAATGTCTTGCCGAATAGATTCGCCATTTATCTCTCTGCGACGTCAACGCTATCAGAATGAAAATCTGACCTTTTCCGTAGCAATTAAGATCGTCTGAGCAGCAATAATGAAACAAAATAGTAAATAGAATAATATTATTTCATTGCTACATGTTTTATTTATCGTCTGAGAATTTAAGGACCTATTTTATTAATGCAGAGATGTCACATTTGAACGCCATTGCTATATGTTGCTCTTTCGAAGAAAGTAAACAGATGAAAGATTATCGTCCCGATTTTAAAGGCGAGACGGATGCCATCCGACACGAATGGGACGACAAACGATATCGTTTGGTCGGAGACAACACAATCGTCCTGGAATCGGGAGATGGAAAAACACATAGCATATTTTAATGCATTTTGCATGGGCCAATGTCAGATGACGACAATCGTCTACGCTTTATCGTCGGTAAGTGGAAAAGCGCCCTTAGAACACAGCAACTCCAGCAAGACAAGTACATTACCAGGTCCAGATAGTTAATAGTAGGGCAACTTATATACAAATTGACCGATTAAAAGGCAGTTGATTGTCGGTCGAGCCGATAAATGATCATGATAATTTTACGCACTATTTTTTCCTTTCAAAATTTTGATTGTAGAAAGTTATTAATTTATTTCTAACGGACCAGTTAATTTTAGTTGTTTTCCTATTTTTCCCAAATAATTTCAAATTTCATCCCGCTTCTTTTAACTAATTTTCATATATTTTTTTATAAGATTACATTAGGTTAACTAGATATGAAAATTAAAAAAGAATGACGAAGAAAGAAAACTTGGGGGAGGCTGTGGTGTACACGCAAATTTAGGAGCACTTATGAGTTAAATTTATTTTTTAACTATTAGTAGCCATTTAATGCAAGACTTATGCTTTGTAAAAATTATAAAGTTGTATAAAAGCACTATGCAAATGGAGAAAAGTATAGACTCATGAAATATGTTGCAATAAGATGTATGTTAGGGTGATGCTTAAAAACGAAAGTTAAAAAATTCAATGGTTTACCCTCCCATTTTGATCTCTCATAGGGATGCACCGAGTAGCATTTTACCGAGTAGCCGAGTACGAGTACTCGGCCTTTCACTACTCGGCCGAGTACCGAGTTGCCGAGTACCAATTGTTTTTTAAAAAATCATTGACATAGAGCGGTACAGGGTTAGAAATCATTCAAAATTTTACTGGTCTTCTCGACCAGTGAGCAGGAATATATGCTGGTTAACAGACAACATCACTGGTCCACCTTAAATCATTAATCACATTTTTTTTCTTTAAAAAAAATGGTGGTCCTTGGATTGTTTTTATGGTGATTCGCGGCGAGTTTTACTGGTCTGGAACCAATGGACCAGTAGTAAATTCGAACCCTGACACATGAACTGATGATTGGAATGGACCTCTATATGATAGTTCTTAGAACAAAAATCCCACTGAATTTAACTTATGCATTGTTTAAAATATTTTATTTATTTTGTCAAAAATTTTAGAAAAAAGTTATTTTTAAAATGAATAAATATTAAGTATCAATTAAGTTGGAATTATATTAATCTATTATTGATTAATTCTAATTCTCTAAACTTGTTCGTCAAAAAAGTTCGTCAACTTTCTGGCAGTGCTTTGATGAAGTCTCAAATGCACAAGAAAATGTCAATAGTGAAAATACCAACACTGAATTCGAATACGAAGAGATGTTAAAGAAAGAGATGGAGTCTTTTTTTTCTGGAGAATTACTAAATAGAACAAATAGTCCTTTTGCTTGGTGGAAAAAAAATAAAAGTTTCCTATCTTATGCAAACTAGCAAAAAAGTTTCCTAGTGCACCTTCAACTAGTGTGTACAGCGAGAGGGTTTTTTCCGAGGCAGGTTATATTTGCAGCAGTCTGAGGAATAAGCTTTCACCAGAAAATGCTGAAAGATTAGTCTGTTGCACCATAATTTAAGATACAACAATTTCAATTATTAAAATATTTTACTGGCATTTTCCCTTTTTTTCATTAAATATTAGACAATCTTTTTCTAACCCTAATAAAAATGACTTAATTTTACTTCTCTGTGTTATCACTATGCCACAAGTTTGAATCTGCAAAACCATGATTTTAAAAATTCGTAATCTAAATTTTTAATGATTAGAAATATATTGGAATATGACTGAAAGTTTCTTTTTAATGAGTTTATTAATATTCATCTTAAGGATCACTTGGACTGTTCTTGACCAAAGGTAAGTTCCCCTACACCAATATGCGATATGAAAAAGTTAATTACATTTGCACATTCTTAGTTAATTTTCATACTTATTTGGTATTATAACTTTTTAAAAACTTATACGTAGAATTCAGTCATATTTTATAAATATATTAATTGCAAATGATTGCATTATATATATATTTGCATATTTCTAATTATTGAAAAACGTGTCTTGAACTATTCAATTTTCTACAACTACTCGGTATCGGCCGAGTACCTGATCCAAATTTGGCCGAATACCGAGTACTCGGCAAATTGGCCGAGTAGGCCGAGTACCGAATATTTACCGAGTACTCGGTGCATCCCTAATCTCTCATATGTAAAATGGAGTTAACTAAAATTTTATTGGATTTCATTAAGTTTTAGGGGTCGCTACCTGGCTTTAAATTTCATAAAAAATGTTAAAAATCAATATAATTTTCATTAGTGAATTTTAATATTATAAAAAACTTTATCTCACTTAACACTTTATTTTTATGCTAAGAAGACTCCAATCTAACCACACAACTCCATTTTGATCTAGACCAACTCCACTCCCCCCCCCCTTCTCCTACCAACTTAAGGAGAATGTCACTGCTTGCCAGTGTAGTGGCTGTCTATGACCAGTGCAGGTGTGCGCAGTTAGTTTAGCCTTCAAAACAGTGTATTTTGCTTATATTATAAAGAATGATTTCTTTTCTGTGTTTTTTTTACAGTGAAGCTAATAAGTTTCGTAAGTAAGATTTTTTTTGCGGGAATAATAAATAATAAACTGTATAATGAATAAATAAATTTGAATAGACTGGAAGGTTATATTACTTGTACCGTAAAATGGGGTGTATAGGAACAGCGAGGTCAATCGGAACAAAACTTTTCGACCGTACAAAGAAATTCTTCATAAATATACTATTGGGTATTTTTCGCCATGAATTTTTTTTTAGAAAGGTAAGATCATAGGAAGTAGGAAAAAATTATATTTGACAATCTGGCAACGCTACTGGCTTCTGCGTGGAATGCTAGAAAACATCACGTTTTCATAGACTTCTAAAACTTCATATGCATTAACAAACCTTCTTATTTGTAAAAACTAAGAGTGGTATGTTTCAATTATAAATGTATCTGAACAACAGAATACCACATTAGAATTTACATTTTTTATAAACTGTGTCTTAAAAATGAAGAATTCTGAAAAATGCCATAGGAAAAAATTTGCGGGGTGAATCGGAACACTTAGTTCTGTTGTTCCAATTCAAACTTATTTGAAGGAAACTGTTTGAAAAATCAAGATTCTAACCCCAATTTTTCTAGTCAAGACAAGGACAAGGATTTATTACTGTTTATCCCTTCTCGTGAGCAACTAGATCTTAGAATGACAAAAAGTTGCAGATTTCAGAAGATTTTTTCTCCAGGAGACTTTTTTTTACTTAAAATACGAGGGGGAAAGTCACATAGACTTTATGTAGCAAAAGTCTAGCGGACAGACAGTGGTGAATACGTGGGAAAATCTTACAGGACAATCTCAGAAATTTCAAGAAACTAAAGAAAAGGCAGAGTTTATCCCAGGAGATGTTATGAAAAAACTTAAGCCAAGTCACAATTGCTAGTTTTAAGGACAAGTACATATTTGTGGATGACATGAGTGACTTCCATTCATGTTAAATCTTTGTATTTCAATTCAAAAGCATTTCTTAAATTTACTTTTCATTTTTCATAAGTTCAAAATTATTTTGAATTTTGACAAATTATAAACGTTTACTGGTATTGAAATTATACTTTTATTTGACAGTAATTATTTGCTCTTATTCTCCCCATCAATAGTACTCACGTTTGTGAGACCTATTACAGGTTAAATGGAAAAAAATAAAAATTTTAACATGTGTTCCGATTGACCCCTATCAGCGGGGTGATTCGGAACACCCATTATTTCCTATATATTTTAAAAATAATTGTTCAAAATGTTTTGCCTTTGCTTTGGAATATCAAAAGTAAAGCAAGACCGAAGTTTTTACCCAAAAAACTAAATTAAAAAAAATCTTTTAACTGCTTTTTTTACAATCAAAGCTAAAAAGTGTTCCGGTTCACCCCATTTTACGGTATTGCCTGTTTTTCATTTAGTCCTAGGAATCTCAGTTTTTGTTTTTCATAATTTGATTACTGTTATTTATGGCAAATTGTAAAGTGCCTGTAGTTTCTACAAGAAAACTGAGAGAAATATAGCCAAATTTCTCAAACATTAAATGAAACCAAACTACATTCTAAACGTGAAACTCTTTCGGTATTTTTTTTATTACAAAGAATAGGAAAAGCAAACAATCCGTGAAGCTGCTCATCCGACTTCCAAAGATGTATTGGAAATTTGGAATAAAGCTATAATCAAAACACAACAGACAATTCATGTTGTATATAAGATTGAAAAGCTTTTTAAAGAATGGCAGAATCTAATGAAAAATAAAGAAAGTAAATCTAAAAGATCAGATGTGAAAATGGTGGAAGTTCTAAAGAAAGAAGGAGCTGATTTTTGCCCGAAAAGAATTAATTTAGACATTGAAAGCACTGGTAATAAAAATCTAGAAGATTTTGTCACTAGTAACACCAAACGATTCTTTTCTGTTTCCGGATTAAGCTCTGATTTCCTCAAGAAAAAAGTTAAAAGACTGGATCAAAGACAAGGAATATATTCAAAGTAAGGAGATAGTAACAAAATTGAAGGTAGTCAATGGTACAGCAGAGAGAAGGGTGCTCTTAATCCAAGAGTACAACAAAATACTGACCCCAGATGAAGACCAGAAGCAGTATATTTTGCTTCTTGTGAAGTCCTTCAGACAAAAGTTCCCGAACTACAAAAAATCAACTTTGCTGTCTTCTTAATGAGTTTGTTATGTATTAATTGTGCATCAAAATCTTTTTAAGGACTCTTAAACAACTAATATAAGCTTATATTAATTCTGCAATGAGTTTTTTTAAAAATCGTGACAGTTAAAGAAATTTTATCAAAATCTGTTTTTTGTCTAATTTTCCGCTTGTTTGTTCACATACCGAAAGTAAATTGTAACACATATATATACAAAATTAGCTTCGGATTACATATATGGACCTTAAAACTTCATTTTAATTTTTATTATGTACAAAAATATAATTTCATAATAAATATAAAAAAAATTAAATAATCATTTCTTGGGAAAATGTTAGATTTTTTCAATCTTTAGTAGCGACTTTTAAATTTTTCTCAAAAATTCTCAAAAAATTAGTTTAAGTTTCTTTTATTAGGTAGAACAAAATGGGAGGGTGACCCAAGAGAAAATAAACAAAAAATATTTTTGGGTCTTTTAAGCATCACCCTAATGTATGTGTGTAATTTATTGAAATTAAAAAAAATAATTTATTAAAAAATGCAGATTAACAGTGAGTTTTTTTTTTTTTAATTTTGTTTCATTGTACAGCTTTTGAATTTGTCCTTTTCTCTCAATATACTTTTAAACAACATGTCATTGTTGTGTTTTTAAAATGTTATTTATTCATTATCTATGAATTTATTATCTTAAACCCTCACGTAAAATAGTAATTTTATTTAAAAAATATTTTTTTCGCCGTTTAGCAAAATTTGGTCAATTTTAAATAAAATGCTCATGATTTTTGCACTCAATTAAAAAAAAAATAATAATGGAATCGAAATATACACAAAAGTATCATGTGAATTTCATGTGTGATTGTTATTTTTCCCCATTTTATTCAGTTTTACGCACTTTCTGACCTATTTGCTGTTTTATTCTGCACTTTCATATTACATATAACAGTAATGTTTGCCATTTATTTACTGTTGATGAATCAAATTAGTGTATTTTCTTAATATACGTACCATACGTATAATAAGTTGTACATATGTTTTAAAAAGTAATACTAAAAATTAAAAAAATAATCTGCCAATTAGTCAGCAAAACGGTCAATTATAAATAACAGAACGCTGCAAAATTAATCTTTTTCGAAAATTTGAAATAAGTCTTGTATATTATTTCTCTAGCGCATTTTAAGTTACCACACTAGATCTTCCATATTCCTTCATCAAACTTGATGATTTATCCTCATTTTAAAGGTTATGAGGAAGCCTACTAACGAAAATTAGGACTTCATGGTCTAAAAGTTGCATTTTTAATCCAAAAAGATATTTTTTGTTTTCTATTACACATTATTTCAATGAATACTATTCGAAAATTAAGTTACAATGGTGCGGTTGGATAGAGAGTTGTGCTTATAATGGGAATGACGTAAGTTCGAACTCGGGCAGAAATATATCGTTCTATATTATTCTTCAGCAGAATTTCATTCCAACTTTCCTTCATCATACATATTATTTTTCAAAGGCATGTTTTATTTTCATTTATTTATTTTATTCATCTATTTTTGTGTGTATGGCATAATTTTATCAATATTTCATCAAACTTCAACAGTAAAGCATCATTTTAAAGATTTTTTATCGCTTTCAGCAAGAAATGAAAGAACAAATTACATTTTTGCCGCTATTCAAAAACTTATTTAAAAAATGATTTTGCATTCCTTCTGTCACGTGCGAATGTTAGGCACACACAGGTCAGCTTGTAATATAATCATGAAACATCAAAAAGAAACATTTTTTAAATAACTGTGTTTGAGATTTCAATCTTTTTACACTTTGCTAAGTTAGTATTTCAGACATTCTAAACAATGAAAGTTATTTTGAGATCTACAAATGGAGAGTAATTAATTTTGGTATTTATTTCGATAATTTATTTATTTTTTGTTATTCAAACTATTACTTAAAACACATGTTTTTGCATCCCTTCTGTCAAGTGCAAATGCTTGGCATGCTCCAGCTAGTATTATTAGGAGTGCTGCTTTTAAAGATGACCTCCATCTTTCTAAATCACCTGGAGATTTTTTGTGAAATTAGAATTGATTTTTGTGTATTTAGTGTGATCTTTTGTAAAAAAGATTGTCTAAAACGATTTATCTGACAACAGGCCCGTCATTGGAGGAGGGAGAGGGGGAAATTGCCTCTCTCCCTCCGGCTTTAGAAAATCAATGTGTTTACATGAAAGAGGGTTCAGTTTTTGTTTTCTTTTGGGATAATATACATGGGGTCACGCCTTTTGCCCCCCCCCCCCCCCGGTAAAGTTCAAATGACGGGCCTGCCTGGCAAAGGTTTTTTTTTTCCATTTAAATATGCAGAAAATATCTTGTTCTTGGTGATACATATTGATTATTCAGCAATCAATAACTTTTTATTGGTTTAAAAAGATTAAAAAGGATAAAAAATGTCAAATTTTACTCATCTCCGGAAGAAAAAATGGTTTTATATCGCATTAATGCAATTTTTTCAAGAAAAAAATAAACCATTTGGGAGTACGGAATATTGATGCAAATTGGTTATATGATGCTACTAAATTTCATAAAGATAAAAAAATGGTTATGAGACGAAAATTTCAGAAGATTTATTGATTTTTCAGAAATGATATTGTAGTCAGATTTCTGAAACAAATTTCCAACGGCAAAAAATAAAACAAAAAAGGTTTATATTTACATAATTTGACACAAAAAGTTAACCCCAAGAGAACTCTGCTGATTATTAACAATTGAATTAAAAATCAGCAGAAAGCGCATGTGAATGACCTCATCATTTGACAAAAACCAGTTGCAAATTGATAGAGCCTGAGAAATGGCTCATTTCTCCTCTTGATAAACAGTTGCTCTATTGAAAGAGCAATAGGCAAAGATTGTGGTTCGAGGTAGAAAAGCTTGAAATATTAATAATTTTTAGATCGCTATAGCCAATTGCATAGTGTTTATGGATCTTTACAAGCGTTTGAAATTATTTCAATGACATATGGTTTAAGTTTGTTTGCACCACTTTTAGGGTTCACTACAACAAGGGGATTTTCATGCCCCAGGTTTGATATAGCAGGTGTATTATGGTTTCGAAAAAAATATTCAAAAAAAAAAAAAAAAAAAAAATTAGTATAAGTGGAAAAAAGGGTATAGAATTGTTTTTTTTTTTTAAGTAATCATAATCAACCCTGCTAGTAAGCATAGTAACTTTTACACAAAATCTAAACATATAATAAAAAACAAACTTACCAAAATCAGTTTCAACTTTTATATTACTAAAAAGTTCTTTAAGTTTTTCTTTTGACCAATTAGCAGCATTTTTCTCAGTCCTAAATTTAAATATTGAAAAAGGAAAATTAACATAGTAATACTCAAGCAAAATAAGTTTAAACTAAGAAATATATTTAAAAAAAAATTAATGAAATCTTGTACTGATCTTGTACTGTAAGTCAAATCTTCTTTTTTCTTTGTTTTTTTTTTTTTTTTTTTTTTTTTTGAATTTTTTTTGAATATGACAATTTAAAATACAAATAGCTGTCATATAATATAATGAATAACGCACTAAATTGAAAGTCAAATATCCATTTACTGCTTCTTGAATATTAGGCGACACAAAGTAAAATTCATACTCTAGTCTAAAATACCCTCATCAAGTTCCCTGTTGACCCTCAGTGACCGGAAAAATAAGACCACGAAGTGTACACACTTAACTAGATTTGTCGTTAACACAAGCAATTTTCTCATCTTGATGTGCACTTTATGAGCCTCCAAAACATTTGCCCATAGGTCTGTCACTTGTTTGTAAAAATACATAGTCTTTTTTAAAATACCTTCGTCAAGTTCACTGTTGACCTTCAGTACACAGAGATATAAGATCACGAAGTGTGCACAACTAACTAGATTTGTCTTTAACACCTGCAATTTTCTCATCTTGAGGAGTACTTTATGCGCCTCCAGGACATTTGCCCATAGGTTTGTCACTTGTTTATGAAAATACATACTCTTGTTTAAAATACGCATCAAGTTCCCGGTTGACCCTCATCATTCAGAGATATAAGGTCCTGAAGTTTTTCGTTTCTATGCGCTATCACTTTTTCGTTTCTATGCGTGCAAAAAGCGCCATTTTTCGTCCCCACTGAGGATTAGCCTTGCAACTAATGATTGATTTTAGCAATATACATATAGTACTAACTAGGTTTCATGCGAAAATTGTAGCTAACCCCCAATGAAGGAAGCTAGGGGGCCTCAAACATGCCAATTTTTCACTATCTTTGGTGAAGTTTGGCCACCCCTGACAGGATCCCTCGATGGTCAGCTGTAAAATTTAAAATATATTTCGATTTGGACACTAAACGTGATGGTAATCACAAAAAATACTTTGATTCATGCTCAGCGAACTGAGATAATCGAATTTCTAAAAAGGTCAATTTTAGAAAAGCACAAGAAAAAATACGTGTCTTTTGAAATCTTTAGAAGAATCCATCATAAAAATTTTAAGCAAATCAAAAATAGCATGTATCTGACCTGCCTGACTCATAAAAACTGCCTCTTAATTGCTTCGTTTTAAAATTCAAAAGTTCCTCCATTTGTTTGTCCACCCCTTAACACCTCAACTGAATTGTGGGGCTCGTAGTGGCAATCACTGAGCTTCCTTTTACTCCCGACTTTAATTTTTCTCAAGCAAAGGTTCTAAAGTCGAATAAAATGACCCACTATGTCCAAAAAAATTTTTGATATATGGAGATTTTTTAATAAACGGAAAGCTTTTCTAGATAACTTTCCGTTTATCAAAAAATCTCCATATATCAAAAATATTTTTTGAACATGGGGATTTGTTAAATGTTTGATAGATAGAAAATTTTGATATGTAGAAGTTCGATACATGGAGGTTCGACCGTATTAGGATTTACTACATAACATTTTCAAAAGAATTTTTTTTAAATATTTGCAGTTCTGTAGATCAACGTTTCCCAACCTACAGTATATGGTGTGGGGGGAATCAAGAATAACCACATAAAATAAAATGAATAAGGTAATGCAAAAAATATTATATGCAAACATTTTCGTCTATAATTCAAAAACAAATTTTTGTTAAAAAATATTATACAGAAAATTCCCCTTAAATTGAGTTCCTTAAGTTGGTAAAAAATATTTGATTGTGATAAGAAAAAGAATTATTTTTATAATCTTGCATTTTTATTCAAACCATTTATTAGTAAGCAAAATATGAGTGTGTTAGTGACTGTATAATTTTTACTGAGTTTATACACCCTTGTGAAAATTAATTGAAACTAAGTACTTCGTTAATTTGAAGATTATTCCTAGTATTCTTCACCAATTAAACTAAAATTAGTAAAACTACGGATGAGATTAATAAATCCTTAAAATATCATCAATTTCCACAAATCAGAGGGTTTCTAATAGCGCATGTGCATAATTTTCTATAAATGAAAAGTGAAGGCAATGATCACGTCGGTTGAAATTTCACGGTCATTAGCGATGGATGCAACATCGTGAAATTGTACAAAGATTGTTACTCTTTCCGAACATACACCAAAGACTTATAGAGAGATTTTGAAGACAGTTGGTGTTGGTATTGCATCTGGGAATTGTGTTATAAAGCAAAATAAAGAAGCAGGATCCATATTTCCAAAGTGAAGAGAAAAATATGGCTGAAAATTGAAAACAACACCAATAAATGTCTTTTATGCTTATGAAGGGTAAAAAAATCCTCAAAAGACTAGTTCAGCACGTAATGGAAATTGAAAAAGAGGCATGGAATAAATATTTGCTTATCTACTGTTCGGAGGCACCTTATTGCAGCCGGTTGGCCTGCCTATCGGCTTATAAAGAAACAGCTTCTGACCCAACCAATGAAGAAAAAGTGTTACTTGTGGGAGTTATAAGAATTGAGCTGTTGAAATTTGTAGGAAAGGACTTTTAATGAAAAACTGCATTCCATTATCCAAATCCAACGAACTCAACATGTACGGAGATCTCCAGGATAAAAGAATTCGGGATTGCCCCATGAACCAATTTTTAAAACACAATCAAAAGATGTTTTGGGGTTGCTTTGGTAACAATAGGGTTGGTTCTTTGCAGCCTGCTAAGGGTATGGTGCTTTCTGAGAAATTTGTCACTATTCTAAATAAATAAAAATACTGTCTTTGTTGAAAAAATGATACCCAGGTGGAACAGGGATTTTCCAACAGGATTTAGCACCATGCTATACATCCTAAATGACCAAGATATTCATGTCTGAGAACCAAATTGAGACCTCAAAATGGTCTCTGGGAACTTTCCTGATATCAATGCAATCGAGAATTTTTGGCTACATGCTAAAATCGCTTATTTCAAAAGAGCTATTCAACTATGGAGAAGCTAATCACTGAGCTAATTCTAGTCTAATATTACAAATAAGTGTAAAAAATAGGTGGATTTCATGCCGAATCGTGTTCAAATATTAGTAAAGAGTTTTGGAGATTATATTATTTTATAAAAGGGTTAATCCATATCAAATCACCTAATATGAATAAAATTTGTTGCTCAACATTTTTAATTTTCTTGATTCTTTTATCATGGATTACCTATAGGTAGACATGAACAAAATTGCAATTGAAACAAATTTACATGCAATATTTTTTATTTGGCAGCCATTTCAAAGTAGCGATTTGGCAAATTTGATAGAAAAACAGGGTTTGTGAAAAATTTTATTGCCAAGTCATTTTTAAAGATATCTAAATAATTTAAAAACCAGTGTGTTCAGCATAAAATTACCTTAAAATGAACTTTCTTTAAATTTCCCTATCATGTGGGAAAGTTGATCAAAATCTTTCTCTAAAAATTAGGAAAAAACATAGAAATTGGTAATTTTTAAGACCATAAATTTTTATGAAGGGAGAGAGACTCAGCAATATTGTTTCATTTCTGTGTTTGGTACTCATAATACTACCAGCAGCATAAGTTTTAGTCTTTAGAACATACTCCTTTTTTTTCTACGGGTCTTCAAAAATGGCGGAAAAAGCAAAAATGCCAATTTTCGTAGGTCAGTATCTGAAAAGGGACTGAATGAAAAAAAATGAAAATTATATAAAATGTTCTTTATCTTAATAAGAATATCTCACAAAAAAATTATGACTGAGACTCAACTGCGTTTTGAGTTATAGAGCTGCAAATTTCAACAAATATGCTACCTTTTTTATACACTCGTGCAATGTTAAATTAGCAATTAAGGCTTAAAATTATCTTAACTAGCAAAGTTAAATAATGCTAAAATCTATAAGTTAACAATGCACTTTATATTACATCTTTTTTTTAAAAAATCATCGACAGTAGTACTAGTACTACCGTAAAATGAACTACAATGCTACAAACTATTACACACATTAATGTTTTTTAAATATACTTTTGTGTTCAACTCTTGACTACTTGCCAGCTGTAATTTTGTTTAAAATGTTGAACAAACGGGATATTTCATTGCACAATTTATCAGTCGTGTTGTGTGTACAAATGAAGTAACTTTACATACTATTTTCTTTGCTGGTACTCACGCACTATCATTTTTTGACTGTTGAAAGGCAGTTTTTGGTCCAGAAGAATGAAAGAAATGCACCAAAATATCATTCTTAGCTTCACTTTTTTCTTCAACTTTTCCCATCCACCATTTCTCATCGTATATACAGGCAATAAAGTCATTATTTGGGAATGACGACACATAGGTAAATAGTATTGAAGTCTGATGATCATCAAAGCTCAAGCCTGTGGAAGTAACAAAGCACCTGATTTGATTGTTATTTAAGGGAACATATATGTGATAGCCTTGTATCTTTCACTGTTAAACAATATTCAAATCTTTCAGTCAGTGGGTTTTCCATTCGCTCAATTACAGCCATAGGCGGATTTAGGCTGTGAATTCTGGGGGTGAAACAAACCGGGTCCCCGCCCCTGGAATTCCCTGAACAATTAATCAAAACAAAAATTAAGGTAGTAACTTTCAGAAGGGGGTCCGTGGAGGTCTGGACTTTGAGAACCTCTGAAATACATAATATGCTGGATTTTTTGGGGGTTTCTTTCACGTGAATTAAATTGAATTGTAGCTATGAAAAACTTTAATTTATTTTACAACCTGTTTCTAGATTAAATACAGTTAATTAATTTTTTCAAAATGTTGGGGGTGCAGCGCACAGCCTGGCACCCCCGTAAATCCGCCTATGATTACAGCTGAAGAAACATACATATATGTTGTTTAACAGTGAAAGGTACAAGAGGTTATCACAGATATGTTCCCTTAAATAACAATCAAATCAGGTGCTTTGTTACTTCCACAATCTTGAGCTTTGATGATCATCAGACTTCAATACTACCGTATATACTCGCATATAGGTCGATCTCGCGTATAAGTCGACCCCCCTACTTTTTTAAGGAATATCGGGAAAAAATAGAAAACCCGCGTATAAGTCGAGACCGCATTTTCTGAAATGATCGGGAACCTTTTGCCGCGATTTTTAAATATAAATGTTTTGAAAATAAGGAAATTGAAATGCACTGGAACATTCTTGTGTTAAAAAGAGTGCGATTGTCATTCCTTTTCACCAAAAGGGTTCATTTTTGCGATCTCGATTTTTGTAAAACGGGACCGATCCGAGAACGTTTTACCACGATTTTTAAATATATAAGCGTTTTAAAAAGAAGGAAAATGGAATGCAGTGAGCATTCTTGAGTTAAAAATAACCCGATTGTTATTTTTTTTCCCAAAAAGAGTTCATTTTTGCGTTCTCGATTTTTGTAAAGGGTTCGATTTTACGATCGCGGTTTTTGTAAGGGTTCGATTTTGCAGCGACAATTTTTGCTATTTGTTGCTTTTATTTTGCATTATTATTATCAATAAAATTTTACGATGTAGCTGTATTATATTCTGTTTCTAAAGAATAAACACCATCAATCGGAAAATTCGCGAATTCGGCAATTCCCGCACTTTTCACGACGTCGGTCGTTTATTGTAAATATTTATTCTTTATTTCACCATCAAACTAATGTATGAGTATTTACTTCTTTAACGTCCGTTTAAAATAGTTGGACTGAATCTGAAAAATCTTCTCGTTTTTGAGTGTTTTTTTCCAAAAGATGATCGGGAAAAATTTTCGGAAATTCTGCCCCGCATATAAGTCGACCCCCTAACTTTCAACTTCATTTTTTCGGACTAAATTTTTCGACTTATACGCGAGTATGTACGGTATTTACCAATGTGTCGTCGTCGTCATTCCCAAATAATGACTTTGTTGCCTGTATATTGTATATACAATGAGAAATGGTGGATGGGAAAAGTTGAAGAAAAAAGTGAAGCTATCAATGATATCTTGGTGCATTTCTTTCATTCTTCTGGACCAAAAACTGCCTTTCAACTGTCAAAAAATTATACTGATCAGCAAGAAAACAATATGTAAAGTTACTTCATTTGAACTCACAACGATTTCGGGAAGAACACACAACACAACTGATAAACTGTGTAATAAAATATCACGTTTGTTCAACATTTTAACCAAAATTACAGCTGGCAAGTAGTTAAGAGTTGAACACAAAAGTATATTTAAAAAACATTAATGTGTGTAATAGTTTACAGCATTGTAGTGCATAAAACATATGGGTAAGTACAAGAATGGCAGTTCATTTTACGGTAGTACTAGTACTACTGTCGATTATTTTTTAAAAAAAGATGTAATTAAAAGTGCATTGTTAACTTATAGATTTCAGCAGTATTTAACTTTGTCAGTTAAGATAATTTTAAGCCTTAGTTGCTAATTTAACATTGCACGAGTGTATAAAAAAGGTAGCATTTTTGTTGAAATTCGCAGCTCTATAACTCAAAATGCAGTTGAGTTTCAGTCATAATTGTGTGTGAGATATTCTTATTAGTATAAAGAACATTTTATATAATTTTCATTTTTTTTCATTCAGTCCCTTTTCAGATATTGACCTACGAAAATTGTCATTTTCGCGTTTTCCACCATTTTTGAAGACCCGTAGAAAAAAAGGAATTCATACTAAAGACTAAAACTTATGCTGCTGGTAGTATTACGAGTACCCAAACACAGAAATAAAATAACATTGCTGAGTCTCTCTCCCTTCATAAAAATTCATGGTCTTAAAAATTACCAATTTCTACGTTTTTTCCTGAGAAAGATTTTGACCAACTTTCTTACATGATAGGGAAATTCAAAGAAGGTGTATCTAAAGGTAATTTTATGCTGAACACAGTGGTTTTTAAATTATTTTGATAACTTTAAAAACGACTTGGCAGTAAAAATTTTCGCAAACCCCGTTTTTCTATCAAAATTGCCAAATCACCATTTTGAAATGGCTGCCAAATAAAAAATATAGCATGTAAATTTTTTTCAATTGCAGTTTTGTTCATGTCTACCCATAGGTAATCCATGATAAACGAATCAGGAAAATTAAAAATGTTGAGCAACACTGACTGGGTGATTTGAAATGGATTGACCAAAAAACCTTTAGTTTTATATAAATTTAAATAAAGTAGTATTTCTTCTAAGTTTTCTCCTGCTTTAGAGCTTGTTTCAATTAATCTAGTATGAAGTTTAAGACTGTGTTAATAAAACGTGTCTAATTATTTGATGTGAATACTAGACACTCTATAAAATCTACAACGCGAAGAAAAAATAACACTCACAATAAGAAATTTTACAAAATACAATTACTTTTATGAAGGGCTACAGATGTATAATGAAGTGAAACGAGGGTCGAAAAAGGTTGGGAAACGCTGGTGTAGCTCATTCAGCAAAGTTTTTTTTTTTCTAGTACAAAGCATAAATCATGATGCAAAAAAAAAAAAAAAAAAAAACTTTCAGTATATTTAGTTGACAAGTTTCTTTCTCTATTTCAAAAATGGAAAAAAAAAATCATATTTTTAAAATAAGTGCTCCTTACAGAATAAGTCTGGTTCTGAAAAGCACTTTCTAACACTTTGGGATGGGTAAAGGAATTTTGTTCTCACCACTTTAGGACTATTTTATTTTTTCTAATAATGGTTCTAAAAGATAACGGTCAAATTATCTTAATTCATTTTGGGTTGAGGTTTCTGCCGAGGCTTTAGCCTACGGTTTAAAATATCACAGCAAAGGCAATTTTGCGTTTGAAAGAGTGGTACTATTATGCTAGAATTTTTTTGCTCAGCCTATTCTGCTATTTTTACATTGGTATCCCCCCCCCCCGACTATGAATTATTATTTTATTGCTATGTCCTTCATTTGAATTTTGCTCAAGAAGAACATAATGCAAAATAACTAGCTAAATTATGAAAAGCAAGGCAGCTTTGCTTTTTTCCTTCAATACACAGTAAAAACTCATTTACCTAACATTCAAAACTGAAAAATTTCGTCAGAGTTTGTTGATTTTTTAACTCGACAAAAACAGTGTATTTCCTTTGACCACTAAATTGCTATGAGTTATAGACAAGTATCGTACATACTTTTGTACAAGTCGACCCCCCGCCCCCACACTTTTAGGAGGAAAATCGGATGAAAATAAAATCGAAAATTTGAGTATAAGTCAATTTCTCACTTTAAAACATTTTTAAAAAATCGGGCCTGTTTCACTGCAATTTTCAAAAAGAAGGGACCATGGCTCAGGAAATTAAATGCAGTGACCAAACATTCTTAACTTAAAAATCGAGCGGTTTTTATTCTTTTTCACAAAAAGTGTTTATTTCTGCAATCATGATTTTTGCAAAGGGCTCGCTTTTGCGGATATGGTTTTTGTTGTCTGTCACTTTTTTTTTGAATTAATATCAATAAAATTTTGCTCTGTAACCATATTATATTCTTTTTTAAGAAATGAACATTAATTCATAACCACTGTCAGAAAATTCGGGAGCATGGCAATTCCTGCAATTTTCGCATCATCAGTCTTTTAAGTCTTTATCACATTCAAACCATGCAAAAATTACAGCAGAATGTGTGAGTATTTACTTCTCTAGCATTTGTTGAAAAGAGTTGGACTAAAATCAGGAAAATATATGCACGTTTTTGAGGTTTTGTTCAAGAATTTTTTTAGAAATTCCGCCTCCACATATAAGTTGACCCTCTAACGTTCAGCTTCATTTTTAGACCTATACAGTAGTTAGAGTATGTACAGTATTTGCATTATTTATGTAAGAAACTTACATATGTCTGAAATTTTGGATAAATTCATACTTTTTTGAAAATCAGCAAAAAATTGATATTTTTAAGAAATTGAAGGGAAAATCGGACAAATATCGTTCTTGGCTTAAAATTCTGGATACTCTATTTTAAAACATCTTTCATTAGCTAAGGCAAAAAAAAAAAAAATGAGCCGAAATTTACTGGCATTCAACTATCGGGAAAATTTGCACATCCAGAATTCAGTGTTTCCCAATCATTCCGGATAGTTCAGCTTTTACTGTAATAAGAAGTGAAAACAATGCAAAATCCGAGAGAGGAAGCAAGCATGGCAGTGACTAAATCTTATTATAATTCATAGCCAACATATATAAAATGCTACTGAAGTCTAAATGTATTGTCTTAATAGGCATTATGTCCTCCCAATAAATGCATTATTAGCATTTTCTTCTTTAAACTTGTGTTCTTTCAATTTAAATTACAATATAAGTTTTTCACTTCAAAATTGAAAAAAAAAAAACATGCTAACTGAATTTATTTTTATAAGATGCTATAGCTGAATTTGGAATTTAGCTTTCAATAGTAGATGAAACAGAGTAGATTAGAAAGTTACGTTAACATATTCACCATTTATTAACCTTTGACATTTTAGCATCTAGCTGAAACCTTTTTTTTTTTTTTTTTTTTTTGCTAAAGATCTTTTAAGCTATGCTTACTTCCACCACCCCCTTCCCCATTTATTTGTACACCTGAATTTGTCTAAACTGTTTCACTTTTTTAAAAAGTCAGAAAGCTAAAATAGAAAAGGTGGGCAAGAGCTCAGTCTCCATGATTTCCAACACTAATTAAGCCTTGCATATTTGCATGTTCAAAACTGAAAGTGCTACAGAAGAGCAACAGGACATTGCAGAACGCAGTTTTTCTACAAAGAATAACTAAACAGACAGGGCACACTGATATTCTCAGGAGAAAATGCCTTCTTTCAGAAAAATCCAGGGAGAAACTTGGTAGATATTCCACTGAAAATAACTTTTCCCGCCATATCTCAAATTTCTTTTATGCATTCATCCTGCAAAACTTTTATTAAACTACAAGGTATATTACAAAATATTCTGCTATTATGAGGGCTTTGAAAACAAAAACACATCTTCCTAAAGCTTAAATACTTTAATTGTTTTGTGTCCTTTCTACTGTCTCAACTTTATGTCAAGAACGAAATGGTACATTAAATTTAAAATCGATTTCACATTTCAATTAAAATTCTATGATCTGATGATAAGAAAGAATCTAGGAAATGTATAGTTCTGTGAAAATTACGACTGTGTGCCATATCAGTTTCACAAAGAAGTTCCCAAATATAAAGCAGTGAGTAACTGCCCTTAAGCAAGGGCTAAGGCAGGAACATGCAATACACCGCTAACTCGGCTATTTCCATCCATGGACTGCACTTTTGTGCTTATTATGCACTCATCAGCATGGAATACAAAACTAGCCGAATTGGAGGCAAAAATCCTCTTATAAAGCAAAGAGAACCAAAAAAAAACTGGAAGCTAATGTGAAATTAGAGCACCAGCGAGCGACCGCACTTGGTACGGTACAACTTGGTACGGTACAACGGTACTGCACTTTTGTGCTTATTATGCACTCATCAGCATGGAATACAAAACTAGCCGAATTGGAGGCAAAAATCCTCTTATAAAGCAAATAGAACCAAAAAAAAACTGGAAGCTAATGTGAAATTAGAGCACTAGCGAGCGACCGCACTTGGTACGGTACAACTCGTAAAAAAAATTAAGCTTGATTTTTGAGATTGCAATTTTTAAAAAGATTTCGTGAGAGCGATTATGATTTTCTTTACTGTGGCCTTTCTTTTGAAATAATCAAGTAAAAATTTGCTTTCTTTCTATTTATATGTAATTTTTTTGAAGCCTTCACCAGTTTTGGTTTTGACAAAAATAACATTTAACATATCATTTCGTACACCATTTTTGTCAAAACCAAAACTTCACAAAATGCTTGATGGACTGCCTCTGAAGGAGACATTAAATCTGCTGCATTCATTCTGGAAAAGTTGAAGATGAAGATTTTTAGTGACATTTTATGATCTTAATTTTCCTTCAGCCATAGTTTTGGTTTTGACGAAAATGGTCCACGGAATACGTAAGATACATTCTTTTCATGTTTTTTTATTTACAAAAAATTAACTGTATTTGCATGCTTAAAATAGAAAGTGCTAAAGAAGAGAGCACAACATTGTAGAACAAATAGCTTTATGACAACAGACGGAGAACAATTACAAATATCCTCAAGAAAAAAAAAACGACTGTTCAGACATTAATAAGGAGAAATTCCAAACCTGATTGGGATATTCTATCAGAATAAAGTCTGCCTAAGAAACCTTATATGGGGGAGGCTAAGGGTACCACGGTAATCGGGCTTAGATGAGATTGCAATTGGATAAAACAGAGGGATAATGCATCAATACCATCAACAATTTTAAGGAGCAAACTAGAGATTGGGGAATCTGAGCGTCAAAATGAAGTATTTAGCATGCAAAATTTGCCTTAGAACAACACTTAATGTTCTGAGAGATCGTAGGATATCAAGACAATCAAAAACTACACAAATGAAAGATTTTTTCAACATAGAAACTTCATATGAGTTCTACTCCAGAACGTTTTATACTTTTCTTCATGAATTAGGTCCGATCATATACTAAACAACTTATTTCCGAGATTTCAATAAAATCGAAACTATCTTCAGTTTTGCAAGCAATTCACTTTAATTATAGATACATATGACGTTCGGTCTCATTTTTTGTACTGAAAACGTTGATGTCAACATTTGCGCATCAAAGCACAACTGTCAGTTGAAATGTTTCAATGTATAATGCAGATTTACTGTATCAGAACATCATGTTCTGCGATCAAAAATTCAGCGATCTTTGTTCTTACAAATTTATAGCTCACAACTTCGATTTTTGAATTCGAATATAAACAAATCGATAGTGAATACCATATGAAAACATATTATGTAACTTATATATAATAATATATCTTACCAATGCCAATTATTCACATTTTTAGCATCAGGGCGCTCTTCGACTAACCACCGTGGATCGCCTTCACCCCATTTAGCCATGATTCATAAATTGCGTAAAACGAATACTGATACAATTAAAACTGATATTCAGATTAAATCTGGTGTACGAGAAGATGGTATAAAACGGAACAGACTAGCTGATACACTTGTCACCATACGCACTATACGACGAGTGATACAAAATCACTTGCAAAGCATGCTATAGAATTTTCTAGATAGCAACCATGAAGAGGTGCGGGTTGCTAGCCCCAGCTTCGTGATTGCTTTTTAATCGAGGTTAATAAAAATATTTACAGCTAATAAAACTTAAAGTTCCATTTCTGTTAACTAAAAAATTGACGTTCTCAAAACTTTGTTGCCTCATTTACTTAAATAATACAGTGCTCATTTCGTATTTTATTTTTTTAAAGAAACACCAGTTAATTGTCTCTTAATTTCACTGTAACCTACGAAATATACCAAACATGACAGTTTGTGAATTGTTTATATTCCAGCGCATTTACATTTGTATTTAGTTTTTTGTGCCTATGCAACATGGTTATTTGATATATTGATGATTTATAAAGCTTAAATCGCAAAAAAAGATGACTATTTCTTGTGAAATTAACGAAATATTTGGTATACCTTTAAATCATGTGAAGAAGCGCTCAAATGAAGAAGCGTTATGCTTGGTTAGTTAACACCCCCTTTGTGTTTTTTTAATTACAACATCAAAGTTTTGTCTTGTATTTTCTTCTAAGTGAGTTTTTTCTACTCTGCCTGAGCTAAGAAAATTTTAAGAACAGAAAGAGCCTTTGAATTATGTTGCTTAAAAATGAAATTGCAAGTGAAAGTGATTCTCACAATAAGCAAAGGACGAATATTTTCCCCTGAAACCTATAGATATTTTTCAATCATTCAAAAAGTTTTCGTGCTGCAATATTGTTTTATCTCAAAAATCTTTCTGCATTCAATAGTCACTTCAATCCCATTCTTTCAAAATAAATTTCGAGTCATCTTTGAAAAACCTTTGAGTTAAAAGAAGTAAACTTCGAGATTTGGAGGCTCATTAGCATGATATTAAAGGCAAAAAGAACGCGTAATGATTAAAATTTCGAGTTATGTTAATATTTGAGTAATCAGACTTTGAGTTATTGCGAATTGAATAAATAACGAGGACTACGAGCAATATTTCGAAGCCTTAATTAGAAATGATAAAAACTATGATGACAGTCACAAAAAGGTACCGGGTCAGTAACCCCATAGTTAAATCAAAAGTCCACTAGCCTTCTGGCCAGTTCCACGAATGATTATTTACAGTTTTTCTGCAGAGACATCTATACTAATAATACAAAGCTGAAAATTTTGTTTGAGCCCGCTAATTTCAGGAACTACTGTTTCGAATTGAAAAATTCTTTTTGTGTTGAATAGGATCTGGTGTGTGAAAGTGATCATACTTCGTAAGAATGGCTGTAGCTTACAAAGAAATGTTCGAATGAGTGTTTATTTTCTCAATGGAGAGTTAAAGGAGTTACATTCTGAGTTCAAAATTTTACTAAGTACTGGCAATTTTTATTTCATGAAAGAAATCTTTTTTTATGTTTACCTAACATTTTAAAATATGGGCACCTTTTATTAACTTCACTCTTCACTGGAAAATTTTGTTTATTAGAATTACTTATAAACAAATTCTAAAATAGGGTGACAAATGCAGCCTGCCGTGAAGCGATGTGCGGCCCTCAAGTACATTTAATTTCTAGTGTTGAAAAATGAAAAATAAGAATTTTTGAAAAGAAAAAAAGTTTTTTTCAACTAGTTTTTTAAACTAGAGTAGAGTAAGTAAGTAAAAAAAAGGTTTCCTAACACGATTTTAAATTGCACACATCAAGTAAAAACGCTCCAAACTTCGTTTGAAGAAAGATTTCACAACATAGTTGAGAAAAAGAGTTCCAAATATACTTGCGTTTAAGTCAGAAATTTAGTCCAAAAAGGAAGTTGAAAGTTAGGGGATCAACTTCTATGCGGGCAGAATTTCCCAAAATTTTTCCCGAACAACTCTTGGAAAAAAAACACTCAAAAATGAGAAGATTTTTCCAATTAAGTCCAACTATTTTAAATAAACGCTAAAGAAGTAAATATTCATACATTTCTGTAATTTTGAACGGTGAAAGGAATAACAATCGTGCTGGTTTTAACACAAAAATGCTCACTGCATTTTATTTTCCTTCTTTTTGAAACGTTTATATTCGAAAATCGAGGCAAAACATTCCCAGTTGTTTCAGAAACGTTCCAGTTCCCAGTTGTTTGCGGGGTTGACTTATACGCGAGATCGACCTATACGCAAGTACATACAGTAGACCTGAAACTTTCAATTCTCAATTGCAAACTAGTTGACAGCAGATCTGTAGCTTTTTGGCATTGATTCAGTAAACTGACTGTAAGAGTAACAACCATGACGAAAAAATTTGAAAAAAGAAAAAAACGTCGTTTTGAAAAATGTATTTTTTAACATTCTATTGCTCAAAGCCTATGCTTCCAACTTGAATGCCTAAAATTTTACTTATTTAACTTTTATGTGTTCAATGAATTGCAATTTTGGCATATTTTTATGTGTTTTCTTTGCCACGTGTAAAGCGTAATTTTACCGTTTATCTAATTTTTCAGCAATCTTTTAGCATCGACTTTCAGGTGTCGTTAGTTTTTCTTGTTTTCACAGAAGTGCTCTATACAAATGATTTTGAATCAGAATACAAACGTATTTTTTAAAATACATACGAACTTTTTTTAAACTCCATTTTTTAATTTTTACGTTCACCATGTAGCAAATGGATATTTTTCGATCTATAAAATGTAAAAATTAAATTATTCAGAGTCTTTGTGAAGGAAGCTCTTGAAAGAGTAGTGGTACTATCAATATATAGTAGTTAATCTTTCAAGAGATTATTACTTAAATAGTACTAAAACAGTATCTTACACTCTTAAATATGCACAACTCAGTATTACCAGTTAAACTTGTGTGAAATATTCATGTAAAATTTTTAAATAATTTAAGCACATTTGAAAACCATTTTTGTTTTGCCTTCAGGATATCTCCGACGGTCTTTTGACTAACTTTATCCCCAGAACATCTGAGAAATGCTTAGCAATAAATTGCAGGCTTACAGCTTGATTTTTATCCTTAAACTCGCAAATTCAAAATTTTTTTTTGCATGCTTAGGATAGTTTTCGACATTTTTTCAGAAACTGGACCCTATAATATGCAGAGCGGATATCTATACCAGTCATTGATTAAAATCTGAATAAATAACAGTTACAGGTTAAGGCTTCCCCACCCCTGACTAGACCTGAGAAGGCGTGAAGAATTAATGCTTTTACGGCTGGGGCGGTAGGGAGTTAAAAAGGATGGAAATAAGGTAAAAGAGCGGTAAAGAAATCCTGGAAGCGTTGGGAACAATGCTTCTTGGGGGACTAAGCTTGGCCGATACCGTCTCAGTCAAGGAGGTATGTGCTCGGCTGGGGGTCGATTAAAGGGTCAATTGCTGTCAGAAAGTAGTACAGTTGAATTCTGAAAGAAAACGATAAGAGGTCTAATTACTAATCTAGGTACAATTGAAAGAGACATTAGAGACCAGGTGCAAGTGACATGGGACATGGTCGATCGCTCCAGTTAATCTCCCACCTTGAGTCCCACTTTGAGTTGTTTGACATTCTTTGAAGATGGCAGTTTAAACAGGTATTCTATCATGCTGAAAAGGCAGTTTCCACATGAAATCGTTGGCGGAAATTGAGGTAGCAGTTTTATGAGGAAATTTGCATTGCATTATTAAAAGGAACATTTTTTTAAAATATTTTTCTTGACAAAGTGCGAGGTTGGCGGTTTAATGAGGGAATTTGCATTACATTATTAAAAGGAACATTTTTTAAAATAATTTTCTTGACAAAGTGCGGGGTTGGCTTTTTTCGGGGTGCAGTTTAACCTTTAGGAGCCGGGTGGTACATATGCTGTACCGTAACTCTATTTTTTTTAGAGGACGGGTTTGAGATTTTCACTCAAACCCTTTGGAGTAAGGTATTTTTTCAAGGTTTCGTACGTCTGGTACGACAGTTTATACCTTCTCTTTTCAATCTAAAAGAAATCTGTGGTGCAACTGTTGTACTACCTGAGTCGAAAGAAAAATTTCTAAAAAACAGCCCGGATCCAAAGGGTTAACGAGGTTTGACTATAGTTAAAAAATTGGAGAAATATTAATGTCAGGCTTTTTCATGCCTTCCTTTAAAAATGTTATTGAGGTGGTCCTACAAATCCTACATATTTTATTGTTTCACATTGCCCTTTTCTCCCTCACATTGCTTAAAAACCTGTATATTTTTCGCTTCCAATCTGTGATGAACAATATTGATTGTATTCAGGAACCCAAAGGGGTTTTTTGCTTACGCAAATTCTGGGAAAGTTCGAAATAGTCAAATTGAGCCACTGGTTGATGAGCATGGAAATTTAATTCAGAATGATGGGGATATTGCTAATGTTCTAAATGACTTTTTTTCCAGTGTTTTTAACGATAACTGTATCTCAACAGTTGACACAAGTAAGACACAAGCTACTCTACAGCTTGAGGATTTTGTTTTTTCTAGGGAGGACGTTTTACTTCATTTGAAAAAAATTAAAACAACTAAAGCTCCGGGACCAGATAATATTTACCCAAAAATTCTAGTTGAATGTGCTGAGGAATTAGTAGATACTATTGTAAAAATTTTCAATGCTTCGTATAACTCAGGGACAGTGCCAGAGGACTGGAAACTGGCTAACATTACGCCACTCTTCAAGAAAGGGTCTAGAGGTAATGCAGGAAATTATAGACCTGTCAGTCTTACTTCAGTGGTTTGCAAAATTTTTGAAACTCTATTTAAAATTAAGATTATGGATTTCTTAGAAAATAATAGTCTGTTGACTAGTTTGCAGTATGGTTTCAGGAAAGGTAAATCGTGTGCTACTAATTTATTACATTTTTATGACAAGGTCACCATGGCTTTAGATAACAAAAAGTGTGTAGATATTGTTTACATTGATTTTCAAAAAGCTTTCGATAAGGTGCCGCATGTTGCACTACTCAGTAAATTAGCTGATATAGGAATTGGAGGTAAAATTTTAGTTTGGGTTAGGAATTGGCTGACAGGAAGGAAACAAAGAGTAGTTGTAAAGGGTAATCATTCTAAATGGAGTGAGGTTTTAAGTGGGGTTCCCCAAGGATCAGTTTTAGGTCCACTTTTGTTTATTATTTTTATGAATGATATTCATGAAAATGTTTCTGGAAACATGAATTGTTTTGCTGATGATGTCAAAGTTATGGGGGTTGTAGAAAATGATGAACAAGTAAATCAGCTGCAAGAGGATTTGGATCATATTACTAAGTGGGCAGACAAGTGGGGCATGGCAGTAAATGTTGGGAAATGTCAAGTGCTGCATTTAGGTCATGGGAATAAGCATACAAGCTATTATATACAGGGTTCAGTCATTAGTAAGGCAGAAAATGTTATGGATCTAGGTGTCTTAATAAATCAAGACTTCAAGTTTAGTCAACAGTGCAGCATAGCTAGTAACAAAGCCAATAGGATGCTTGGGTTTATAAATAGATCTATTTCAAACAAATCAAAGAAGGTTCTTCTGCCTTTATATAGAAGTTTGGTAAGACCTCATTTAGAGTATGCTGTTCAGTTTTGGTCTCCTTACCTTAAGAAAGATATTAATTTATTGGAAAGGGTACAAAGGAGGGCTACAAAGTTAGTGAATGGACTTTCTAATTTAGACTATGATTCCAGACTTAGAATGCTTAATATGTATAGTCTTGAGCAAAGGAGAACCAGAGGGGACATGATTCAGTTGTTTAAATTTATCAAAATGAAAGATGTTATAGGGTTAAATTTTTGCACGGAAAGCAGGACAAGGGGTCATTGTTATAAGCTGTTTAAATCTCAGGCTAACCTGGAAATTCGGAAAAATTACTATTTTAGCAGAGTAGTGGGAACTTGGAATAGTTTACCGGAAGAGGCGGTAAGGAGCAAGGGAGTAGATAGTTTTAAGAGGGCCATTGATCTTCATTGGGATCTATAATTTGACTAGGACCAGCCCAGTTGGGCCCAGAGCCTGTTGCTGGTCGTCACATTTGTATTTGTATTGTATTTGTATCATTTCCAGATCTTGAACAAGTTGCGTATATCAAGAAAGGGAGAAGGAAAGATTATTCTTAGTGCAGCGAAGTGACTGTTATGACAAAGTTTTCCAAAATACAGTTTTGCGTACATTTGACAAAAATATCGAATGAAATCCAAACATTTTTGTCTGATTATACTTGGACAGTGATCCGTAAGACATTCTGTATTGTATTCCCTTGTTGTCGTGAAGTCGCTGCTGAGAGGGAAAATTGTTGAGTGTACTCATAGTTGGGCATACTTAATACGATGCAGTTATGCCCTGTTTGCACTGGCGAAATAAAGCCGCTTAAGTTTCCAGCTACCTACTGCGCACTCACTTGGCGCATATCAAAGCCGCTCTGGTAGAGAGAAATTTGAAAGACGCTCAACCAAGCTCGAATTCACTCATCTCTCTCATATCAAAGATGGCTGCCTCCATGAGCGCGAGAAGACAAACAAATTGGGCAGACGACGAGACATTTGCCCTTCTCAATCTCTACCAGGAAAACTTGGGTAAACTACGCAAAAATAAAAGAAATAGAATAGTTTACGAAAGTAGCTAGCATCAAGGTGTTTTCTTATTTACAATCCCAGTTGTTTTAGAAGTGGGTCCGATCCAAAACTAGCGTTCCTGTTATGCGTTTTTCAAAGGGCGCGGCGCCCTGCCCGTTTTTTAAAAAGTGCGGATGCGCCCTGCCCCCCTTAGGCCCGATGAAATGCGCCCTGCCCCACCAGTGAAATTCTAATGATGCGCCTTGCCCTTTGCCAAGGGGGAGGGAGAAAACGATGTCCAAAAGAAAGAAAGATTAAAATCATTACGTCAACACTTTCGCTCCCAATCGAACGTTATTTTTGGTCTGGAGGGAGGGGGGGCGGGAACTGAAGAGAGTGCAGTCCTTTGCTTGGGAGCGAAGAGATGAAAAACCCACCCTTCCCTACCTGCAAGAGAAATGGAACGATCCACTCCGGTAAGGAGGGAGTTTGGAAAAGAAGGGCTAGTGAGGAGACCTAAGCCCTCTTCCTCCCCCCACGCATTGCACCTGTTCCAGAAAGTGATTTTTTTTCTTCTGTTCCGTTTCCTTGTGTTCTGACATTGCATTGCACGTGCTATTAGAAATTTTTTCCCCGTTATGCCTTCTACAAGTCGTAAACGGAAATATATGGAAGATGCAAGAAAAAAGGAAGGAGCAACCTGTAAAAATATACTTGACATGTTCAAAGTAAGTACAAATATTTTAATTTTTACATTAATTTTTATTAGCAGCGTAAGGAGACCGGTCCTCGCTTCAAATAAAGTCGAAAATCGAACAACCACATGAATTTTTAAAGTATAAAGTAAATTAAAATATTCTTTCATTGAAAAATCTGATAGTACACCATTTTACCGAAAGAAAAAATAATTTATAAATGAACTTAGCTTTAAAAAAAAAACTTTAAAAAAATGCAGTTCCGCTTAAAAAGTACGACTCTCGCTAAAATGTTTTGTTGTATTTCGTTGTTACATAATCTTAAATTTTAATTCTTTCCAACTAAACAATTAAGAATACCTACTATTTTTTTTATGATCGCGAATAAAAGCTGTTTTTGCTTTCAAAGGGTAGAAGGTGTGCGTTCTTGTAAGCGTGCTGCAGCAATCTTTTAACGTCTGCTTTTGGTTAATTTTCTTTTTTTTTTTTAAACAGTGAACAAAATAAAAAAATATTTATCAAGTATTCAGGGGCTAGTTTTAGTTTTTCAAGGATAAAACTGATTAGAGTGTAATGTTTTTAGTTTCGTTTATAAGTTCAGGGCGAGGAGTCAGTCACCTTTCTCACCTTTTGAAAATTTGGTTACTTTTTGTCACCTTTTCGAATTTTTGTCGCCTTTTTAAACCTTTCTTGAACTGTGTTTTAGAAAAATCTATTTTTGATAAATGCAATTTTGAAAAGTATGAATATTCTTTTAATTACCTGAAAATGAATAGAATTTTGTAAAAAAAAAAAAAGCAAAAATCTGTCATTCATCCATTAAAAAAAAGTTTCAACTGTGGCTCATTCACAGAACAAAACAAAACAAAAAACAGATGCACTTGTTCCAAGGATACTTGGTAGGTTTTTTTTTTTTTTTTGTTCTTGAAACATAATTCGGTTGGTGATTTGGGGGGGGGGGGGGGCTAAAGTTCTTATCTTTACCATTATGTTCTTATCTCTTTTCTGCTCTACCCCAACCTTCCCCAAAGAAAAAACTGGCTGTTGATTCCCAGATTTAGTTTCATGTTCCTGACAAATGCTTTTTCTATGCCATACCTCATGGCTCTTTGACCTTGAAGCAGGTGTGAAAGTCATCATTGGAAAAGTACCCTTTAATTTGCAGAAAAAATGTAATGCAAGAAAGTAAATATCAGGAAGAAAGAAATTATTTAGGAAACTTTTTTTTTTTAACTTTCAGAAAACTTTTTTTTTTATCATTTTCAGAGGCAATCTCCTTTTTCTAAATTTTCCGAGCAGGTTTCATTTCGAATTCAGAATCACTCCTGGGCGTTATTACAGGGTGTCAGTTTGCATTTTTACTAGAATTGGTATGTGGGAAATTTGCTAAGTTGTAAAGCTAATAAAGATAAAATGCATTATTTTCATTTGAAGCATAGCTTTCCTTCCCTTCCATACGGGAAAACACGTGCGTTATTTGAGCACTTTGTTCTCAATTGCAAGTGGCGTATTCGGGGAAAGGGGTATTTGAAATATTTTAAAGTTTAGGTTATCTTTGACTTGGGCAAAAAAAGGGGGGGGGGGGTGTCTAAGAGTTGACTCTGCAGATAATTTTGAAATTGAAGTTATGAAATAAGGAGCTTAATTACAGGAGCCCATGTGTCATTTTAGGGGGGGGGGGTAGGGGAGTTTATACGCTTCAAGGCATAAATCAAAAAACTAATAAATTTTTTACTTTCTTTTTCTTTTTACAAAGTAAAGTAAGAGAGATTTTGTATAAAAACTCAAATGGAACCAGGGGTGCCCACAGGGGGGGGGGGGATCATGGCGCAAGTTGCGCCATCAAAATTTTTGGGGGGGATTTTTTAAACTAATTTATTTATTTAAACTATTTATAAGTAATTGTTGAAATTTAAATTATTTGCTGAGTTTTTGAATGAAATTTTTTTATGAATTTATCTTTTAAATTAAAATTATTTCTTTATTACTACTTATTTATTTTGTGTGTGTGTGTGTGCTTAGAATGCCTAAAAAGGAAAAAGAAAGCGATTCTATTCTGCGCATAATTCGTACTTTTTAAAAATTAATAATATATTTAAAAAAATAATAGTTATAAGTTAAAAAAATAAACAAATAATTTTTAAAAAATAATATTTCAAAAAAATCAATAAATAATATTTTAAAAAATGAATAAAATAAAAAAGAGGGATAAAAATAAAAAGCACAAAAGGGTTATGAAATTTTTTTTTGGGCGGGGAGGGGGGGGGGGGATTTGCGCCATTGAGCTTGGGGGGGATGGGCACCCCTGAATGGAACTCATAATTTTGATTTTTTCGAAGATAAATGGAAACTTGTTATCAAAACTACATTGTTATGATTCTAAAAGAAAAACAAACGTATTAAAAACCAACTTATTACTATTAAAGTTGCAAAAAAAATATTAGAAATACAGCAGTGTTCGTTGAAGTGTTTTGAATGATAGCTATGCTTTAACTATTTCAAAAAGACTACCAATGTCAAGGGGGAAGTGAGCTCAAGCTCCCCCTTCCCGCTTGACTTGAGACCCCTTTCGTGTGTGGATGAGCCCAGTTTTAGCTATATATATGTATGTATATATATATATATATTATATATATATATATATATATATATATATATTTTTTTTTTTTATTTTCGTGTGAAATTAGGAGTGAGAGTGTGTCAACAATTTTAAAATCTGATGCTTAAAAAGTGGTTATCTTTGGGTGATTAAAAGGAGGCGAGTTTGTGTGTGTGTGGGAGTTCATAAATTTTTTTAAATAGAAACCCTGGAATTGAGAACTCAATTTCAAGATGTCTTTTGTTTGGTCAGGGAAAAAAGGAAACTAATGGGGGTAACTTGGTTGTGTTACAATATCTTGTTGATGTTGCATTTAGCATAATCATATGGTAATAATCTCTCTCTTTCTCTAATTCACTTTTTGCTAGAATGCAAATGAAAAGTCTCGCTCTGAAAATTCAAGAGAGAACAATATTTCCTCTCCAGAAGATCATGACATCATTGATATAGAAGATACGGATCCTACCGTTACAATTACAGAAGATCCGAAATCTAGGAATGATGTTGAAGAAGATATGAATTTAGATATAGAATTTAGTAATGAAGGTGGCTCAACTTCCAAAGAAGCACCAAACCAAAAGGGAAAAAAACACAAAACAGGTTTTCAAACCGATTGGCTCGTAAAGTTTCCCTGGCTAAGAAGTGGAGTTAGAGAAGAGAAAGAAGTCATCAACTGCCAGTTGTGTACAGACCATTTGTCAGGGGATCCCAAGTTCAAAAGTTCCCCTTGGATAACACGTGGTGTTGCAACAGTGCGGTTGGATAAAGTGAAAGAACATGAAACATCTGCAATGCACAGTCAAGCAATATCTTTGGCTTTCATTAATGAAACAAATTCAGAATGTTCAAAAGACACACCAATGTTCAAGGCAGTGGTATCAGCAATGAAGTGTCTGAATTTTTTAATACAACACAACATTGCCCATACAACAGTATTCGGTCCATTTATTCAATTTTGTATCGAAGAGTTAGAATCTCCTCTTTTAGCACCGCTAAAAAAGTCAGAGACTGCCACCCCTTCGTATGCAAGTTATGAAACTATCAATGAGTTCCTTCTCTCAATGGCATCAACCCGAAAAGAGAATGTCATGGAAAGCATTAAAAGTAGTCAGTACTTTTCTTTGATGGCTGATGAAACAACTGACATTAGTACCAGGAAACATCTTGCTGTTTCTGCAAGATATGTAAAAGATGGTACGCCTACAGTGTCATTCATTAAAAACCTACAGATTCCAAATGGCTCTGCAGATACCGTCTTTGAAGCCATTTCGCCTATAATCGACGAGTGTGGCGGATTTAAAAAAATGTCAGGTTTTGGCAGTGATGGTGCTTCTGTGATGATAGGTCCCAATATTGGGGTTGCTACAAAAATTAAAGAGCAGAACCCAAAAATCATTGACATCCACTGCCATAACCATCGCCTTGCTTTAGCAGCAAAAGACAGCTACACAAAAAATTCATCCCTTCAGAAGTTTGATGAAACTGTAAAATTCCTTATACAAATATTACAAACATAGTTCAGTCAGATCCACTAGTTTATCTGAGGTGCAGAACATTTTAAATAAAGGGAAATTCACCAAATTAAAACGAGTCAGTTTTACAAGATGGCTTTCACATGCAGAGGCGATAAATTCAATACGCACAAATTTTCAAAATATTCTAATGGACTTGGAAAGCGCAAGTTCAGATGAAAGGTCACAGAATAATTTAAAAGGACCAACTCCCCAAGCTTTATTAAAAAATGTAAAGTGTCTCCGCTTTTTCCAGTGGGTCAATTTCATGTCCGACGTACTAAACGTAGTGAAAAAGCTTGCCTTGTTCTTTGAAATGAGGGACGTAGATTTATCCGCTGTTGAAGGCAAAATTGCTGTCACACTCACATCTTTGGAGAAGATGAAGCGGAAACCTGGAGGGGTAAATTGCAATAAATTGAATGAACAAGCTAGACAGCTAGGAATCCAAGCCCCAATCGGGGAGAACATGGACGATGAATTCAAGAGCCAAGCAGTGAGCTTCATTGATGCACTGATTGAAAATGTTTCTTCCAGACTGGAGAATGCGCCAATTATCACGGCTCTGTCGATATTCGACTTAAGGCATGTCCAAGAAAAAGACTGCTTATCATTATACGGCAACAATGAAGTAGTCGAGCTAGCAAAATTTTTTGCTTTAAATGAAGATGACTTGCTAGTTGAATGGAATGATTTCAAATCCATCATTTTAGGTTCCACAGAATATTCATCAGAAAGTCTATCGCTGCGCAATTTGTGCAAAATGTTGCTTGTTTCAGAAGAACGTATAGGGCACAGATTCCCGCTCATAGAAGGACTAATAAATATAGCTGTAACTCTACCACTTTCAACAGCTGAAGTGGAAAGAGTATTTTCTCAAGTGACTTTAATTTTGACTAATAACAGAAACAGGTTAAAAATCGAAAATGCAGATAACTTATTAATGATAAAATTAAATGGTGAAACAAATTACATTTCTGCTGCCCAAAACTGGCTAGCCAAAAAAAAGTACCGTACATTTCTTCTATGATGTATGCTTGACCACTATTGTCACTTTTTACTATTTTATTCATAATTTATGTGTGGTGGACTTTTTTCTTTAATTTAATTTTTTTAATTTAGTAGCATAAACTTTGAGTTTTTTAAACCGTTAAACTATTTTCCTTGTCTACCAACATAACAAGGCGATAAAACAAGCACCAACCTTCAAAAGATAATTATCAGTAGCACAAACGATTATTTTTTTCACCCTCGTTTTTTGTTATTTTTCTTCACCTTTGTGGTGAGGTATTTAGTAAAGTATTTTAAATATATATTCTTTGTATACTTAAAATTATCACTAAATTTTGCTTACTAATGACGCAGAGTCATTAGAGTTGGCTTCCCATAGCACTAGGTAAATATTTGTTATAACTTCTAGTGATAATATTTTCATTTAGTCCTTCAAAGTGTTAGTTTCAATTGTGTAATGTAATTATTTATAGCAATTATTTACATTTTGTTTCTGTTAATCTTTTTCAATATTATTCAACTCATTTTTAAAATTGACGTTTTTCTTCTTTTTTTCCTTTAATGAATTTTCAATTAATTATGGAAGAAAATTAAGCGTTGTTGCTAAGAAAAAACACCAATCTATGGTAAGGCTTTAATTTTATGAAACATGGTTTCTGGAAATTAATATTGATAAAAAAAACACACACACACATTTAATATTACAAATATATTAAACATGAGAATGTTAAAGCCTTGACTTTTATCTTATTTGGTTTAAAAACTTAAAACTATTGCTTGATGGTTTTTCTTTTTTGTTTCATGAAATAATTAGCATTCATTCATCTATCATTCTGAAGATTCATATTTTTAAAATCAATTCCATTTGCTCTTAGATTTCTTTACATATTATATTTGTTGTATATTTTTAAAAATAGAAACTTACAATAAAAGTACATTTCCTTTTGCTACTCCAAAGCCTTGTTTTCTGTTTTAAATCAAGTATGCTTGGTATATTAATACATCCAAATATATTTAAATATTAAGGACAAATTACAATTAGTTTATAAGGTAAATAATCTAAAGCTATACCATTCTGTAACAGTTTTAAAAACTAATTTTTCTCTATTATCAACATCAGGCCTCTTTTGATTTTATGAAAACATCTATAAAGATACAAATTTTGAATTGAAATTCAAGTACTGGCTTATCTAGGACTAATGACAGTAAGATAAGAGACTATTGAAGTATGAAAGTAATAAGTTGTAACTACTTCTTTTCGTAGTGCTGCTAGTCATTATGAAGTTGTTAGC